>VZRO01007803.1:34815-190447 GCA_013397915.1 Daphoenositta chrysoptera | reverse complement strand
CACATCATAAAGTCACCCCAAGACAGGTAGGTATCGTTTTGATGCCATATTTTAGATCAAAACCTGTAAATCATGTAGTTTTATGTGCAGCTAAACTCAAGTTCTGCTAAATTGCGTGAGATATGGTTAATGCTTACAATAGTGGCAAAAATTAAATCTCATGTTTTAATAGGAGAGCAGATTTTATCAATAGTCTCTAAACTCTGCAGGATGAGATCATCATTACATCAATGTCTTACACAGTGCTGAGTATTTTGACACATGAAACAATGGTGTTTGTCTTCTATTAGAAACAAATTGAACAGCTGGGGCCAAATGTCTCCCACTCTGGTGCAGGAATGGTCAGTGCCTCCAGGTGCTGCTTGGTCTTTAAGTGGGTTTTTATGTTGTTTTGGTTTTGTTTTGTTTTTTCAAGTGGTTTTACTATGAATATAGAAATGAGAGCTCTTTATACTTCATCTTGTAATGAGTTTGTTTAAAATGCATTTACCCAAGTAGACTTCCTAGATGGTGAAGCACAGAGCTTGCAAATGCTGCACTGGCTGCTAGACATACCATTGGGGATAAATCAAGGATGAGTGAAAAGGCTGCAAGTTAAAACAGATTGGAGGGCTCTAACACTTTCACTACAGTTAGTGACATACTATAGGTCTTTAAAAAAAAATCAGTTGTTAAAATAATGACCACTGTTAGCTGGGGATGATAACCTTAAGCTATCTACTAAGAGACTACAGTGCTGTCTCCCACAACAGTTGTGTGAACGTTGCACTGTACATTTGTGTCTGTGACTGGCAAAACTAGAAGTAGACATAGCAATCTAAGTAGTGCCTGAGAAGATAAGGTATGTGTAAGGTATGTATAGCTTTATTTTGCAGTGTTTGTACCAAGTGGCTTGCTTTTTCAGCCTGAGCAGTTATTTAAAAGCCATTCTTCCCATTTAAAATTCTAGGATAGTGAATTGTCCCTCTTGTATTGCTGGGAAAACTTCAAAGAGAGAGTGAGGTAGCCTAATGATTTTTTCCTCAAACATTCCCAGGGCCCCTGTTAAATACACTAGAAACTGGAAAGCCTGTGCTGTGCTTTCAGGCAGATACTCAAAGAGTATGATTTTTGTGTCTCCTCCTCAGAGGACGTGATGGGGAAACTACATTTCTGGCTTGTGTGTGCCTCTGGGTGACAGGAGTGGTTGCTTCTCTTTGGCTCAGAGACCTGTGAAGAAGCACAAGTATGTCTCACATGAACCATCCTCAGCTTGGCAGCTTCATACTGTCATTTGCTTCTCGTGCTAAAACCAGCGTAGTTGAGCGTGGTGTTGCAGTCAGATGTTGTAGCTCCCACCCGTTGTGGAAAAGTACAAAAAATTTCACTTCTACCAGTGCCACTTTCTACAATTTTCCTGCCATCCACAAGAGTGGGTGTTCCCAGTGGTTGCCACCCTGTTTTGTTCTTTACTAGCTCTGTGCTTCCTTCTTTCATACATCTCAAACCCATATGCAGAGTGAAAGGAGGAATAGAGAAAGAATATGTACAAAAGAACTGATAGACTTGCCAATGGTGTCTCTCAATGTAGCATGTACTGTAGTGAGAAATTTAACACCAATTTTCCCTAATTTAATACGGTTATGAAATAACCAGAAAGGCACCATTTGGCTGAGAGCACAGAAATCACTGGTGTTTTCAAAATTACAATTGCACAGTCAGGCCCTTAATAATTACAGAAATATTCTTCCAGCTGAGCTGTCTTCCCTAGAACATGCAGAGAACCTGGGCATGATTGCAAAATAGTCCTAGAAATATCTTGCCATGTAGTTTTCAATCCTTCGTCTTAAACCTGGTTCATAGAGTTCACGTTTTTTGACATCAGCCTCTTCTCTGAACACTTGTCTAAGTTTCAAACTTTTTCTTCGCCCCTTTATGACAAATGTCCAGAACAAAACATTACATTTTCCCTCCAGCAGGGTGGAGGGAGGAGCTGGAGATACCTCATTCCCTTACAGTGCACTGCCTCTATGTAATACATTCTAGCAGGGTTTCATTATTTTCCTGCTATGTTGTCACTAATTTCTGTCTTAACATGCTATTTCCCCAATGCTGTTTGCTGTGTGTCCATGTGCACTGAACTCTTGTGGTTTGAATTGTTTTTCTCAGGTATGCTGTTCTGCATTTTTCCCCAGCTGAATTTACTCTTGGTGTTTGCCTCTTCCTCCAGTTTGTCTGCAACAGGGGACTCCTGCAGTAACTAAAGGTAAGAAACTGCAGTTCAAGTTAGTCTTGTTGCAGTAGGTCTAGTGATTTTTGCATCATTCTCCCACTGCAATTTTTGTGAGCGCACTTTTAATTCCTACTTCTTACTTCATCAAATAATATTTAAAATCAAACCAAGCATAGTAACGATTCCCATCTCTCTTTGTAGAAACTCCTCTCATGCTACTCCTTGTTTTCATTTTACATTGTTATTTCAGTAGTGTCTCTTACCCCTTTCTGTTGCCAAGATTCTGTCTGTATCCAAGGCAACTTAAATAATTTTGAGAGTAAGACATTGAGAGATGATGTATCAATTACTAATATCCAAGTAGATGGCCTCTGTGGCACTCCCTTTGTGCATCATTGTAATTCTGCTTGATTTAAACTGTTTGGGTGCAGCATGTACAGTTGTGGAGACAGGGAAGATTCCTCACTAATGAAGACCTGCTGTTTTGTAATGCTGCAGCATGTTCCAGCCTATTCCAGTGCCATGTGCATCACGTGGGATCTGGGCTGACAGCCAGTGCAAATGTTTCTTCAAGGACTTTAGGACATATTCTAATTATGTTTAGATTCTCCCACTCTCTTTTCATCTGAAGGATGTCACTCTGCTCATTTCAAAGTGTAGTGCAAAGTGCTCCATCTGCCAGGATGAGAGGGGTCTGCTGGTGCACTTGTGTGAGAGGCAGTAGGATGGCTGGCTTTGTGAGCGACTCTTTACCCTCCAGCTGTGAGGAGTCCCAGGCCATTGAACACTGTCATGGCTTGGCCAGCATCCAGCAGTGTTTTCATCCAGTGCTGGAGGAGATGTAAGATTTCCTGGAAGAAAGAGCTTCATTTCTCTGAGCCTAGCAGGGAAGAAGGGGCAATGAGTTGTGGGATGAAGCATCTGAAACTCTCGGTAGCTGAAAAAAGCAACATTTTGTGGAGAAAAGTAAAGGCAAAAATATATTTGGGGGAGCTCTGCACATGAACACGTGTATTCTCTCTCAATCTGGTATTTATTGTATGTGATGGCACTACAGGATCCTTTCAAGGGGAACTGGAATTGCAAAACAGCATGCAAGAGTAAAGGCCGTTGTGCAATGCTGTGCACTGGAATGTAATTCTGTGAGGTGAACACAGTGAGGACAGATCCACGTCCATGTGCTGTGTGGCACATGAGACTCTGCCTTTCTGTGGGCGTGTGGAACAGTCTGAAGGCTTTTGAAAAGGCGCAGACTCAGCCTGAAGGAAATGTTCCTGATGTGGGGAGGAAACAGAGAGACACGTTTTTCTGTCCTTAGTTTGCAAGGTCCCCAAGGGCAAGCCTGCATTCTTGTCTCTGCCATGGTCTGTGCCCCCTGGCCAGACAACCAGCACTAAATAGCATGTGTTCTTTCCTGGGGAGCCACATGCAATATCACCTCAGACAAATTAATTTCTCAAGGGTAATATTGTTACATCAGATACTGGGCTAATTAATGATTCTTATTGTCTAGGCAAGTGCATTAATTAACTGGATACATAAGAAAGTCTGGGTCAAACTTCAGAAAGTCGGCCAGACTCACTTAATCCCTTGTGGCTGCTGGGATCACCCTGCTGTCTGATGCGACCTGAGTAATCAGGGTGTTGAGACTGGCATGTCTCAGTCCTGATTCTCACAAGTTCATTTGTGCTCAGCAGCCATTTGACACTGTTGTGGGTGGCAAGTGTGTACAGGAACAAGTTTTTGTGTGAATTCTGGGGCCAGTGTTACTGTGGAGTTGAAGGAAAGGAAGGGGTATCAGGGTTTAAAATTTCTAGCCTGCATGTCCCTAACAGAACACACCTTCAAGTGGTACATGACCCAGTAACTGTAGTTGCCACTGATTGTGATAATCATTGTGAATGCTTTCAATAGAAGATGAGGCTGTTGCAGCATTTGTTGTTGGATAGATCTTCTTGGAAAAAACCCAGGAATTTTATATTTTGTTCCTTCCATCTTGCCCAAACATAAGATTAGGAGAGAGGAAGAGAAACTGAGGTTAGTTCTCTTTGCCTATACATGATATGCATTGCTGTAAGCTTTCTTACCTCAATACATGTAAGATGAAAGTCAGGCTGTGCTTTTGGGACTGGGTGCACAGGACTGGAGTAGGCGTCTGGCTTGAAGAGCTTTCTTTGTACTTTAATGGGTACTGCAAGGGGTTCCCAAGAGAATTCTTCAGATGAAAGCTGCTTTTCTGCAGACGGGCTGCATGGAGTCTCATTATTGCTCTGGCTTTTGCTGCACAGCACATATGTTACTGCAGGGCTGTCACCCCTTCAGTCGATTTCTACAACGCAATAAAAATAAGTAGATTAACCAAGCAAAGAAGATTAGAGACACTTTGGGGAAGGAGAGGGAAGGGAGGAGGATGAGCAGCAGGGAGTATAAAAAGAGACCACAAGACTGTGATTGCCAGACGTCCTGGTGCATGTTGCACAGGGTGGCTTTCTTTGTCCCTTTTGGGTTTGGGTTGGGCAGACTGAGCAGAACTGATCCTGACACCATGTCCAGAGAGAAACTGGAGTCACTGGTCAAGAACATGGAGATCATGCTCTCTGAGGTAGAGCAGCTGAAGATCCACTGCACCAAGCAGACGGAGGAGGTGAACCAGGTGGTACAGGAACTGCGCCGGGAGAACAGGGAGCTGACAGAGAAGTATGAGCTCATCTGTCAGGACCTGAAGGAGGCCAAGGAGGCCATTGCCCAGCTGCAGGACACCAAGTTTGCCTTTGAGGCAAAGGAGCGGCAAGCACAGAAGCTCAACCGGCAGCTGTGAAGCGGCAGGAAAGAGAAGCAAGAGATTTCTTACCCTGATCTAAGAGTAAACAGAAACCTTCAACTGCTGCAACTGAAAATCCCTGGACTGGTAAAAGCAACCCTTTCCCTTTCTCCTCAGAATAAACCTGTGTGCTGGAAAAAAATAATCTCTGTGGAGGCAAGATCTCAGGCGCAGCTGGAATTCTGCCCCAGAAGGCTCCTTTGTTAATGACTAAAGACCTCATTATGCTGGGAGAGAAATCTCATTCCAGAATCCCTTGTCAGAGATCTGAGCCATAGGCATATGGAAACAGCTGCCAGGATCTGGGCACCTTCTCATGCCCCATAGGGGTTGCACAAGGACAGAGCCTGGGAAAAGAACTGTCACTGCCTTGAGCCACTGGAGAGAGCTGTGCCGTGAGAGTCTGCTGAGATGGAGAGAAGGATCATCGTCTTGACAGCCCCTGTTGCTCTATTTTGTTGCTAACTTTTCTCTGCTGGGCAGCGAGGCTGTAATGCTGTCCTTAGTAGGGTGTCAGCTTCCTTGCTGCCTGATGCTGGAAGACATCAGCAAGAGCTTATGTCGTGCCTCATGCTTCCAAGTACTTTCTGTCAAGGGCATGTTGGTCCAGGGGATCTTTTAATGCTATTACAGTCGGTGTTGTCCTCTTCCAATTCCAAAGTGAAGTATAAGAACTGGAAAGGTTTCTGTCTTGATTTCCATTTCAATAGTGTTAAATCCTAATGACTCCGTGTTTAGTATGCTAGAGTTAAAACCTCTGCTGAATATAACACTTTTTTAAACCAAAGAGCTATGTTTTGGCACCAGATTTACTTTTCTTCAGCGGAAGTAATGTGTATAAATGGACCGGGAATTAGGAGGGATAAATGTATGTGGGCGTGGGGGTGAGAATTGCTTGTCAGAGGTTTTGCTTTCAACTTTTCTCTCTGCTCCTGTATCTCCTAAGCAGCATTGGGGTAGTCGGTGCCAAGCCCAGCTAAGAGCAGGTGACTTTAGACTCCACAGTGAATAGCGTGAGATCTCTGGGGGGAGTGTGGAAAGAGTGCTGAGAGAAAAAGCCTGAATGTTTAAATGGAGAATAGCTGGAATAGTTCCAGGAGGATCTTTCTTCATGTTGGCTGTGATGTAGCCAGCTTCTTTCTTCCCTCCAAAGCTTTGCTGTATTGTTATCTCTGCCTGGCAAGCTCCCTATTCCCAGCAAGGGCTGATGTTTGGGAGAAGCAGAGAAGCTGTTTCCATTGCTGAGGGCCTGAGGGTGTGTGTGGCACCAGGAGCCCAGGTGTGCTCCTTGGGGGAGAAGGGAGTCAGCTCAGAGGGAAGGGAAACCTGCTTTGGTTTCCCTAAACGTTTGGGCAGGGCAGAATAGTTCAGCAAGACTCAGTCCAGCCATGATGAAAATAACTGTAGTTTTGTCAGTCGTTATAAAACACTGAGATCAGGCCTAGAATTAGCTGGTTATTGTTCCTTCTTTGCCCTCCTCTCTGCCACATCAGTCTTTGCCTGCTCCAAAGCCTTTGGAAATTCAAATCATCCCATTAATTTGACTGAGCTCTGGGCAAGACCTTCTGAGCAAAGAGCTGATGTTTGTGTGGCATCCATGTGGAACAGGTTTTTCTGGTTTTGTTTCATGTTATACCATGTTTCGTTAAATTTGTGTGATCTAGAATTTTTTTTTTTTTTTTTCTTGCTATTTTGGGTGGAGCAGATTGGATTATCCAGAAAACATTTGGGAGATTGGAGACTGTCCTTTATGTTTTCAAATGTAATCTGAATACAAATGGCCAGCCCTGACCCTTTGCTCCTTGCTCACCAGTGACAGCTTGGGGAGCACAAGAAATCATCATTAATCACCATATTTGTTTGTCTAAGAACTAAAAATGTTTTCTCTTGAAATCAGTTCTCTAGCTCAAATCTGCTTACCACCTGTTATTTCTTCTACTTTTTATATATCATTAAAATGTAAAACCAAAATAAAAGGAAAACAAACAGCTGAGGGAGTGTCTGTTCTGGATAAGGCATTGCCTCATTTAATGCGTGTATATGTTACTTTTTGAGTGTGTGTGTGTTTATGCTTGCTGAAAATAATTATTCCCGTTTAAATCCTGTGCATCAAGGAATGGACAAGCAGAGACCCTCCAGATCTCTCTGTGTTCACAGGTTAATCTCTCTAAATGAGATTCTCTGTGAGGCTGCCAAGTTTGCCCTACGCAGTATTTAAATCCATGATACAGAAAAAGAAAATGGGATTGCAGTGTCCTTATGAGCAGTTTCTTAATAATTAGCAGGATTCAAAGTGTCTGCTTTTAAGGAGAGCTGTAAGAATGATTTCCTGTAAATAACCCAAGATTTGGGGTGGGACATCAGAAAAACTAGATGTGCTATCCAGTGCTAGAAAAAATTAACACCACTTCCCTTCCAATAGACTCAGTTGTGTCCTGGTTTTGCTTACGTGACTTAAACTCAGGAGCAGTTGGGCTGGTTTAAAAACAATGTTCATTCCGTTACCTGTAGTTCCTCTGGTTTTTTACAGGGAAATCTTTGTGTATCCAAGTATAGTCTTAGCAATGGAATAGTGCCTTCATTTATATCCTGAGGTGCAGTGTATTGCAATGCCTTTCACAACAAAGTTTGCACGGAATTAGTCACAGCACTTTGAAGTTGTATTTTGCTTTTTGAACACCAACATTATCATTTACATGCTGCTTTTCTTCTTTAAACGGCCCAAGGATGAAGAGCTGAAACTTGGTGTAGCACTATCAACTTGTTTAGAAAGCTGGCCTGAATAAAAGTCTTGCCTGATTTGGGTGAGAATCAAAATAAATAGGAAGTGACAGCCTTGCCATTTCACTCATCTTGGAAATGGATGACGAGAGGTATCTAATTCTTTGAATACAAACAGTAAATTTATTTGAAGGCTCTCTTGGAGAGCACAGCACAGGAATTGGCTCAGTTGTCAAGAAGGGACTAGGAGAAGAGAATCCTGCCAGACCAAGTGCCTGTGAGTTGGTCTTTTCTTGGAGCAGATTATATTAAAATACCGGTGACTGCATTGGTTTCCACAGTTCTGAGCTGCATTATGTGAAAGAAGGGAGACTGGTAGGAATGAAGCTGATACCTCTTTGCTCTCTTGCACTGCTGACTTCAGTGGCTGCATGCTGGCAAACCACAATAAAATCAGCTCTGCTTGTAGCTGTATCTGTACAAAAGTTGTATGGGTCAGCTCCTCTGCAGTAGTCCTCAGCACCTGAGAGAGTTCATGTGTGGCAGGTCTCTGGAGCAGATACAAACCAGTGCAAGAGATACTGCAAGAGGGTAACAGGCTTTGATGCAGTTAAGTTGTACAGCAGAGCCCATCAGTGTGTAATACACTTTCCACCCTTCCTCTAAGGACTTTGTAATGTCTCCTGAACATGAAATTGAGCTGCTTTTCCTGAAGGGTTGACAGGATTCATTCTGTATACTGAGAAGCTGTCATTCACAGGACTAAATGACATGCCTATCCTGCAATAGTGAGAGTCTGGGACGAATGGAGTTATTGGTGCACTATTAAAGTTAGAAAAAAAGCTCAGTTTGGGTAGAATCAACATTTACTTTACTGTCATTTCTTTTAAAAATAATAAGTTAAAAAATCAGCATGTCAAAAGATTGATTGTTTTGAGAGTAAACTGAAGCCTCCTATTTTCAGACCCTTGTGCAGCTGATGGAAAGAGAGACATGCCATAATGTCCCCAGTAGCAGTGGACTTGATTTGACATCCCAGAGACCCTTATTTCTTTACCTTCTCAATCAGCCATCAACACACTTACCTAGGATGTAAGATCACTGTTCAGTATTACCCTGTGCTCAGAAATATTTGAGCCCTGGATAAAATGCAAGTAGTAGGCTAAAGTATGTGAATGGCTGTCTATTTCCCTTGATTAGGCCGCTGCTCCTATCTAAGAAACTGGGTATTATTCTGAAAGTAAAGCAAGGCACACGTCCCATTTTTAAGCATGTGACCCAGCCATAATCACAACACCCCAGATCCTTGTTCTTTGGCTAAATGACGAAGTGAGCAATCAAGAACACCGGTTTGTAATGTGACTATGCCATGGTTTCCTGATCATTGTAGTTTCCTGGAAGGTTCAGATTTTGAAACCAAACTGAACACAGATTCTTCTCTTCCTTGCATGAATGCTCAAGCTTCTCTTCTGGAAGCTTTGTGAGTCTTGCCTGAATTTTTTGGTTGCTGCTCAGGGGGAGAGGACAGGAGGTAGAAGAGTTAGGTGTTAAGTTCCCCCCCGGAGAAGAAGTAGGGTGTTTTGGTTTTATTTCTCAGTAATTAATTTCTCTGAAGTCAAGTCTGTTTTTCCCACGAAAGTAAACAGTGAGTAATCTTCCTGTCTTTACCATGTTTGACAAGTTTTTCCGTCAGTTTGTCTTCCTCTGTTATGTTGGGGATGAGGAGTGATAGAGCATCTTGATGGGCATTTGGCGACCAGCTAAGGTCAACCCTCTACAGTGCTGTAAGTGTTAGACAGCCACAACTACTTAGACAGGAGCTGTGTCCAGGAAAGCGTGCAGATCTTTAGGCAGACTTCAGAAACAGCCTCTGGCAGTAAGGAATCCTGATAGTTTATTCTCATGAAAGGTATAACAAAAGAGAAAACAGAAGTCTTACTACTGACCTCTGGCCATGTAACTCTTGAAATCCCAATGGCACAGCTCCTGTGGAGGTTGCTTCTTGCCAAAAGTACTTCACTGATCAGGCTAGAAGGGATATCGTGTTTGGCAGTATCCATTCGCTATGCATTCACCTCAACTGTTTCTTCTTGACCTCACCTGGGAGACCCAGCTGCCAGGCTAGTCGCTGGATAGACCTACTGGGAGAAGGCAAATGCCTCTGGTCCTGCTGTGTTCATTCCATAGTGACCCGACAGTGTCTTACCAAGAGATGAGAATGGTCTTGAATCAGTGGATTATCTTGCTTTCACTAAAGGGTAAGTGATGAAAGCAATTTCAACACAAGGATCATGTCCTTTCTCCCAGGGAAAAGGTACGTATGCAAAACTTTCTGTGAAACCACAGGGCAAAGGTTTACTTCATATTTGCATTGCATTTTTCCTGGTGAGCACTGGCCTCGAGCTCAAATCCTGCACTAACAGCTTGATTTTGTCACATCTCTGCTGGAACCAAGAAGTATGACCAGATTATTCTTTCCTTTTTTTTTTTTTTTTTTTTTTTTTTTTTTTTTTTGACAAAAGAAATTTAATTGATGTTTCATGTTGCTTAGTTGTGGGAAAAGTCTGGTCACTTCTTTTTTCATTTCAGCATCTCAAGAGCTCATCAATTAAGTCTCTATGGGGTTAAAATTAATCCAGATGTGTTTACACAGTATCTGCTTTAATGCAGTAGGCACAGCTGTTTTTTGGATGTATCCTGGCTAGATTCCAACATGAGCAGTCACATTTTCCCTGTCTGTGTACTCCCTTTTAGTTTATCAACAAGAGTACAAGAACTACAAGAACATTATTAAGCTTGGTATTTCAAAAAAAATCATCAGTTGAGGGTCCCACTGCTATGAGAGGCATTTTAATGATTGGGTATTTATAAATTCATCTGAAGTTGTGGGGGTTTTTGCCTTCTAGTTTTTGAACTTTTGGGACTGGATTTCAATCCTTTTCTTGCCAAGGGGATAAAAGCTTTAAACTGATGTGAAAGTTTGGTTTATTCGTAGAAGGCCAGGATTTCAGATTTTGGTTTGATCAAATATCATGAAGCTTAGGATATAAGGTGACAGCTGGCAGCAGGATGACATTAGCCAATGGCTAATTGAGAGTACAGGTTGAAAAAGAAAAAGCACGTGCTCATGTAACTTCTTTCTGATGGAAAAGGAGGGACCACAGCTTGGCCCAAGGCCCAAATTTATTTTTCTTAAATTTGAATCTGAAGGGGAAGGACAATAATTTCTATATTTTTAATTAGGCATTAACAATATCCAGTATTTGTTCCTCCTGGCAAGGATAACAGGTAGCCATGCATCTGCACCACCATTAGGTGTTCTTCTGGGGTGTGTTGTGTCTTTCAATATCTTGTGGTTCCCCTGCTGCTTGGTGGAGGTGTTGCCATTTTGTGTTGGATTTCCTGTTAGGGCTTATCCTTGTTTATTGTGGCAGAGTTAGCTTTGACAGGAAAGTACAGGATTTTTTTTTGTTTGTGGAAAAGATGTGACTTTTATTTGAACTCTGTCCCCTGTGGGATGTGTAACGGTAGGGTTTGAGTACTGTGTACCTTTCATGGCTAGCTGCCAGACAGGGACTGAACAACAGGGATGAAGAGAGCCATATCCCTGGAATAAAATTGCTTCTGTGTCACCTGATGCATGTACGAGTCTGCTAGAAACTTCCATTTGGAGCTGCACACATCTAGGCTTGTCAACAGTTGGCAAGGATATTGTCTCTTTTGGTCATCTAAAGCAGCAGCATGGCCAAGAAGACAGTAATAATACCAGTTCTGGAGATTCCATTGCACATCTTGATGTCTTCCTTGAAAGATCCAACACGTGGAGTTACCTGAAGGTAGAAGCTTCATCTTTCCTTTAGAAAGCGAAGTTCTCTCTCTTACGGTTACAAATGAACTACTGATGAAAAAGGACTTTAAAACTGGAAGGCAAAACATAAAAGACCAACCCAAACTTAAGACTTTAAAGCTATTCTCATAATCTTGGAGACCTCAGTCATTAAATCAAATAGGGTTAAAATGCAGGTAGCTGTTATAATTGCTGGATCAAAATCTATTTTTCCAGATCTGTGGTCTCTGTATTTCATTATTTATTTGTTTTATACTAAGGAGAGGACAAAATCAATGGGGGGCAGATTTATCTGTTTGCAAAATAAAACAACAGCAACACGTAAGTTGTTATGCAATGTTTTCTCTAGTATCCGCATGATTAAAAACACAAGTTTTTCCTTGTAATGCATCCAACTAGATTCCTTTTCCTTTAACAGTTTTTATGTTGTTAAATTGTCCTTCACAGGAGTTTTCCGGGGGGTTCTGAATTGCATGGCATTTGTTAGAGGAAAAAAAGTAGAGAAACCTGTGCTGCCATTGTCTTTGGTTAAATTCATGTCTGTATCCAAAATGCTGCTATTTTCAGATTTTAGGGGTCTGCTTACCTTTGCCTAGACTCCAGTCTAGCTGTGAATTGTATTTAAGTTCAAAGTTTCTTTTGTCAAAAGCATATTTGTGAACTGTGATTCAGGCTGTAGTTTTAAAGTAAATGTAAAGTTAAATATTTTTTTTTCAGAGTTAAGAACTTACTGAAAATGAATACCCAAGGGATCTGTGGATAGCTGTCTCTCTTTTGATATGATGCCTACAGCTAAAATAAAACTAGTTACAAAGGGCTCCACCCCTGCAACGACTTTAGGCACCGTATAGAGCTCATGTGTGTGCTCACACACAGACTACAAGAAGCCAGAAACAATTCCACCGCAGGCGTGCCTGCCTGTGTGCATGCTTACGACTCTGGCTTTCCAAAGCAAAAGTGAAAACTCTTGTGACGAAACTGAGAGGCTGAAGGGGTTAAATGAAATACAACTCTGCTTTTCCTGTGCAGTAAGGATTAGTAACCAAACAGAAGCAGGAGAGAAGAGCACTGAAGTGCCACTGTTTCAACAAGAACGATTGGAAAATGGGTTCTGGAGCTTGACTGCAGAGTGTCTCCAACTTTTGTGCTCACCTGTCACAGGCACATGCAGAAGGTAGGAATTGACTTTGTGTTCTGGGCTGTTTCCTGATCCCTCTACCTGGATATCTATTCTCTGTTAGTCTTTTCAGTGCTGTTTGTGCTCTTCAAACTATTTTTCATTTCCCACCTTTTTTTTTCTTTCCTTTCAGTTAAAAGAGTACAGGGGAGAGGAGAGACCAGAGTCCTTACGACTGCGAAATTTTATTTCTGAGGAGGGAGGGAAGAAGATGCTCTATGCGTTGGGTGAACATGCACACCTTTGACACGCAGTTTATCCCAGTGGCACTCCCATGTGCCCGCAGCTGCCGTTCCCGGTGTTGCGGCGGGGGGGAGCAGGGAGTGCCCGGGAAGGCGTCCGTGTCACCGGAGGCCGGGCGAGCCCACGGCGGGCAGACACACATGCTCCGTCAGCACACAGGGTGCGAGGCAAAGGGAGCACGGCCCTTGGCTGGCGAAACGGAGCTTTTGCACGCAGGAATAAAGCCTGTCTGGGTGCTACCAGCCTTGTAGCCCCTGACTATGAGCCCTGGCGAGCTCCGCTCCTGCTCCTGTGCCCGGCGGTGCTGAGGGGAGCGCTCGCATCCGCCCGGTGCTGCTCTCAGCCGCCTGAGGGGAGCCGTGAGGGCGGCCCGGCCGCACGACGCCCTCAGGGCCAACAGAGCTGCTTGTCAGAGGGAGGCTCTCAGCACCGGGCCTCCCATCCCCGAGGGAGCCCGACGTGTGAGGCAGGCCCAGGCGGCAGCTCCAGGGATCCAGGGCTGTCCTGGCACGGAGGAGGTCATGGTCTGGAAGCGCTGTGGAAGGGCAGTGGACTTGCCCGGTACACTGGATGTTCCTTGTGGGTGGGTGGTCAGCTGGAAGTAGAGGACCAGTTTGAAACTCAGTTTCAAAGCTTTGATGAGGGTAATATTAGCTTTGAATGGAGTCCCTAGGACTAGGAATAACTAGTATTAGTACAGGAGCTTAGTGAGGTGGTATGTTTCTTTAAGTCTGCCTGTAGAGACCTTAAAGTGAGTTTGTAAACACCTTTGTTTGTTACTTTGGAAAGTGTCTACACAAACACAGGTTTACCCTTCCTGCATTGTACTTACAAGGCCCTTCAACAGCTTTATAAACTGGTTTGCAGCTTACATGTCTTTATCTCGGCTTCTCAGAGGTGTACCACACATGTGGATGTCAAAGCATCCCCAGTCTCTGTAGACAGAGCAGCCATGAAAAGCCATTCCTTCCAAGGTGCAGTGTGAGGATGAGCCAAAGGGCTACACAGCCATCTGTATGTTGGACAGCCTCACTCTGGGCTGCCAGGACAAATGCTCTGCTGTTACTGGGAGCAAAGGGGGGTGTTTGAGATGAGGAACAAGGGTGGATAAAGTCACATGTCTTTGGTATGGCACTAACTAAAACTAGTATTTTTTCATGTCAGTGAACTAAATGATTGATACAATGAAAAAAAATTAGAGCAAATTTGCTATCTCTGGAATTTTTGTGCTTTTTCACTCTCCAGTGTGATATAATTGAGATTTCTTTTTCGGGCCTATTTTCAGATTCTTATACAATGTGAAGTGTCCTGATGCTTTAAAAGTGTTTAGTTTTGAAATATTTTGCTCCATGAGTGTAAGCACTTGATGGCATCATAGAAATGCTGGGTTTGGGATAGTTTCTTTGTAGCATTTGCCTAATCCAAATCTGTTCACTAGTAAACAGTCCACTCTGAAGGTAGCATTTGATAAAAGGTGTGTGATGAGTGATTTGAGCTGATTTTCAAGCAAGGATGTGGAGTTCTGTTTGCTGGTTTCTATGCTATGGTTTTTATGCTAAAAAGAATATTAGGTAAAAACCAAAATTGTCTCAATTTTAAGGGAAAGTAACCACCACTGTGGTGTAAAGAACTTAGAGAGTGGATGATCTCAAATGTTGCTGTTCAGTAAGTGTAGTAACTTCTGATGCAGATCACTTCACTTAGGCTTTGGGATGGGCTCTCTCAGATCCAGCTGCTTACCAGCTTGGTAAAAGGAGAATGCAGGTAGGTCTCACCTAATCTATTTGCCTCAGGGATTAATTGCCTCTCAAATTAGGCATCAAAACTCTTTGGGAGTCTAGGTGAATGGCCGTGTCCAGACTTGCTAAAAGGGTTTAGGAAACAGGAAAGCAGTTATGTTGTTGCAACTGGTTTTCTTGGTAGTACTTTGAGTCAAAGGTGCAAAGTTTATTCTTCTTGTTCTGTTAAAATAGGAAACCTGGGAGAAAAAAAAAACCCCTCTGATCTTGGCTGTGGACCCCTTCTTCTGAATATAATGTAAATAAGGAAAAATACTGTTCTGTGCCTCAGGACAGCTAGAGCTTAGGCTACCAGAAGGCTTTTTCTTTGTTCAGGGGACCTTAAATATTAATAAAATGTTTACCATTTTATTTATTCATGTATGTACCTAGTAACTTATAATACACAGCAAACAAATAGCTTTTTTGTAAGAGGATGGGAGCTGCTGTTTTGTATGAGAACAGCACCTAGAATACACAGGCTGCAATTAGAGTAGTCCTCATAATTAGCATTATAGGCTCATCATTAGGTGAGTGAAGGGGGAAGTGTTTTCCTGCTGTCATATTGATGCTCAGTGAACATGAGAGGAAATAGGTCTGTGGGAAGGATGATACAAATGTGATGTAAGCCCCACAGTGTACCTGGCATAGCTGCTGAGCCCAGGCAGTGACAGATGATTGCTCAGATTCAGGACAGTCATTTGCAGTTATTCCCATTGTATGACGGACTTGTCTAAAGGACTTATTTCTCTCAAAATGATACTCTGCTGGATACAGCTGCACAGTCTCATTTTTTTAGCACTCCTGGATCCGAACTGTGATTTGTTGTGGTCAGTCTTGTCTTGGACAATGAATAATAAGGGTTGCTAGACATTTGGGAAGGGATTTTTATATTAAAGTACTTGAGTGGGTGTCTACTCATATGCATAGCCTATGATCAAATCATTTGTTTATGCTTTCTCACACAGTAACAAGCTCACCTTCCTGACATGCAGACGTCTGGAAAACAAGTGCCATCCACAGATTGTTTATTTCTCTGCCTAGCCCTTAAAGCAGTAATTGGAGGCTCTGGTTTGGGCATCTGTGGGAGAAACCAGCTTCAGAGCAAAGAACCGATTTATTTTTAGATCCCACCGTTGTCATTTTGCTGTGATCACACCGTTGAGCATGTGCTTCCTTTGAGAGCTCTCCAGGCACTGCAGTGTGATCGCACCCTCCTAAGATCATTTTTTATGAAGTTAATTTTTAGTGACAGATGAAAGATGCTAGGGCCGGTATTCTTAGAGACAGCAGCCCCAATTCCACTAGCACATATTCTCCCTCCTAAGTTTGTTAGTCTAAAGTTCTGGTTTAGGCTGTGATTTTGTTCCATTTTCGTTTCTTTTAGTTCACCTCATGTTACTCATCTTTCCCTTGCACAGTAATGTAAGTAAGCCCACAGACTTCTCTGGGGGAATTTCTGCCTCATACCACTGAAGGTGTGCCTGCATCACAGGCAGCAGGGGTGATTCCTTAGGGAAGAGATGTACCCGTACAAGCGTGGTGTGTTTGACATGTTTACATATACATATATAAATTAAAAACTGAGTTAACTTTAAATGAAACAAACTATTTTAGGTTCCAGAAACAATGTAGAGGCAGCAGCAATCAAAACCCACATGAGGTTCAGGGTAAATAGTCTCATGTTTTCCTGTCTATTATTAGTCCCCAAGCAAATTTATTTAAAGGTTTTACAGGTGTTCCCTGTGCACATATACTACAAGAATACTGTTGAATGTAGTGTTAACATCCTCTCAGTGAACAGAGATTTAAATCTTGCAAAAAGAGGCAGAGAAAAATTTACATTGTTTTAAAATCTCCTCTTGAGATAATCCTCATTTTTTATTTTTATTTTTTAACCCATTGCACAGCACAGAAATTGACGTGTTTATATTTAGGATGGAATGAAGTTAAATAAATTTGAAGCCATCTTCTAGCATGAAAATCCTTTAATCCTTTATTTTCCTAACGAATTCTCAAAAATTTGAATTGTAAGGGATTAGTCTCAGCTGGGTAACATGCTTATGTGGGGGTTGGAGAGTGAAGTCCCTCCCACTGCAAGTGAAGAGCAGGTTTGAGACTACCTGAGGAAAGTGAATAGGCACAAGTCTGTGGGGCCTGATGAGATGCATCCCAAAGTCCTGAGGGAACTGACTGATGCGGTTTCCAAGCCACTCTCTGTGATATTTGAAAAGTCATTGCAGTTAGACAAACTCCCCAGTGACTGGAAAAAGGGAAGTGTTTTTCCTATTTTTAAAAAGAGGAGAAAGGAAGACCCAGGGAACTAAAGATTTGTGCGTCTCCCCTGTGTGCCTGGGAAGATTGGGGAGCAGATCCTCCTGGGAGCAAGGTTAAGATGCATGCAAGACAAGGAAGTGATCCAAGACAGGCCAGTATGGCTTCACTAAGAGCAAATCCTGCCTGCCCAGCCTGGTGCCCTTCTGTGGTGGAGTGATGCAGTGGTTGGCGAGGGAAGACTGACTGATGTCATCTACCTAGAATTTTGTAAGGCTTCTGACATGGTCCCATATGAAGGACTTGGTGGTTCTCATGGATGAAAAGCTGGACATGAGCTGTCAGTAGGCACTCAGCTCAGAAAACCAACCATATCCTGGGCTGCATCCAAAGCAGCGTGGCCAGCAGGGCAAGGGAGGGGATTCTCCTCTTTTGCCCTTGTGGGACCCCACGTGGAATACTGTGTCCAGATCTGATGTCCTCAGACCTGCTGGAGCAAGTCCAGAGGAGGCCACAAGATGCCCAGAGGGTTGGAGCACCTCTCCTATGAAGAAAGGTTGAGAGAGCTGGGGTTGCTCAGCCTGGAGAAGGCTCCAGAGACACCTTATTGCTGCCTTTTGGTATTTAAAAGTGACTTAAAAAAAAGGTGGTGAGTGACTATCTACATTGGCAGATAGTGATAGCACAAGGGGTAATGGTTGTAAACTAAAAGAGGGGAGATTTAGATTAGATATTAAGAGGAAATTCTTTACTCAGAAAGTGGTGAGGCACTGAATATGTTGCCCAGAAAAACTGGGAATGCCCCATCCCTGGAAGTGTTCAAGGCCAGGTCAGATGGGGCTTTAAACAACCTGGTCTAGTGAAAGGTTTCCCTGCCCATGGCAGGGGAGTTGAACTAAATGATCTTTAATGTCCCTTCCAACCCAATCCATTCTATTATTTATAAAAAGCAGCAGTGCTCGGTGTCAGGTGATATTTTAGGTCAGGCTAAATAACTCATAGAAATGAAGCTTAAGCTGTGACAGGGAAGTAGTAAATATAAAAGACTGTTAGCCATTCCTCTTCAATTATGTTAGTGTTTAGGGTATTATATCCTTGTCATGTATTTTCCATAGGCAGTGTGTGGCTTCTTTTTGCAGTGTCTAAATCAGTCTGTGTGCTTGTCGTTATCCCTACATGCTCCCAGATTTAATTAACAGCTAAGCACAGTGAGACTACCAAAATAGAAGGCAGAATCCTATCTTTACTCCTTATAATAAATCTCTTGCTGCAAATCTAATAGTGGGAGGCTAGTTGCATAAAATTGAATCTGAGCTGATATTAATAGGTAGACAGAAAATTGCCCTCATGAAATACTGTATTAGCTCCTGCAAAGGGCTGGTGTAGTGATTAGATCTGCTTGGAAGATGCTGCTTCACTGACCTAAGCCTGAGATACATCACTGTGGATTTTGGAGAGCAGGTCTGCATCTTCCCCACCCACTGATAGGGTATGGTGTGAGGCCTTACTAGAATCTGTGTGTTGATCTTGCTCTTGAGCCTGATGATTTTTCAGCTACTGCTTTGTGTGATTTCAGTATTCAGAGGCTGCTGTGGCTTCCCCAGGTGTTGCTGAATCTTGCTTTGCTGTAGAAGTCCTCTGTAGAAAACACTGTCAGTCTGTATCAGCCACCTGATGGCCCAGTGCAGATTCATGTGCCTGTTAGGAATCACGCTGAAGGCTGAGTTGAAAACCATTGATAGAGCAGGCTCAAAGATGCTTCACTTTTACCACTACTCAGTTCTCCAGCCAGCTGGTGCTCTGCTGCTGTGTTTGTTAGTAAGTTTTTCTTTTTTTTCTTTTTTTTTTTAATTTAACAAGGTGAATTTTAAAGTTATTCTAGCTGAAAGTTTGTGTTTCATAATATGCATAACATGGCTGAAAGTATATCTCAGTGGGACTACTTTCTTGATGACAATTCTTCAACTTCTAACATGTATTTAGAATGAATTAGTAAATCTGGATACCAGTGGTAAAGACACCACTGTAAAACTTCTGCTCAGACAACTTGTGTTTTCTTTATTTTCTCTCCTTCCCCATTAAGTCCTTTCAGCCAGTCTTGTGCTTAAACTCATTTATAAACATTTACCCCTTGCTTTGTATACAAACAGCTCTTTATGAATGTGGTTCATTGCATGGTCAAGACAAAGGCAATTCAGCATTCTTCTGTTTTAATGGGCACATAGACATTATTTAGCTTATCTGTCCCAACCCAAAGGACATAAGGCCCAGGATATTCTTTGAAAAATTGTCAAAAAAATGTGATTTGCTGTGGTTGGGGAAGAAAACAGGCATGTTAAGAAGTATCTTGAATATGATATCATCTGCCTAAAGTGGTGATTTGTTTCCTGCTTCCTCTAGGCTGTATGATGTGGTCCTTCTACTCTCCCCACTCAGCTCACAGCCTAAGCAAAGGGAGGTTTTTCCCTATCCTTCATCCCTGCTCCACAGAGCCCCTTTCTGTCCCCATCTTCATCTCAGCTTCTTTCTGTGCATGTGTGTTTTCCCTTTTTAATTCTTCCAGCAAAAACTTAAAAGGTGCTTCTCAGTTGTCAAGGCAAACAAAAGCAAGCTGGAACAAAGATATGCTGGATGGTTTTTAAAGCAAAGAAAAAATCATAATGTCTTTAGAAAATGCAGTGAATCCAAAAGCTCAAAGACTTTGCGCTCTGAGTCAATGATTCAAAAAATTTATGTTAGTGAATAACCGGGCAACATATCATCATCCTTTCTGGCTTCCCACCTCCTTCAACCAAACTTCTAAAAATATAACATCAAAGTGAGATCTGCTCTGTTAAAGGGGAGTGGAGGAAAGGGAAGGAAT
Organism: Daphoenositta chrysoptera; assembly: GCA_013397915.1. Lineage (NCBI taxonomy): Eukaryota > Metazoa > Chordata > Aves > Passeriformes > Daphoenositta > Daphoenositta chrysoptera. Next base: position 170,511 of record VZRO01007803.1, on the reverse strand, counting down.
TTCTGAAAAGGTGTGAGTAGTAGGATCCCTGTGGCAACGTTTGCTTTAGTGCTGGATGTGCTAAACTTTACAATAAGCCACTTCTGTTGATATTGCAACAGGTAAATATTTATTGCCGGGGTAGCCAACCTGTATCTCACAAGCTGTGCATGCAAAGGCAGCTTCTGTGTCAGGGTTACTTCAAAGGGAATGATAGATCCATACTGGGTGATTCAAATTCCCATCAGGGAGATGAAATTACTTCTAAGGACCTGCCAAAGTCAGTAATGCTGGGTGGTTTTGCCACTTCCCTGCATGTGCAGATAAATCTCATCTAGATTAGGCAAGTGGGAACCCTGAACAAGTCTTCTGCCTATGAACCACTCCTAGAACAATCCCTGACCCACATCTGTGATATGTCTTTGCCCAAAGATGATTTAGAAATGTGGTTCACAGGCCAAAGAAGGCTGATCTGCCTTATGTGCTAAACAGAGGAGAACCACAGAACACTGGCTGTCCAATTATTTTCTGAAAGAACAGAGAAAACCTGATAAATGTGTGAGCAATGGACCTCATGAAACTTGTTTTATTCTGACTTTGTGATCTGATTCTGTAGTACCTAAACAGCTTAAGTTCTTGCTTACACAAGGCTGAGTTATTCATAACAGTACTTTTAAGTTTGGATTTCCTTCCTGTTGAAAAGTCATCATCTAAATGGATTAAAAATTCAACACATCTCTACATCCTGGTCCAGTATCTTTTCCCTCAAAATGTAATTTTATTGCTTTTGGGACCCTGGAATTAGACAACTGATTCAAAGTTGTATTTCCATATATATATATATATATATACACACACAGGCAATGTAGTTCTTGTTTCCCCAGGGACATGGATGTTAAGAGGTTGTTTGGAAAAGTGGCCAAGTTTAAGTAAGCAATCTTATTTGTGCATTGGAAGGCAGGATTTACACACATGAAGTAAATATAGGAGTCATTAAAACTATCCTTGATTCTAAAACATACTCCTGGTCTTCATGAAGATTTGACTGATCTTGCTAAGGTCTGCCTGGCCCCAGATAAGAGTTTCTAACTAAATAAAATATTTTTACAGCAGCTCACTGCTGACTCCACTATAGAGAAGTCTCCAAGTCTGCCCATCTGTCTTTTCTAGAACTTCTGTTTGTAAATGCAAAAGCTTCTTTCCTAAGTGGGTTCAGTGTTACGCCCTGAAACAAGGGTGCTTATCCCAGTTTCCAGTGGTAGTGGAGTCCTTGTGTTCTGTTCAGTTAGGAAATTCCAGCTATCTCCTCTGTGGTCCTCTCATCCTCCTGTTTTGGAATAGAAGATTCCCGAGCTGCTAAAGCTAGATTCCAGTTCGAACTTCTCCAGTGTTGGAGAAGCTTGGGTCAGCATCTTTTACAGACAACAGTCCAGAGCTGAACGCTGAAGCCGATTCTTTTTGACCAAGCTCACAGATGGCTGGAACCACTCCCCACTTCAAGCCTTTTATTCATCTCACACAAGCAGTTAATGCCAGATGTGACTGTCTAGACAATTTGAATCTCTTCTGGTGTATGGGCAGAGGTTTCAGCTGGGCATACCTCTATTTCTGGTTAAAGATTCTCGTTGCTCCTTACTTGCTGTGAACTCATAAACCCTCTCCCTGAGATAACTTCATATTTTAGCACTATGGCAGGAATTCCTCCTTGTGAGCTTTCCAGCAGCTGTTCCATAGCTTGAGCATAAAGTCACCATTTTCCCTCAGGCCCTGCTGCTGTTTCTGGGTGGAGGAGGGGTGGAGATGCTGTTCTAGCACACAGTGGGAAAAGGGATCTGGGGAGGGTAGAAGAAAACTGGAGAAGGGCAGGAGGCTCAGGGAGCAGCAGCTGCTGTTGTTACAAGTGAAAGCACTGTAAAACACTGTGCTTTTCATTCCTTCCCCCGCACACATAGCCCGCAGTGAGAAGAATGGCAAACAAGCAGAATAAACATGTGCTGTTGTACCCCACGTCCTACAAGGAGTTAAAAGGCCATAAATCCAGAAACAGAACTTGACCCCTTTTTTAAAGTTTCGGACAGATTCCTCAGTCCCATCTGTTGTGGTTGAAACTAAGGTGAAAGGAATCAATGCTGAATTCTGCCTCTGAGGAGGATTTTAAAATAACAAGTTTGTTGATGCTCAGATAGTCAAATACAAGATTTGTTTTCCAGTGGGGAATTTCATAGGATACAGACAGCCCTGTTCTTCCTTCTGATGATGCTTCCTGGAATCTCTTGACTAGTTTAATAGGGCTGGATGGCCTAAACATTTTAATGGTAAATTTGGGACATATGACAGCAATTACCATGCATGTGCAATGGCACAAAAGTACAAGCAAGTACCAGAGCTGTAACCTCTTGCTGCTTTGATGTACAGGGTTGCCCCATACATTGGGTTCTCGCTATAGTTGTCTCCGCAGAGAATCTTTTTGTCCTATCTGGCTAAAAACATCCAAGATACTATCTTCCTGGGGAATGGGAGCACTGCTAGCCCTGGTGACTCGCTCCTCTAGCCTCTTCTCCAGGAGCCTTTTGTGGTTTGGTCCCAGCTCCCTGCCTGCCTCTTGGCTCAGATGCTAGAAAGAGCTGTCAGACAGTTCATTAGCAGCAGAACAAGGTTTAGATTTTCAAGGCCATATCCATGGACCTGAGAGGTACTTGGAAATGGAATATTTGAGAGAGGAGTACTGGGGAAGAGATTTTTTTTTTTTTCCCTCTAGGTAGTAGGAATAAGAGCTGATTTCATTTATTTACCTCTGATACCAATACCATTCAAGGAAGATGCTGCTTTCACAGTGCTCTTTCCTAGTGCTGTGGGCACATTATAAGGTCATTCAGGAGAACTTGGCTGTTTGTGTATGTGGATCTTGTAGCAAAAGGGCCTCTTCTTGCCTGTGCTTCCCCTGAGGAAGGATATGACACGTGGTAGGGTTGTGACACAGATCCAGCCTGATTTGGTCATTGGCCTCTACAGCACAGAGAGCATTCTTTACCTCTTCTGAAGGGTAATGCCCAGGTCGCTTCTTCCTTGATTTGAATAGGAAGAGTAGGAGTAGCACATGTGGGTGATAGAGGGTACATAGTCTTCCCTCAGTTTCCTAAAATTGACTAAACCAAAATTCATGAGTCTTTTATATAAAAAGCTCCTATATCTTCATTTTCTTATGAATCTTATGATTGGCACTCAGTATTTAGGCAAAGAAATTTATCAGGGTTTGTTTTCCCAATTCTATTTCCCCTGTTCATTGCTAATTTGCACACAGAATTTGATGCAACTGAATTTTTTTTGTAGCTTTTACATCTGAAAGAGAAAGTATTTAGGAATAAGCTTTTTATTCTCAGTGTGGTGAATGCTGGGAGGGTTAAAATCCATGGTATATATATGGACTTGGAGAGTTGTAATAAGATCTGTTCATTGAGGCCTAGGACTATAAGAAAAATGGCTGCCCATCATAAAGTAACCTGAACTACTCAAATACCAGATCAAGTAAGTTTCATTTTGGTTGTTTCTTGGTTCTGATGCCATATACTCATGCAACAATGATTTTATATCAATGTTATCATTGTTAATAGTGATACACATTCTGAATTTAATAGGCCAGGCTAAAGGAATTATATATTAAGTTTTAATATTAAAACAGATGTTGTTACAAGGACTGATGAAATAAACATTTCTTCCTTGATGCTTTTGTGTACTGTGAAATGAAAATTTCTCTTTTTACCTTTCCTTTCTCAAGTTAGAAAGAATCTCAAACTAGATAAAACTGTGCTAGGGATATCTAGTCCATCTCTAGTCCATCTAGGTCATGAGAAATTGTGATGAGAAAGAGTCAATCTGTAATGGCTGAAGTGGGCTGCAACTCAAAAGAGGAAGGATTAAGTAGAAACAGGGAATGTACCAACAAAGTATTGTGGTCTCAAATGTGCATAATGCCCCAAATTTAGGAACAGTTGTATGCTGCCTCACCAGCCTACATGACCTGATCTCCTCTCTAGCTCTGCAGTGGGGATATAACTATTCATGGTGGAATCTAGCTATGGCTGTCCATGATGAATTGTTGGATTTTAAACAAGCACAACCACACTAGATGAATGTACAGAAATGTTAATTGTGGAATTTTTTACGCTGGGTTGGTTGAAGTCATTGCAATCTTCAAGTGTTTTATCAGGTGTATATGTAAAGGGGTGGGAGAGCAGACATGCAACAGCATGTACCTTCCACTGTGCCTGGGGATGGTGTTCTCGTAATACCAGAGGAAAGTTCAGGGAAATATTTACTCTCAGTAATTATATCCTGCCTTTCTGTGCAGGGTAATTTCAGTCTTTGCAGATGCCTTCATTTATCCAGGGAGTGCAAGGATAAAACTGCTTTTCTTCTCTCCCCTTGATTTTACTTCCACCTCCATCTTTACAAGCATGGTGTGGTAGCTTTTCCATTAGCAGCAAAGAAGCAAGCAATCCTGATGAGTAATTTTTCTGTTCCCACAGGCAGAGATGAAGAACTTTTTCCTTCTGCTCATGCTAACAACGATGTCACCTTCTGCATTTTCAGTAAGTAAATGCTCTTCTGAACACTGTTACAAGAAATGAAAGATACTTCTGTTAAGAACTGTCAACATCTGTAACTCAAGTGCTTTGTAGAAAGTATTTCTGAAAGAGCTAATGGGTTCAAGTCATCAGGCCCATTGTGGTACATCTTATGAAAAGTCTAACATGGCAATTAAATAATAGAATTCTGGTAGTGCCTTTGGTTGCAGGGATGTTATCTGCAAAGCAGTAATTGCTGTCTCCTGATTCAAAGCTAGAGAGAGTTATCACTTGAAATAAAGAGAATGGATTTTTGGTTAGCTCGTTTTTCTCTTTTCCTTGCTCTTAGAAGTAGTAGCCATGTGGTTTAGCTTTACTGGCAGAGGTTACTTTATCTTAAGCCAATTTGGTATTATCAGAAAAAGGATGCAGCTATTAAGAACTGGGATTCCTCTTCCTTTCTGAGTGAGAAGCAGGATCCTCCTGAAGTAAATGCAGCTTGAGAACAGTTTCCCTGCCTTGAAGTTAAACTTTAGTAGTGAGTTGGACATCTAAGGTAAAAGATGACCTGCAGAGTAGAGTGGAAGTGTTAGCAAAGGAAGATATTACATGTTTGTTAGGTGTAAAGGAACAGAGAGTGGGGAAAAAAGAGGCAATTATCACTTGGAGTAAGTGTTTTGCTTTCTAGACCACCTTTGAAGATCAGGGATGAGAGACCAGAAATCAAGCAGAGTTTGTTAGTTGCCATATTTTCTCTTACAGATGGAAATATGCTTAAATGAGTGTTTGCTATCTCACATCTAATAAAAAATCATACTGTATGTTAAAAGAAACAGAAATGGAATATATTATATTCCGTTCATCTGTTCACCTGCCTATCTCCAATTTGGAGATTTTGGTGATTTTTTTTTGAAAGGGATATGATTGAAATACCCTGAGACTATGAAGGCTGACATTTCTCTGTAGCATTAGGCTCTACCCTCTGCATGCAGTCAGTAGTTCCTCTTGAAGCCATGCTGAATGAAAGAAGAAGCTTTTTGCTTGGCCACCACTTTTGTTCAGTTTCCCTGACACGTTGGGTCTGTCCAAAACATGAGGAAGCAGGAAGATCTAGCAGTACTGAGGCACTCTGCTGTAGTAATTCTCCATTTTGTTTCTAGCAGGGAAGTGAGAAATGGTGTTTGTTTCATGTGGGTCATTCCTTACCAGATGCTAATGCAATCAGGCTGAACCATAGCAAGAGATGGCCCACTTGCAAGAGCTGGAGCTGTCAGGACTGATTGTAGGGATGGAACTCAGGTCTGTGCTAGATCAAGCCGAGCACCAAAAGAATAGTGGGGCTGCCTGAACTCCCCCAGATGAGACAGCTCTGAAAAAGCAGTGCCTGTTTCACCTTTTATGATCTTTAGGCATTAGCTGTTAGATCATGTCCAATACTTACATTTGCTCCTAGATTGTACTGCCGGTGTGCTAAAGTGAAGGCTGGCTTGAGGCTCGGCTGAAATTCATATTCAAATACATTTCCTCTGAACACTGTTTCTTTCTATGGATCTGCATTGCTGGGTTGAAATGCTGGATTTCAATTTATTCTACATAAATCAACATTTTTATTGTTTAAGGTGTTCATCTATTGAATAAACTTTTAGATGCCTTAACCAGGTTTGATACAAAGGGCAGAAGGTGCACAAGGACAAAGTTAAAGTCATACAGAAACAGTAAAAATTACTGTGAGGACAGCGAAACAGTGGATTTTGCTAATATTCCTATGGAGAGAAATGTAGAAAACATGCACAAGACTAATTGTACCAGGTAGGACCACTTTGTTTTGCCCTGTATCCTGTCTCCAGCTATGTCACAAAATGTGTCTAGAAAAAAACATTAAAAGATAGGCAAGTACAATTTCCCCCAATACACTTCCAGTTTATGAACCCTTTGAGCTTGAGATGTCTCTGTTTCTCTTCCCTGAATTTGGTCAATGCCTCCTTGAAGCCATAACACCGAGATCCTTACCCTTGAGAGCTAAATATCAACTCTCATGTAATGATTTATTAATAGTAATTAATAATTAATAAATAATAGCAATTTGGGATAGGATTTATGTTTTCTCCTCTGCATCACTGAAGTTGCCTACATGTAATCTCCACTGTCATTTAAGTGATAAATCACTTATACTATAATGTTTTTTCACAGTTCTTTGCACTATGTCTCTGGGTTTCTGTTGTCCTTTATTATCCTGTATTACCCTTATCATCTGCTTTCATTACTTCTGTGGTTTTGGCATAAGTAATAAATGTGTTGAGCCATTCAGGTTCCTTATGGAATTCTGCTGCTAATGTCAGTTTTTGCAGTGGATGGAGATTTTACTTCTGCTTTTGTCTTTGGGCCACCTGCTCATCATCCATTGAAGAACTGTCCTTCTGATTTCTTAACTACCTTCAACGCTTTAGGTGAAGGATATTTTTGAAAGTTTTCAGAAATCTGAGTGTATCTGGCAGGTTACCCTTGTTGACATGTTTGTGAATTGAAGAACTGCAATATGCTTAGGAGGATTTGCCTTTAAAAGTCCTATTGACTTTTTCCCAAACATCCTGTATTTATGCAGGTGCCTGCTAGTTCTGTTCTTTGTTATAACTTCTATTAATTTATCAGTTGACGTCAGTTTTACGCTCTGTGAATGTACAGTTCCCTGGGTTCCCCTGGGATCATTTTGTAAACTGGTGTCAGATTTTCCACTTTCCAATAATCACATGTTGAAGTGGATTTAGCTGAGAGGGTTGTCTACTAGTATGTAACAGTTTATCCATTTCAACCTTCAGTTCCTGTTAGGCCCCTTGGATAAACAACTTCTGGTGACTTCATAGTGTGTGTTTTGTCCACTTTTCCAAATAAGTTTGGGGTCATAAAGTTTACTCACAATCATCCTCTTTGTAAAGTTTTCTGAATGTGCTCCATTTCTTCCACAAGGATTCCAAGAATTAATTTGACTTCTCTGCAGTGGCTGTATCTTTTCAGAGTTCTTTAAATTCCCTCTTCATCTCCAGGCCACCCAGGGTTTATGGAAGTCTTTCCACTTCTGAAAAGTCACTGGCACCTGCTCTGCCCGCTGCCCAGCAAGCCAGCACAGTCCCGTGGGGCAGCACTTCCCGGGCTGTCAGTGCACCAGGCATCCACCATACCCTGCCCAGCTGACAGGAAATCAGTGAGTGTGGAAGGAGCCAGCTGTAGAGAGAGGGAGCACAGTCAGGAGTGTTGAAGACTTGAACAGGGAACATAGAAAAGAGCTGGGAACCACGAGGGAGAGGGTTCAATGGTGTAGGGCGAATCTGAAGTGTTTTGAGCAAATGAAGGTGTCAGGGAACTGCCGGATTTTACTGGATTTGTTAGAGGGGATATGCTAATGAGCCATGGCTAGGGTGAGAGGGGGATGAAAGGAAATGTACATAGTGAGTGTAAACCACAAGTCATTAAAGCTAACAAAGCCTGGATTTTTTTTCCTTGTCTTCGTAAAGCAGCTTGTCTTAATAAGATACTTACTTCTTCTCCACCACTTTGTATTTCACTTCCTGCTGTCACCATCTTGTTCACTTTCATTCTTTTTTTTTAGTTTTACTCAAATACAATTCTTTGATTCTTATTCATTATTCATAAAAATGATACTTGGCATTATTCACCTTCAAAGCTCTTTGCAAGCCTGCTGTGTCTGAGCCAAGATCAATGGTTAAGACAGAATTATAAAGAAATGCTTTGCTGATGTGGTTTGGATTAATTAGCTTCTTTTTGGTAGCATTTTTGGCTAATATCCTAGCCGGTTGCGGATGGAGTCATCTTGAAAATCCATATTGGCATAGCAGCAGGTATCTAAATTATAAACATGTAATATATACTGAATGTTTTAGCTCCCTTTCAATTAAGTTTGGGGGTTGGATACCACATGTCATGCAGAGCTTAGCTACGTGGAAATATATTATTGGTGGTCATCATTGTAGTACTGGGTAGTTCTTCTGGATACAGAAATGAGAAGGAAATGGTTCATATGCTAAAGAGCACATGGTCTAAGGATACACTCCATGTGGGTTGTTTTTCTTAGGGCCCTGAGGACACTAGTAGGCTTTACTGGCTCTGACTGGACTCTCCACACCCAGCCCACTGCCCAGGACCCCCTTGTAGCCTCCTGGGGCTGCTGGCTCCTGCCCCAGTGGTGCTGCAGTGAGGATCTGCACAACTCTGCCTGGCCAGCCGTGAGCCAAGCGCACCTGCATTCCCATCTCCCAGCCTGGTTTCAGGTGGAGGTGCCCAATTCCTAGGGCTAGGGCCGTGCCCTGGCTTGTGCTGCTCCCTGGCTTGCAGTGCTGTCCTGGGAGAGCATCCCACTACTGGCCCCTAGCCCAAAGGGAGCAGCCAACCTTTGGGCCACCTTGACAATTTTCTTTCTTTTTCCCTTTCTGTTATTGACTTTTCTCTCAGCAATTAACTTTTCCCTAAGCACTTATTATTCAAAGTTTAAAAAGCTGCATTTTTTCACTGGAGACTTCTTACTTGCCAAGACTTTGGCAATGAAACCATTACAGAAGTAATAGTGGTGATAGTTTTCTTTTGTTTGGTTTTCACCCTTCTTTCCTATGTGTTTCCTAAATGAGGCTATGGTTCAGGGTGTGTCAAAATAAATATTAACTGTATTTCAGAAACTATAAACACCAGAAAGCAGATATTTATCAAATAAAATGATGCAGTGTTATTTCAAAAACACTAAGAAAGGTTGAAGAGAGAGAGTCTGGTTTTGACTGTAGTTTTAAGCCATGGGAACAATACATAACATAACCATAACAGCACATTACTCATTTTATCATTGTGGGCAACCCCTGTTTTCAGTAGGTAACAGCCATACAGGGCCTTGTTGTCAGCCTCCATTTCCCACCACATTCTCTCTGTCAGCACTGAGATTTGTATCTGACCCCAGTGGAACCTAGCAAGCATGTGAAGCTGCCCCAGAAGTCACAGTAACAACGTTTCAGTGTCCAAAATGATGCTTTAGTTGCATCTCAATGGGCCAAAGCTATGCAACCTGCTGGGCTAAAGGTTGCAGTGGCCTTGTCCAAAACCTCTCGGGCATAGCATGGTTATCAGTAACCAAGTGCTTTGAGCAGCGACTGTTGGAGGGGTGTAGCAGGATGTTTTGTTGCTGCTCGTCAGTCTGGAAAAGCAGCACCAAAAAAATCACAAAATAATTCAGGTTGACTATCTCTGAGTCCTGAACGGTGCCCAAGGAGCAAGGGTAAGAACCTGCCTGCAATGTATGTTGTTTGGACGTGTGACTGCAGAACTTCACTGCTCACTTGGGACTGTGTAGTAAATTGATATTTGCTTTGATTGTTTGCTAAGTATTTGAGTTGCAGCAAGGCACTAAGAAATTATTCCCACTGAATCACTTGTCCACAGTTGGTGATATGAACTTTGTGGATCACTGCATGCCTGCAATGCATTTGTCTGGGAAGCACAGTCCTCTTCCCATGCATAGTTTCTCACCCATCTCATCAAACTGACTGGAAAGTGTTTCAAGGGCCCCTTTTAAAGTGTTCCTACACAGTGACAGCATTTTCTGTCTTTCTGAGTCAAGTCCCATTCATAGCTTTTCTTCCAGTGCATGTTTCATGCACAAAAATAAACATTACATGGTATATAATAAGCTATCTAGGACACTTTTCCAGAATTCTTTTGTTTGCATGTGATGCATACTGGGATTGTCTTTGCAGATGAGGTCTGGAGGTCTAATGACTCAGAGGCATAGCTTTTTACTTGCTGATGATATCAGATACAGTTGGCCTGGTAACAGCAGATGCTGCAACTACATCAGCAGTTCGTCTCTCTAGGAACTGATGAAAGCATTGCAGTGTTCATAAAAATGAAATCCCTGGCCTTCTAAACTTCTATAACACAGCAGCCTGTATGTAAATGAGCCCTGAGAGCATGGAGTGCCAGGGTCATGGGCAATATCAATATTCCTGGAAAGGTTGCATTGCTGGTGTCTTAACTGGCCATAAAACTGGACAGAGCAGTTGGGCATTAACTGACTGCTCTTTTGGGAGTTTTTAGAAGTCAAGGAAGATGGTTGTATGCATTTTCACACTTCTCTTGAAACGTAAAAATAGATACTTGACGCAGATAAAGAAACTACATTCTTGTACACGTTAGGCTGAAGCAAGGGAAGAATGGAACCAAATGAATTTGTAACAGTGATGAAGATTGTAGATTTTTCATTCTGAAATCCACGAGGGATTGGAATTTAGTTGTCCTGGCTGACATGAGATAAAAGCGTTCCAGAGTCTGAAGAAAGCAGAAAGAGGCTTTTGGAACAGAAACTGGCTGTCAGCATCTAAAAATGTCCTGTTATCAGGTTATGTAATAATATATTTATTATTTATTATAAATATGCAGCTTTATATTTGCCTGCATACACATGTGCAGTTAGTGAAGTAATGAGGACTGCACACAGATTTCCAAATATGGGACTTGGGCCCCTATTAAAATGTTTCTCTGGCACTGTACAGCTTTGGGAGGATTCTTTTATCTGATGTTCCTTTCAGGGTGTACATAAATGGAGTGATACTGAGAAAAATGATTGTTCCTGCACTCTGTGGATGCATAAGCCTTACAACAAAGAGTCCCTGCAGATTTTTCTCTCTATAGAAGGAATAAATATGCTAGTTCTGTAGGAGAGATATTGGAATATTTATCAGGGTGGTGTGTGTGTGTCAAGGAAGGGTTTTCTATCCTAATTGCCTTCCAGTAATCTGACTTTCAAATGCTCTTCCTTTGGATTTTTATCTACATATTTCCTTCTCCCTTATGCTGACTGAAAGGTCCCTTGTTTCCAGGGTGAGCTAATACTGCTCCTAAATCAGTCAGTTGATACAGAGGAATAAGACTGCCGAGAAAAAGTGGTAGCATATTTTAGTCTTTTGAGGGTAGGGGAGGAGGGATTGCAGGGAGAGGGATTAGGTGTCTGAAAGAAAAACTTGAGAAAATAAGATTGCTGAAAAAACCTTGCTGAAAGCTAAAACTGTTGTTGGGATTATGCCCAGAAAGGCAAATGAGAATGCAGAAGACAAACAGTGAGCTCAATATCTTGTATGAAAGAATGGGAGAAGGGTTTGGCCCAGGGTCAGGGAGATGTTGACTTGGCCAAGAGGAGGTATGTAGAAGTGGCTGTAACCTGGGTAGTGCCATTGAATGAACGGGGCAAAGGCAAACAGTCTGAACCAGAGGTATTAGAAAAACATTGCACAGAACTTGTGTGAAGAAAAGTAAGTAGATGGGCTAAGAAAAAAGTGTTTCACATTAGAGTAATATAGGTAATAATTTGGGGTGACTGCAGCTAGATAGTTGTGGGTAATTTGGTAGTAAATGCATAGATATGATTGGCTAATATTTCTGACCATTGCTCTGCCAACAGCAGGGAATTATTCCTTAAAGGAGGGTGAAGTAAAGAAACAAGACTGTAGCTTGGACATACAGTAAGGCAGGGAGTGTGTGTGGAAAATTACAAAACCTGTCCAAACGACAAAGGAAGATTAACCCATGCATCTTGCCTGAGTTGGCCTCCCTGGATGCTTTATTAGACTAGCTCCTATTTCTAGCAGAGGCTTGGATGTTTGTGTGCGGAGGCTAATTAGATCACATCACAATAATTTTTTACCTTTTCTTTCTCTGCCTGCCCACTCTTCACACAAATGTCTCAGTGCCCAAATGGCACTGCCTTCTCCATAGTACAATTGTATACATAAACTGCCCTACAGGTGCAGCTGCACAGCAAACCCTGTTTTTACAGTGTCACTCACCATGTAACCCTGCACTTACCTTCTTTTTTCAAGCAGAATTAATCCTGCTGCATCTTGCAAATATTAATTTTTTCCTTAGGATATTGCCATTCTTCCCACTAACCACACATGTCCTGCTGTATGTGGATTCCATCAGCTGCAGTAGGTCTTTTTTCCCCGAAAATATGGTATTTCATGTATTTCCAAGACAATGTATTTTGGTTGGTTCCATCACACTTGTAAATTTTTGTCTATATTATCATGGTTATTTCTCTTAATGTCAGTATCTGACTTTCTAAATACAAAATTAATTAAGGCTGTAGCTAATGATGGCCCAGACCTTGACATCATCATTGGACACAGTTGGGGAAGGGGAAAAAGGTTCATATATGGAATGCTGTTGCAGTAAAAAGTGTGTTCCAGGGCTTTTCTTTCTGCTTCCTTTACTTCTCTTAAGTACTGGACTTAGAGCCAAGGATTTGGGTTTAAGTGACTCTATTGATCTGGTGTGGAGTGACAGTGCTCATAGTCCCTGAAGTAATGATTTGCCTTTGCTGCCTTGCTGAGAGGAAGATGTTATCCTCTTAGCTCATTATTCAAAAGTGCTGAGATTCTATGAATAGACAAACAGTAGCAGTTAAGGGAGATCATGAAGCTGGATGTGCTATATGGCTTCAGGAAGCTAATACTCCTAGATATTAGAGGCCTGATCTTTCTGAACTATTCTCTCTGCCACTTTTCATGTCAGGAGTACAGCACAGCAAGACAGCCTTTTTTGCAAGAGAACACATAGGATCTCTGCTTCATTTGCTTTTTTTTCTTTTTTCCTGTGTTGCCATGTCTTTTTGCTATGTCTGTGGGGTTTTTTATTTACAGGGCCACCGGATGAAACGGCAGGTTGATGTCTGGGGGAGCTGGGGTGAATGGGGCAAGTGCAGTCGGAGCTGTGGCGGTGGAGTCAGCTTTCGGCAACGGCGCTGCTATTCCCAAAGGTGAGGGCTAACCTCCTTTTTTTCCCTTTTATTTAAATGTGTTGTACTGTTACTGAGCTCCTGCAGTTATGTTCCAATATACATCCAGGGGAAAAAATGACTTGGTGTCTGATCCCAGGGGAATGAGTCCACTCTGAGATGAACCTCCGTTTCAGTCTTTTCACTGCTGTTTTGAGTAGTGCCCTCTTAACACAGGCTTACTTTGGCTCCTTTGATAGAGCACAGCAGTGTCTGTGGGAGATTTGAGGCTGTGTAATCAGGGGATTGGCTTGGTAGCAGCTGTTCTATCAGGTCTAGTGAGGCAAGCCCAGAGGGAGATGGAGAACAGGCCAGAGCAGTTGGTTTCTCTCCAGAGAGGTGGTGACAGTGCTGAGGTTTCCTCAGGTTTATGATTCCCAGGACGGTAAATTGCCCCAGAAGAAATGGAAGAGTGAATTTGGCTCAAGCAGCGTTAGCACTGTGCCACCTCATTTGCAGCTGGGTTAGCTGCATCCTAATGAGGATGATGACCGGTACTGCACTTGTTGGGAATGATGGACCTTGGAGATCCTGTTGTGGATGAAAACAAAGCAAAGGAGGGAAAAAAAGCCAGACTCTCAATAATACTCTGAAAAACAGAGCCTCTCTCTGTTTAGAGAAATGAGAGAAGGTTTTGTAATAGAAGAAGCCAGAGTTGTGAAGCGCTGCTGCTTCCCACACAGAATAAAGAAAAGTCTCTTTTGAAGGCTGCCTATTATGGTTTATACCTGCCAGAATCCCTGGAGGCCTATCTCTCCATTTTAGGAACACTGAGGTGTTAGGCATTGATTGGCTTTTTAGATCAATTTCCTTCATAATTGTTACTTTCCATAGTTCTCAGCTGGGGTCATTTGACTGGAATAAGGGTGTTGCACACTTTCCATAGGCATGTTAACCCTTGCTAGTAAGGGGCCTATTGTGCACAAAAAAAATCAAGATAGATGATGCACAAAGATATTCTGAACTGGCCTCTATCCTCCTGCTGCTCATAACATGTTTCTCTTTCTTGTATGGACACCTCAACCCTTTGCTGGTGAACAGTGGATTAAAATCTCAGCTTGCATTATTTAGTTGAAACATGGCCCTGAAGAGCTGTACTGAAGTTGTTCATGGTGTGTGTCTCACTCATGCCAGAACACAAACCACAGCATAAAACACCACTAGAAAATGCCAGCTTGCTTTAGCGGTGAAAAAGTGCATTTTAGTTATTTTGCTGTTTTGGGGAACTCTGTGAGGATGATATGCTCAGTGTGAAGGTGATATGTAATGTCTGCCATGAGATGACTTTTTACTTGCGTATTCTTCAGAGAGCTCCATGTATTTTCTCTGTCTTCCAGGACTGAAGGTCCTTCCAGTTGTGTTGGACCAACACGAAGCTATCGGTCATGTAATGTTCAGGTATAGTGCTCTGGTTTTGGGTTTTCTTACCTGTTGTTTCTTTTCCCCATACAAACATCATTCTTATTTCTGATGTTTCCCCACAAAAACACCAGAAAGAAGATGTGATTATTAGTTTCTGTTTCTCTGATGTCACTGGTGGATGCAATTCATTAGCAGTACCCCTTTAAAAGTATATTGAAATTATGCCCCAATTTAAGTGGGAGGAATAAGAATAAACCCCAAATTTTTATTGTACACTTTATTTTCCTCCTTTTTTATAATTGTCCAATGCAAACATTTTCTCTTCCAAACAGAACTGCCCAGAAGGCTCCCGGGATTTCCGGGCAGAGCAGTGTGCAGAGTTTGATGGGACGGAATTCCAAGGCAAGAAATATAAATGGCTTCCCTATTATGGAGGTAATGATAAACATGTGAGGTTACACTTCATCGCTACCTGTCAACAGTATGTTTTGAAGTGACTGAAATGTTTTTTACTGTAGTATCCTTGCAGAATACTTCCTTAGTTGGAGTGGGGGGCAGGAGTTGGCATGGAAAAAAATCCTTTTCCCAGCAGCAAAACATTGCTGTCCTGAAGACACTTGGATGCCTGCACCAAGAGACAGCATTGCAGCAATACGTTCTTGTCTCTTATAACAGCCATTCCTTCAGAAACATTGCTCAAGGAAATCTGGAACTGGTTCCAGCTAGGTTCTGAAGCATTAGAGGACCAGGAGTTCTGCTGTATTTTCCAGTATTGGCAAAAGAATATAAGCAGGGCACAAGAGAAGCAAATGTATATAATTAATGTGTGCTTCAGAAAATACGGCATCTCTTCAATCGGCCCATGAGTTCTTGAGGAACCAGCTCAGAAGGCAGGTGTGGGAACCAGGGGTTCTTGCTCTGAGCTTTGATATGGTATCATTCACAGTTGGTTAACAAATTATGAGGCATTTTCAGATGGATTTAAAGGGGTTTTTGTTGATTGTTAAAATAACAGTTCTGTATAACACTTGTTCTCCATCTAAAAAGCCCTGTACCCCAAGGGAGTAGAAGAGCAGTGCTACTAAGGAATAACCAAATATCCACTTAGACCAATGTCCCCTAAGGAAACATATGCATACAGTGAGACAATATTTTTCCAGCCTCCAGCAGTTTGTGACCCAGGAATTCGATCAATATCTGCCACTTAATATCAGTCCACCCCTCTGTCTCTGCTCCTGTGATCTAGAACTAGTCTCCTGGTACAGTATCAAGCTATTATATAATGTTTCTTTTTTCTCTTCTGCCAGCACCTAATAAGTGTGAGTTAAACTGTATTCCCAAGGGAGAAAACTTCTACTACAGGCACAAGGAAGTAGTGGTAGATGGGACTACCTGTGAACCTGGCAAGCGGGATATCTGTGTAGAGGGAGTTTGTCAGGTTAGTCATCTTGTTGCTTCCTTCATTCATCACTGGGTCTGTCAATCTTTCTATTGTCTCCCTTTGTTCTACTTGACCTTTCATAACAGCATCAGATAAGGTGAATCATTCAGTTTCAAGGTGCTGAGGAGTATGTGGACAGCATTTAGCTGGCTCTGGATGTGAAATAGTAGATTTTAGCTTAGTTGTTTCTCTGTCAACTCCTTCTTTGCCCTATCCTGGTTTTCCAGGCTTCTTAGATTCAGGCTTTCTCAATAGATCTGTCCAGCATTTGGCCTTTTTTTTTTCCCTCTGTCATTACAGTTTATTCCTATTAATGCTCCTGTGCTCTGACAGGCCGTTGGCTGTGATAATATGCTGGAATCTGCCAAGAAGGAGGACAAGTGCCTGCAGTGTGGAGGAGATGGTAGCACCTGCTATGGTGTGAAGGGCACTTTTGATGTGGCCAGCCTCCCCAAAGGTACAGATGATCCTAGGTAGTTTGGGCAGGTGAGAAGGAAAGAGTTACACCAGAAATCAGCTACAAGGGCTGGTAGGGATGCCTGCTCACGTGATTGTTATAGGCATGCTTGGATGTTCACTTGAAATATCAGTACGGTGTGTGGCCTTAGCATCAGAAAAGGTACTGTTGGCTTTATCCTGGGAATCACTTCCCTAATCTGTGTCCATACTGAAGTACTTGCCATGATGCTGATGTCTTTCCCTGCTCCCTCTCCAACGGGTGCTATAATGCACCATAATAACATCACCCTACACTGCCTTCATGAGGCTGTCCAGTGTCTTGATAGCCCCACCCAGGAGGACACGTGCAGGGCTAGAAATGGGACTGCATCTTCTGCATTTGGCCAATTTTGAAAAATTTCAAGATGTCAACTGAACTTGTGGTCACATCTCTCTATGTTGAACTCCAATATGATTCTTGCTGAAATTCCAAAGATTTCAAAATGTAGAAAATGGACTTTGCTGAGGTGTCATCGGAATTTTTGACACATGGACTGATCTGTGGATAATGTAGGGTGAGGCTATTCAGCATGCAGTTAAAGTGACAATGGAAATGCTTTGTGTCACCAACAAAAAGCTCATCTAGTTGTTCAGGCACCAATGAAACCATGAGCATCTTTGGCACAGAAGAGTGCTGTGTGGCAT
Organism: Daphoenositta chrysoptera; assembly: GCA_013397915.1. Taxonomy (NCBI): domain Eukaryota; kingdom Metazoa; phylum Chordata; class Aves; order Passeriformes; genus Daphoenositta; species Daphoenositta chrysoptera. The sequence goes on along the minus strand of VZRO01007803.1, from coordinate 153,197 downwards.
CCACTGTCAGATATTGAATCATCCCCCTTTTTTTTTTTTCAGGTTACAATCAAATCTTTATTATCCCTATGGGAGCCACAAGCATCCAAATTAAGGAGGTTATGCCCAGCAGGAACTTCCTAGGTATGATTGATGTCAGAATCTGTGTGTCAGTCCATTTGGATTCCAGCCATTATGCTAAAATCTGGTTTTCAGGTATGGGGTTTGGGATGTTTACCTTGAGGGCTTGATATGGCAGAGCAAAAAATTGAATATCAGGATCTGAATATTGAGTATCCTTGAAATGTGAGTGATGCACAATTCTGGGCTTCACATTTACCTCATTTTTTCTCCTGTGGAGAACTTGCTGTCTGTGGGGATTAAAAACACCCAAACCACATTGAGACTTCCTGCCTGTAACTTACAAAGAGTCTGGCTGATATAGCAAAATTTGGCTATGACTTCTGTTGTTTGGTAAATGCAAACCCTACTCCTGCCATCTAGAAGTTTGGGGTGGGCTTCTTCTCCCCATAGATTTCTTCTGGGTATATGTACAGCCTCAAACTCTGTTCATTCTGCAGAGGGTGAAAAGGAGGGAGAAAAGGACTTGCCTAGCTTTCTGGGCAGGGCAGAGGAAATTCCAGTGGAGAAAGCAAATACTCTTCTGCTTTCTGAGTGTTCCATCACTCAGTGCTTAGGACAAACCACTCCGCTGATGTTTGCCTCTGTAGAAAATTGGGATTCAGGCCACATCTTGCTTTCTGAATAGAGTATCTGATGAACCAGATAGTGGTGTAAAGCCAGTGGAGTGTGAATCCCACATCTTAATGGCAAGCAGGACAAAGGCTGACATCAGCTGTGCCCCAGCAACTAACAGTGGGGAATGCAGAGGCAGGGCAGGAATATGCTGGAGGCATTTGGCTGTGCAGCAAAAAAAGTGCTTGATCTGCAGCAAAGCTGGCAAGAACCACTGTTTGAATGTGGAGCAGCTTCTGCTAAAAAAGCCATACAGGAAGGGAAGGACAGCATTGATGGAGGATGATGGTCACCCTCATTTGCTTGTGGCACAGTATTGAGTGGAAACAGGAGCAACCCTGTGGAGTTCTTATGAGCCTCTTTCTCTGGCTTGTGGGTTTGTCCAGCTGTCAAGAACGTGCGAGGGGAGTACTACCTGAACGGGCACTGGACAATCGACTTCAGCCGGGCGCTGCAGGTGGCCAGCACGGTGCTGCACTATGACCGTGGCTCCGAGGGGGATGTGGCCCCAGAGCTCCTCCATGCCCGGGGTCCCACCACAGAACCCCTTGTCATTGAGGTGAGCAGCTGTGCCTTCCCCCGCTGGCATTCTGCTCTCGCTCTGCGCGGTGGGAGTGCGCTGATGGATACCACTTGGGAAAAACTGGAATCTTACAAGGCTGTGGGCCTTCCACCTAGACCAAGGTGGTCTTCTTGCAGAAATAGCACTTCTTGCTGCTCTGGTTCTATTGCCCAGAAATGAGCAGAACAAGGCTCAGTGTTGGTTTCCTGCCTATTCCTTTGGGCTCTGACTTTAAGGGAGGCAAGAGTCAGCACCAAATGGTGTTGGGGCAGGGACAGGCTCCGGGACACTGCTTGTTATACTGTGCTATAGGGTAGGAAAGATACTTGCTGTGCCAGGAGCAGCTGGATCTTCTAAAGCCAAGAGGGATGAATGTTCCCTTCTCTGGAAAATAATGCTCTCCAGATTATGGTAGAAGGCAAGGAGAAAACACAGTGCAGAGATTTAGTGCTTCTTGAATGGGAGGGGTGCAAGTCAGCTCAAACCCTCAGATATGGTGGGGAAATGCTGTGAAGAGGAAAAGTGTAATTTCCCTGACTCCCTCCCATGCTTTTGCAGCTCATCAGCCAGGAGCCAAACACAGGGGTACAGTATGAGTATTACCTGCCTCTGCAAGGACAGGCCTCGGGTTACAGCTGGAGCTACAGTTCCTGGAGCGAGTGCAGCTCCGAATGTGGAGGAGGTAAGGGGAGAGGACCTGATCCATGGTGGCTGGTGTGGGGTTTATATCCACACCCTGCAGACAGTGTGACAGTGTGCTGCCCTCTGCAGCAGCTTCCTAGCAGTCTCCTCCTGGAAGGCAGTACAGGTATCTGCAGGGTGTTGCTAAGGTTTTGTCAAGGGAGGGCCATGCATGGAGTCACAACGGGACTGTGTCCCATGCCTTGTTCTGTCTTATTTTCCATTCCTTAGTCCTCAGACTTATTACTAGCACCTGTTAGGAATCTTTATAGATAGCCTTTGTTTAGTTTTGCTTCAGGTCTTCATAGTCTTTTCAACCACTTGAGAGGTCCTCTCCAAAGAGACCTGGCCTACATTAGTGAATCTCATCATTCTCCTCTGCCACAGCCTGGAAGATTCCCTCTCTCCAAGAGGACTGTCAGATCTCCTGGGGTGTCCCATCATATTCAGTTTACAAATTCTTCCATGAGCAACATTATGGATTCTAAGCTTAAAAGAAAAACAAACCAAAAAACTTCAATCAAACAAATGAAAAACCCCTTCTCAGCTGATTAGTATATAGAGTTCTTATCAGCCTCTTCTGGGCTTCTGTGCTAATGGCCATTTTAGCAGCTTTTGCCATATTAAGATTTTAGGTGCTAAAATAGTCTTTGCCAGGGCACTCAAACCCTGTAGGAAGCATGAAGAGTTGCAAGTTTTACTCCCATATCCAGTCTTCACAAGACTGACCTTTTAAACCTAACAGGAGACCCCCCCAGTTCTGCTCTACACTGCACACACCTTGCAGGGCTCCTTCATGAGCAACTTACAGGTAGGACACTTCCCTTGTGAGTCCCAATCCATAATTTAACAGGAAAATTCCCCTCAGCTACACAGAACTATACGGTCTCTCCTGCTCTTCTCGTAGGAGTGTATACTGTGGGAAGGCATCATTTGTCCATATAGTGAGAGACAGAGAACTGCACCTGTCTCTTTTCCAGAATGGCTGGGACAGGATTGGGTTCTACATGACTTTAGAAACTTGCCTTGCCAACCCCAGTGTATTGCAAACCCAGTCCTGGGTAGCTTGTGTTGATCAGATGCTCTCTTGCTTGTCCTCTAGGTTTCCAATCCCGCTTGGTGTTTTGTACCATAGACAATGAAGTTTATCCGGACTATATGTGCAGGAATAAACCACAACCAGACAATAACCGGACGTGTGGTCATCAGCCATGTCCCCAGACAAAACGGTACAATTTCTTTCCTTCTTCTGGACTCTGATTTCTTCCTGAGGTGCTTTTGGAACTGAGAAAAAGAGTGACCCTCTCACTTCTGCCCTCCAGCATGGTTCTCTCCAAGGAGGTACTTCAGTTCTTAGAGAAAGCCAAAGACAAAAGATGGGGATGGTAACACAATGAGGAGCATTTCTGTATGCACAAGTAAAAGGATTAATACATTGTGTTCATTTTATAGACCAATTAAAGTTGCCTTCCAAAATAGGATTGTGGAAGACAGTTGTCTAGCCCATGTAGGAGAAATGAAACAGATTCTCTGGCTTTTCTTGTCTTGAGCTGGAGCCTACAAAGACAGAGTAGAAGGTCTGAGCTGGTGTCATTTTATGTCGTTTCTGCATTCCCAGTGTCCTTTCTGTTAGAAAGGGATGGATCCTGGAGTCTTTTCATTCTCCAGCATTTTCAAACCCTTTCACCCAGCCATTTCCACCTGGTCCCTTACAGCTGGCTTCACTTGGCTCTTAATGCGCATCCAGAGCTGTAACATGAGCATAACCCGTCTATCTGTGTATCAGTGGAGGCCTCTGATAGTGCTGGTGTGCGTGAGAGGGCACTTGGGAGCATTTCTGAATACATGTTAGCCTGTAGCTACTTGTTTTAAGTTCTTTAAAACCTTTGTTCTATATATAAAGGACTTCTTACATCTACCTGCCGCAAGCCTGGAGTCACAGCGGCGCTCGGAGCTCTCAGATGAAGAGGTAACAAGAAGGAAGTTACAGAAAGCACAGGAAGGCAGCTGCTCTCTTCTGCTCTCCACCTAGTTGCCTGCTGAAGTCCACGGGGGCTTTCCTCTTTGGCACTGGTGGTAGAAGTGGGCGTTGCTTTGCTTTTGATTCTTGCCAGTGAAAATGGTGGTGGAGGGTGCTGGCTGGCAGCTTTGCTTAGGTGCCTCTGGTAACTTGATTCTTAGGGGACTGAGAAGGGGACAATTTCTTCATAGCTTCTGGCTGCTTATTCTCATGTTTTCTCTGGAATCAGGGTAAAGAAGTTCTGGAAGATTTTTTAAAAATTAATTTACTTACCGAGATAAATAAAATAACATAAATGAAAAGAGAGCATGATCAATTGGGCAGTTATAACATTGGCCAGCATGCCATAGCAAAAACCTTAGGGTTTCTTAAAAGCTCTTCTTTCTTTGGCATGGGCACTATAGCAGGCAGAAAAGAGTCTGTAAGGTGTGATGAGTACAAGGATGTGTCAGATACAATGATGTACACTGAGATATAATAAGTTAAAAGTATCAAAAGCAAAACAGTTGTCCCCCAGCAAGCTGCTAATAACTTAGGACTGGCAATTTTTGGCCTCTGATGAGGGTCCCAGCCTTATGGCTGACCTTGTCTTACAAAGCAAATGAAACAAGTGTCAGAGAGGTCTTGACTTGCACTTGAAGGAAGCTGTAGGTGATCCCATCTGGTTGATACAGCCTTTCCAAAACTTTATATTTGCTTTACAGGAGGCAGAATACAGTTGTTGGGGGGGTTATTCCCATTGGAGCTTTTAAAAAAACTCAATCAATTTGTTATAAGACCTGCAACCACATAATTGTAAATGGCTTCTACTGAATGTATTTGTTCCCTTTCCAAAGGAAACATTTTATAGTGAAGGCCATTCAGTTTTGGGTTAACATTTGCATCTTTAGCAATAAAGAAGGGTGTGTTTAGGAGCTGACCATGGCAGAGTCTACTGTGGAATTCTTGTTAGGATGTGAATGTGAATTGGCTGGCTGAAACTTGGTTAAGGGGTGAAAAGAGCCAGACTAGGGAAGTAGTTACAATGCTGGGGGAGAAAACATGAACTGCCTTCACTCCCTGGCTGGGCCTTACCTGGCTGCAAGGGGACAAAGCAGCTGGCAAGCAGATCACCCTGATGCTCCCCCTCCACAACCAGTGCCTTTGGACTGCACTGCATGCTGGATTTGGGGATGAAGCATCATACTGTCCCTGAAGCCAGGCCATGAAAGCTGTGCTTCCATCTACCTGGCTAGCTCTGAGAAGCTGGAGTGGCCATGGGCAGAGATTTTAGCATCTAAACACATTGTCTTGTGGACATTCTTCTTGTTACCAAGGGTGTATCATTTCTGCAGCAGCTTCAGCAACCAAAGACAGGACAAAATCTATTTACATTCTTGTGGGCTTTTTGTATGTGTGCTGCAGTTAGAGAATTTGTCTGATGGGAGGAATAAACCAGCTTTCTACTGGCTGTCAGTGAAAAGTTAAACACTTCTGAGAGTGTCTGGCATGGTTTGCAGGCAGAGTGAGGACTTGGCTTGGTTTTACTGTTTCTGATAATGTCTGGAGTGTATAGTGTGGGTTTTTAGGCTATTGTGGTAGCTTTCCTTTTAGCTGATCTGGATTGTTTACTTTGAGTTTTTTCTTTGATATTCTATTCCAGGCATAATATTTTTGCAGACATCAGGAGACCAAAACCCATGGAGAGAGATCTTCCCCTTCTGGGAGAGCTCTGCATTTCCAGAGAAACAAGTGTTTTGTAGCTGGAGATATGTCTCTGGAGTGGGACTAATGCTCTGCATTGCCAATTAAGCTGGGCACGCTTGGTGAAATGGGAACTCGCCTCTGATTCTGTTCTGCAAAGGGACATCATCCCTGTTTGATTTCTACAGGGATGTGGCACTGACTCCTCTGTGCCTCCGGGCAGTTTGGCTGGGCTTACATTTTCTTTTGGTTGATTCTGTGACCTGCAGGTGGAAAACGGGAGAGTGGGGATCCTGCTCAGCTACCTGTGGCGGGGGCACGCAGACTCGCTCGGTGTACTGCGTGGCCTTTGACGGGCAGAGCTCGCAGGGGGTGGTGGATGACGCCGAGTGCATGGCCTTCGCCCAGCAGCCGCGCCGCAGCCAGCCCTGCAACGTCAGGCAGTGTGCCAGCTGGAGCACGGGGCCCTGGTCCGAGGTCAGTGCCCCTGGGCAGGTAGCAGCCTCTCGGCACCTACTGGAGGAGGATCTGCCAAAGCCTGGGGAGGGAGAGCCAGGCCCCCGTTCTGGGACAATGAAAAGCGTGTGTCCCTGGATAGGTGGTGTGCAGAGGTATAGAACTTGTCCCTGCAGCCTCTGATGCCTTCCTATGAACACATCCCTGTTCCTCAAAACTGTGTGTGCCCCTGCATCTCTGCTCTTCTCATTGCATGTTCTCTCTTCTCTGCTCTGCCGATCCTTTCCCCGCTGCTGTGTCTTTATCAGACCCCTCACACCCGGCACTAGCTTGATTTCTGAGCCATGCCTAGTGAAGGCAGAGGGTGGGCAGGAGAGCTGCTGTCCATCAACTGAGAATGTGCAGTGGCATACCCTCCTCTGTGAAACAGGAGCTCATGGCTTCTGCCTGTGCTGGTTATTTCCATGCATTTTGCTGTCTCAGCATCACCAGCCCGGGACAGCAATACCACCATCACAACTGCAAGATACTCTCAAAACACTGGTGACCTGCTGTTTGCTCTGTGTCTGCACAGGCCTTCTCCAAACAGAGCCACGTGGTACATTTTTGATGCTTGTGTGCACTTATATCTGCAGGAGTGGAAACAGCTCAAACTCTGTGTGCTCAGTGCAGCCAGACAGGCTTTTAGAAGGCATCTTACATTCCAAGGGCTTAGAAAGTAAAAGGAATGTCTACGCAGTCCCTAAAGTACCAGTGAATTTTCTTCTTTTAGAAGAAGTGTATGCATGCTTGCAACACTTGACTTGCAATCTTGTGGTTGTACTTAGACTGTCTAAGTTGCGCAACAGCACAAAATGCAGCTTCGAGGCACAATCACCTAGACTGGAAAGTGGCAGCTTTGCTTAGCCCCTCTTTCCCCCTCTTTCCCCCCTCTTTTTTCTTGGAAGGCACCAAGAGTCATGTTCTTACAAACTGATTCCTGAGTGATTCATTCCAGGGTTCTCAGAAGCGACTGTGTTTCATATACTCTCAGAGTTAAAAGGTTATTCTGGTAAATGAATGGTTCAAACTCAGCTGGGAAGCTCATCTGAAGTGATTCAGACTGTACCCAAGTTAATGGTCTCTGTAAGACACCTTGGTAATTCATGTAGAAGTAGGTTGGATTCCAGGAAACACCACTGTGAATCTAAGAGGGCATTGAAAATGTCACAAACTAGTTACTAGTATAGAAGTTGTCACAGCTCCATGCTGTAAAAATAGAGGACAAGGTCTTCAGGCAAAAGACATAAGCAATATAAGAACCTAACATTTTACCTTCCCTAAAATTCATTACCTTGCATTGATTTTAATCAGATGTAAATAACATGAGTTTCCAGATATTTTCAACCATTTTTTGTTCTCAATGTATTCAGCAGTGTTGATATTTTTCTAAATTCATCCTCCACATCTCCTTTGGGGAGAGATCAAGAGTAATTATATGACTAGGCCAAAATCATCCAGTGAGCTCCAGATCTCCCAGACACTATCCCGTGCTCCCATGCCTTATTGTCTCCTCTACAGCACAAACACCTACTCTGCTAACTGCCACCCCAGAAAATTATTTTAATGGTAGCTGGTTGTTCCAGGCAGTTTCAAAATGGTGCTCTGCTCTAATGACAGGGAGCCCAGCCTGGAATGGCAAGAGGAAACCAGGTGCTTCTTTGTAATTGTTGGGCCCCTTTCTGCAGTGCTCAGCCAGCTGTGGGGAAGGAGTCCAGACCCGGACTGTCACCTGCAGGACGCAGCAGGGCTCTCAGGCTCAGGACTTCGCTTGTCTAATGGAGCCAAAGCCATCGGCCACCCAGCCCTGCCTTAAGGAGAACTGCATCCAGGAAATCGGCTGGCATGTTGGAGACTGGGGCCTGGTGAGCACCTCACTGTCATGGCTTGGAAATTACTGATTGTATTGCTGTGCTCCTCACAAACAAGCTTTGATCCGTGCAGTCTGCACACTGGCTGAGGCTGGGAGCAAGTCCTGCTTCATTACCAGCCCCTTGGCTCTCAGCTGTGTTGTAACTGGCACTAGTAATGCTCCAGTTAATCTGATGCCTGCTTTGTATGCAGCTGCTACAAAAATAAATCCTTCTGAGGGGAGATTATCGTTTCAGTGACAGTGGCAAAATGCAGCCAATAAGCTCAAACAATCCACTCTTGCTGCTTATTCCCAATTCTTTGCTCCATCACTGTGATCAGCAGAACAGCTCTCTGGCCAAGTGTGGCTTAGAGCTCTAGGCTTTGGGACTGGTCATTGCACTTGGTGATACGGTTTAAAGTACATTTTTGTAATTATTCAGATAAACTGTTCTTCAGATGGATTAATCTTGTCTTTGTGGTGGAAGCCAGACTCTGTTCAACCTGGGAAAAGTGTCGGGGGGTAGGGATATGGGTAGATACAATGCATCAGATGACTTCCAAACACACTTTTTCACTTCCATGCTAGCCAGACCAGCTTGCTCTGAGCTAAAACGTCACATCTGCTTCTTCATGAGATGTGGGGCAAGTTTTAGTTACAGCTAGGGAAGTTTCATATCTTAATCTGATCTTTCTCCTGACTTTCTGGTATCAGAAGAGCTTCTATCTGCCTCTCTGAATTAGAGAAAAATACTCTCCCAATGTTTATAGAGCTTGCCATGAGCCATGTGGGTTACACAGACAGCTCATCTATCCCCTCCTCTGAGCCACTGCTCTTTGCTCCCTCTCATCCACAGCTTCCAGTGAGACAAACTCCAGTTAGCTGCTTACAAGAAAGCCACTCATTGGCTTTTCAGTTGTAATTTGTTGTTCTTGAACGCAAACTGACCCACTCACAGCTGGTGGGTCCCCAGAGAATTGAGGTGCCTTCAGGCTGAAATGATTCTCTCCAGTTCCCTGACACACCACTGTGGGTAACAGCAGCTCATCTGGATGTTACAGGCTGAGTGTGGCACAGAGCCTAATGCTTCAGGGCTGGGTGGAACATCTGGTAAAATGGTTTAAAGTATGGTTTTCTAATTGTTCGGATGATTCTGGCTGAAATATTGTTTGCTTTGTCTTGGTGGAGGAAGCTGTGCTCAGCCTGCAGCTAATCATGCAGCTGTTCCCCACTTCTGGTCTGTGGGGCTTCTGCATTCAGCCTTTGCTGCCTGCTCACTGCCTTGTCTCTGTGCCCAAGTGTTCCAAGAGCTGCGATTCAGGCATCCGGACACGCCAGGTCATCTGTGCTGATGGCGACTCCAAATTCTACAGTCCTGAGACATGCAAAGCGATCCAGCCACAGAAACCAGCCACCCTGGGTCGCTGCAACACACAGCCCTGCCACCTGCCACAGCGTGAGTGGTATTGCTGCACATCCTCTTTCCCAACATGCTTTTGCTTAGGAGTAGAAATTGCCAGCTCTGCAGCAGCTTATGTTCTCAGCTTTTTGCCTGCCTGTCTCCATCCTGTGAGTTTGCCATGGTTATGTGCACAAAGCATCTTCAGAGTCCCAGTACCTGTGCTGTTTGAAATGTATGCAACAGGCTTGGGAAAAACACTGGTGTGTGTCCATTTTGAATCCAGTATTCTATGATGGCTCATCCAGTGTGTGCTGCAGACTGATCCCAGGACTCCCAGTCCAGAAGGAAGGTAGCTTGGGCAGACTCAGTAGCTAAAAACTATAGCCAACTCTCATCCCTCTGTGGACTGGCTCTAAAGGCGTCACAGCTCTTCAGAACATTTTGCTTCTTGTCTGTGTCTATTCTTCATGTCAGAGCTGCAGTGCTGATTTTTGTCTGCCTGCCTTTTGTAGGTTGCTTGTCCTGACAATCCAATCAAATCCAATTGCTACTTAGCAGCCATTCCACAAGAGGAACATTTTCATCAGCTTTTGTCTCCTGCTGACTCCCGGATGTACTTGCAGTTATTAGAGCACAGGGCTGGACTAACTGCACTCACGTTGTGTATGTCTCTCTTTGCAGAGGTCCCCAGTATGCAGGACACTATGGGATACGATGTCACTCGCCAGTCCTTGCTGACGCGTTACAACCCAAACAGCCCTGCCCCAGGTTTGGAAGAATTTTTTTAATCTGGGGTTTTGATGATGGGGTACTTGAAATAAGGTGTGGTAGGGAGAGGGATCATTCTTTTCTTCATTTCTCTCATTTTTTCTCATGGGCTCCTAGAAATTCAAGAAGCCAGGGTCAAAATTCTTTGTCAAAATTCTTTCTAGATTCTTTTACACCAATAGTGAGCAGTATTTGAATGTATTCATGCAGAAGACTCTGTATAGTGTATGGATCCCATGTTCTGTCAGCATGACTTTAATGCTGGCTGGAAGAATTGATGTCCAAAGCAGATCATAGGAACAAAGAAGGGGTGGTTGTGAAGGGACCACAGCAATGTGGCAGGTGGTTTCTCATGGGACAGCAGAAAGAATGGTCAGGGTGATGAGCAAAGTACCTTAGCCAGATTGGAAAGGGTCAGAAGACACCCTTAGAGGTGATGCAGAAAATCCTGCCAGGAAGTCTTGGGCAGGGGAAACAGAGCAGAGAGGAGAAAAACTGACCAGATTTTGATGCTCACCTGCCGACTTTAAGGAGTTCTCTCCCCAGATTCTGATGATGGAAGGATTCTCCCTGGGAACACCATGATCCATAGTACCTCAGGGAATCAGCACCTTCCATCCACCACAGACCACGGCATCAACTTGTTTCCTGTCCGCTGGGAGCCCCAGTCACGCTCGCCTGGTTCCCATCGGCTCGGCTTCTCCCAGGACCCCCCTGCTGGGGCTGGCTCCCAGGACTGCCACCAGAGCCCCCACGGCTGCTGTCCAGATGGGCACACTGCGGCGTCGGGCCCTTTGGGGAGAGGTTGCCCTGTCAGCACCTGCCACCAAAACAGGTACCTGGAAGTAGATAGGCCTCAGCAGGGAGGCATTGCCTTTCCTGGGGGCTTCCTGAAACTTGTAGCCCGTGCCTGTTGACCGGGCAGGTCAGGTATTACTGCAGCCCTTCTGTGCATAGGTATGGCTGCTGCCCTGATGGACTATCGGCTGCCCAGGGTCCAAACAACATGGGATGCCCACAATATTACCGTGACATTCAGGGGAGACAAAATCATCCCACTGCAACCACTCCAGCAGTAAGTACAAAAGCTCTTTGCATTTTAGGAGTTACTGGATACGAAGATTCAGATTTGACCCTGCTGACTCACATTGTGGATTCTGTTCGGCTTCATCTCTGCCAGTAATGCTGAGGCACCAATACTCCAGGCATGGCATCAAGCCCTTTGGCCTGCCTTGCTCCTGTTCAGCCTGGAGCATCCACCTGCAATCCTCTATAAGCAGGGTACAGAGCAGGTGGTGGGGAAATGTCTGAGAAGTAGAAGGCCATCCTATGTAGAGCTGATTGAATAATCCTGAGTAATCAAATTTCTGTTGGTCAGAAAATTGCTATCCAATTTCTAGGAAAAAAAATGGGAAAACCATGGCTTCTATTAATTGCTTTTGTTTGTCAACTCTGCAGATTAATTCAAGGCAGGGGAGGTGACCCCTTCCATAGCTTGGGGTGCTTGTTGGTGCTAGCAATAAGAACTGGCCTGCTGCTGGGCTGCTTAGGTGTGCCTTGCAGAGAAGTGCAGCCCCGGCTCCGTGGCTGACAGCTGAGTTTCCCACCCCTTCCCAGCACAAAAGCCTCTGGGAGGCAACAAGCAAACAGTGGTGCCTCTGACAGCTGGCCATGTGCAGACGACATCTTGGAGATGGTGCCTTGCCAGTGCTGCTGTCCTTATGTGTGAGGATAACTCTTGGCTTTCCATTCCTGTCTCCAAGGCAAGCCAAGCCTTGTCCCAGCAGCACCCCTCGGGCGAGTGCCGTGGCTCCGTGTACGGCTGCTGTTTTGACAACGTCGCCTCAGCCTCAGGTCCTCAAGGGGAAGGATGTCTCAATAGGCCCAACTATCGTAAGTGATGCTTTGCCTTCTTGGTTCAGAAACACAGAAAGAGTCCAATAACGTATAGAAGCTTCCTGTGTAGAGGCTCTGCTCTCTGTGAAATGTAGTAAATTATCTCTCTGAAGATAATTTCTACCTGGTGGTTGGGGCAGCAGAAGCTTGGAGGGAGTGTAGAAAAGCAGCCTGAGGATTCAGCTCTGTCAGCTGCTGCAGAAATTCTTATTGTCCTCTGCTGGTAGTTGGACAGAAGTGTGTTTGTGTGATCTCTGTCGGTCTGTAGGACTACTCAGGAGCTGTTTGTCCCCAAGAAGACACTCTGATGCAGCCTGGAGTGCTCCAAATTAATTACCCAGGTTTAGGAGGAGTAGGGATCCCCTGAGGAATCAGGGCAGTGCTCAGCCTCCAGACAGCCTGTGGACAGGGGAGGAATGAGAACTACATGGGGAAGGAGGGGTTGCTCAGGGCTGCATGGATGTCCTCAGCCAGCAAAGTTTAATCCAGTGCGTGCTGTGCTATGAGGACACGAGAGCTGCTGGGCAAAAGCATCTCTGTTCCTTTAGTGCCCAGCTGTACCCTCTGCAGGCACATTGCTGCTGCAGTGCCTTGCCCTCCTGCTGCAGCACAGAGATTGCTCAGCGGCCATCCCTGTGGTGCAGCCTTGGGGAAGGCTCTCTGGATCCTCTCTGCTGAGCCACAGCTTGACAAAGCACCTCACAGCCGGAGCCGTGCATCCAGTGTTTGTCGGCATGTGGCTGTGATACCTGTGGCTCTGGGTTTGTAGACACCTTGGGCCGTGCTCCTCTTTACATCTGGTCTAAGCCACTTGCTTTGTGGGCTGGAAATATGCAAATGGCAGGAGAGGAAGCCCCAGAGCCTGCCTTGCAGTTGCACAGTTCTCCAAGCAAGGCTGTAAATCATCTGTCTCTGAGGATGGTTCTTCCATCAGAGGCAAAACTGAGGCAAAAAGAAACATGTGAGGTATTTCTAAGTTTCAAAGCACAGCTGGGTAGGACACCCAGGTGTCCTACTTTTCCACCTGCCTTCTGCCCACAGGGCCATCAGATAGATCATCTAGATAGGTGGCTTGAAACACCTGGACCTTCGTGCTTTGTGACCCTCACATCTCCCTCTGTTCCACTCTTTTTGGTAGCGTACCCTGTCATGTGCCTGCTGCCCAGTGCCCATGGCCCCTGCACCAACTGGACCACTCGCTGGTACTTTGTGGGAGTTGTTGGCAAGTGCAACCGGTTTTGGTATGGCGGCTGTCAGGGCAATAAAAACAGCTTTGCCTCAGAGGAGGAGTGCATGAGAGTGTGCCACAGCTCTGTGGGGGTCAGTCATCTGGAGCACCAGCCCTCTCCTGGCACAGGAGCCCTGCAACCCCAGCAGACTGGCTCCAATTTTCATACAGGACGTGCTCAGGGTCAGCAGCAATCACCCATGAGAGAGACTGCAAGTCACAGCCAAGAAAGAAGAACCTATGGGGCTTCACACCCCGTGCAATACAGCCACAGACAGGACAGCTGGAGAAGGGACGTGCTGCCAGAGTCCCTGCCAAGGACTGGTGTGCTGGAGAGCCAGCGCTGGGACACCCGGCGAAGCAGACTGGACAGCCTGGGCCAGCTGCGCTCCTGGGAAACAGCAGTGCCTGGGCCCTCGGACATGCAGAGCAGCAGTGGCCAGCAGCTGCTGCCCCGGGAAGGCAAGCAGTGGCGTGACACTTTCGGAGCAGCTATTTCCATGACAGAGGGATTTGGGCACCAGGAGTCTGCAGACTTGTTCCCAGCACAGGCTCTGCACAGGTGATGATTTCCACCGACCCCCCCTATTCTGCCAGCTCATTGTGAAGCATCAGTGCAGCTTTCTCTGGAGTGAAAATGTTGTCCCAGCTGGGACCAGCTAACTGGGAATACCATGTGATGGAATAGGTACACGTGTGGCCCCTTGGTAAATCAAGTCATTGTTATTCAGGCTCTGGTGTTACCTACCATCTCATTCCTTGAACACTCCCTGGTCTCTGACAGCACTGAAATATGATGTGTGAAAAGACTGCAGAATCCTGGGGTCTCTGTCTGAGAGGCCTTCTTACACTGTAAATGAGAATCCACAGGTGTTTTTCTTGTTCTGACCAATAAATTTAGCTGACTCTCTGACTTCAGAGCCTTTATTTCAGCACTGCATGGAGCAGCAATGGGTTGTTCTAGGGAGGACTTTAAAGATGCAGAGTTTGGGTCAAGATCCAGACAGTATTGCCCTGAAAATCAGGAGTGTGTAGGAGCTAGATCTAAACATGTCTACACTGGATCTATGTATGTCTGCAGAGCTGAACCTCATTCCTTTGGAAGAGAGAGGTTACAGGGCTTTCTTCCAGGAGATACTGTAGCATTCAGTCTCTCCAGAGCAGTCTTTGCCACATAGGAGAGGGCTCCCCATGTTGCCCAGCGCATCTGCTCAGAGCTGAATGGGAAGCCGGTCCCACTTTGCCTTGTGGTTGTAGAGTCACATGAGATGACACGGAGGTGAGGAGGGCAGCAGAAGTGCCAATGGAATCACTTTCTCTTTCAGAACAATCCCCGAGGAAGCCAAGCCCTCTCTTGTGACAGCAGTTGTGGGACAAAACATCCAGCTGGTCTGCAATACAGACGTGTCTCCCCTCTCCAGAGTGGAGTGGATGAAGAACAGCCGACCAGTCTCCTCTGACAGGTGAGCTCAGCTCCCTTCACTGTAGAGCAGATGGGCTTCTTGCTGGGCAGAGTGCCAAATATGCAGTCCAAAAAGGACTGTCATGGTTTCACCCCAGCTGGCAACTCCGCCCCACAGAGCTGCTCACTCACCCCTGGTGGGATGAGAGAGAAAATCAGAAGGGTAAAACTGAGAAAACCCGTGGACTGAGATAAAGACAGTTTAAAAGATAAAACAAAAGCCGTGGGTGGAAGCAAAGCAACACAAGGAATTCATGCACCACTTCCCACGGGCAGGCAGGTGTTCAGCTGTCTCCAGAAGAGCAGGGCCCCACCACACATAACAGTGACTTGGAAAGACAAACGCCATCACTCCGAACTCCCCCCCTGCTCCTCCTCCTTTCCCCAGCTTTACATGCTGAGCATGATGCCATATGGTATGGAATATCCGTGTGGTCTGTCAGGGTCAGCTGTCCCAGCTGTGTCCCCTCCCAGCTCCTTGTGCACCCGCAGCCCACTGGCGGGTGGGGTAGGAATCAGAAAAGGCCTTGACTTGGTGTAAACACTTCTCAGCAGTAGTGAAAACCTCAACACTGTTTTCAGCACAAATCCAAAACACAGCCACATACCAGCTACTGTGAAGAAAATTAACACTATACCAGCCATAACCAGCTTTTTTTCTTCTTTTTTTTAAGAAATAAAGAAGCCCATATATTCCTCTAAGGGCGTGAACTGTCCACCTGCTCTGTGCATAGCAGAAACAGAAACAGTTTGCACCAGTAATGAGGCGTTGGCTAGAGTTATGGGGCAGAGCAAGTGCTGTCCCATAACACTGGTGGAAGGCACTGATGGAAGCTGATGTGGGTAGTGACGCAGAAAAATATTGCTTCTCTTGGGTTCTTCTTGGGGCAGCACTAAGCCAGTAGTTGAGAGTGCAACTTGCAGCCTAATAACCCAGAGTTCCTCTGGCTAGAAATCTCTCTCTCTCTAATTTTTTTTAAAACTACTTTAAAACCAGTTTTTCCTGGGAAGTCTGTTTCCAGCGAGAGTCTGGAGCCAGTCAGTCCCTTTGTGTTATGAAAATCACAGTTAAGAAAAGTCCAGTTATGCTTTTCTGTTTGTAGTTGACTGCTGGGACTCGAGCTCCTCCCTAGCAGGGCAGTTTGCCTCCTCATGGGAGAGGGTTACTGAAAGCAGTTCCCTGTTTTCCATCTCCGTTTTTCCTCTCCGTTGCTGACCTCCTTTCTCCTGCAGTTATTTCCCCAGCCTGTGACTGCTGTCTGTGGTCAGCAGGGTTTTGTTGTTCTCCAAGGCAGGGAGGGCACTACGTGGGGATGGTTGGCGTAACATGAGCCGCAGGGCCGCCGTGCCCTGGCCGGCTGCTGTGGGTGGCCAGGCAGAGGCAGCGCTCCCCGCACGTGTTGCAGGCACACCTACCAGTCCGACAGCTCCCTGGTCATCAGCCACGTCGAGCCCGAGGACGCCGGGACCTACACGTGCCTCGCTTCTGACGGGAGAAAGGCGAGCCGACAGATTCAGCTGCAGGTCACAGGTGAATTATCTTCTGCCCAGGACTGGAGAGGTAGCTCAGGGCAATTAATGGTTATTGACCACAGGCTCAATAAAGCCAGCTGCAGGAGCAAACTTCCTCTGCCACCAAGAGGGAGTGTGGAGGCACCAGGGCTTGTACTGGTGTTGTCTCATGATAAAGCCTTAGCCTTAAAACACTTCCTCCCCTGCAGGGCCACCCCATAACTGGAATTGTGGCTTGCTTGTAACCTGCCCCGTTTCTAGCACAGCAAGTATGTCTTCTTCCCTGAGAGCCATCAGCCGCCTCCTGATCCAAAACATAACTACTGGTGCATGTATGCTTTGTGTTTTGCCCAAACAGGTCCTGCTGGGTAACAAATGATTCTCTGTTCTGAAAAATGTGCCTTATTTCAGAAACAAAACTGAAAAAATAGGAAAGACTAGTCTCAAAAGATGGGCCAGAAAGGCACCCTGTAGCCTTCAATCTCTGAAGTGTGCTTTGTCACAGCAATGGCACATGGGGCAGAAAGCACTATGGCCTAAGGGATGTTGCAACGTGTTCACTGACAGAGGAGGAAAAGGAGTCTAAAATTGCTGGCCTGCAGGTCTGTGACTCTCATTAGTAGACAGCGCAGGTTTTCTGCACTAGTCAGCCAGAAAGCAGATGGCTGAAGGGCTCTTTGGCTCCAGTTCAGCAAGCTCTCCCAACCTCACAGAAACCCTACGCAAGAGGTCACATTTTATTCACATATGGCATTTTGTTTTGAATAGAGCACCAGGGCACTGTTCTGGCAGAGGGTGAGAGAGGTCGGGTCCTTCACAAGGCAGATCAGCAGCACCGAGGGTTATCCAGCGGCAGGCAGGCGGTGCAGGCAGCCGGCTCCTCTGTGCATCAGCAGCTCACCTACAGGTAAGTTCACCTACAGCAACAGTTTGTCCACCGTGCCCAGCTGATGAACCATATGGCATCTCTTCGTGTAGAAAAGCTGAAGATTGGAAAGGTCCTGGGTCAGCTGTTCCGGGGCACGGTTGGGAAGCAAGCAGTACTGAACTGCTGACAACAGGAACGGGAGAAGATCCCAGTCACAAGCTGTCTTCTGCCCTCCCCGAGGGTCTCTTGAAAGAAGCATACTCTGAGCAAAGATGCACAGGAAGCTGGCAGCAAAGGACCTGGGTTCAAACAAAAAAGTATTGGGGCAGCATCCTGAGCTGTTCGTGTTAGTGTAGGCAGAAAGAAAACCTGTTCTGAAAAAAACAAAGCAAATAGGAGCTGCTTAACTAGCACAAAACAGATATATGTATATTGAAAAAAACTTCAGTTACTTCAGCCTCCACTAATTAATTTAAAATATTTTGTGAACAAACCGGTTTGACCCAAAACTCTCTCCTCATGTACTGGCATATTTTGTAGCTTCTTGTGTAGTTTTTTTATTGCTTCTAGACCCCACAGAAATAAAAGGAAACAAATTATTTTTGCCTTAAATGCAGCATGTTGGGATTCCAGATTAAATAGGGCCATGATCTGATCCCTCTCTTTTTTTGAATTCACAACCTAAAAGCCAGCCAATTTGCTGAACTCTGCAGCAATCTCCTTAGCTGCTTCTGCCTAAAAGCAGTAATAAGTGATTCATTGAATTAAGAACATTGAATTAAGGCTCTTTGGTTTTTTATTTTGAATTCAAGAATTCAGGTCATGGAATGGGGGTAGGGGAGATGAGGTTTTATTTAACTGTGGGAACATTATGGTTTAGTTCCCTTCTAAGACAGTGTTAGCTGGAGGTATAAGACAGCAAAGAACATGAGATGAGTGTTGTGAGAACCTGACCTCAACCTTTCTACTGCATGAAGTGGACGACCAGCTCCCGGACCTTGTGTGCAGTCAGGTGATTGCAACAGGCTCTTCACACCCTAAAAAGGCTCATTTTTGTATGCCAGATAAGCACCTAGGGGGAAGCTTGCTCGGTGCCCTGTTTAGGACTTTGTACTGTTTGCCATGTGTTCACATTGTTAATGCTTCCTCAGCTGTTATCCAGAGGGTTGCTGTAA
Source organism: Daphoenositta chrysoptera (assembly GCA_013397915.1). Classification (NCBI taxonomy): domain Eukaryota; kingdom Metazoa; phylum Chordata; class Aves; order Passeriformes; genus Daphoenositta; species Daphoenositta chrysoptera. The sequence continues at coordinate 134,858 of VZRO01007803.1, read as the reverse complement.
GAACCAGGGCTGCTGTCTGTAATGGGTTAAGCTGGCTGACAGGAGTGCAGCACCAAGCTGTGCTGAACTGGAGCAGGATTTCATAGAGGCCCCTCTTTTCTGAGTGCTGGGAGTGAATGCTGGTAATGGCAAGCATCAGAGCCCTGATGGGAGTGCAGAGACCTCCCTTTGCCGTTGGAGGCAAAAAATAAGGCTTGTGATTAAAAAAGCCTTGTGCTGAAGATCGAATGCTGAGCAAGGAAGTTTCTACATTTTTTGCTGTCCTTGTGAACTTTGCAGGTTGAAAATGGATAAGAGCGAGCCCACAGTTGTGGAGGCCAATGTTGGGGAGAGAGTCAGACTGCCCTGCACAGTGGAAGCATCACCAGCTCTCACCATCGAGTGGCAGAAAGATGGACAGCCCCTCTCCTCTCCCAGGTGAGCTCCCAGGCAGCTCCAACCATTCATGAGAAGAGCCTCCTCCTTGCTTTTCCTTCCCTGTCTCCTCCCTGAGAGAACAGAGCTGTTGGCCATGCAGCTTTATGCTGTCCAGCTTCTTCCATCAGGGCCAGGCTGAACCGCTGGCCTGCCCTGTCCTCCCTCCCTCCCAGATGGAAGTTTGAATGTTGACCCCTTGAGGGAACAGCTGTGACACAGGGTCTGCAAGTGAGCTGGGGCTCAAATTTATTCAGCTACAAGGTTAGTAGAAAAAGAACACATGGCAAGCAAATTTGCCAAAAACCAGCTGGTCAGTGAGCAAGGGCAGAGGTTCACACAGAGAGATCAGGGCATCTGCAGTGAACTTCCACAGCTACTGGTGCTGCTCTCCCCTCACTCTGCTCCCAGAAATCTGCTCGGGCAGCAAATTTTTCCAGTCTACAGCATCAGTGCTGGGATTTGAGGACTAAGAGTTGCATTACAACCCCTGCAGCATTTGAGCTGTTAAACCTTTGCTCAGTAGTACTGCAAAGTTGTGCACAAGGCTTAGCTTCATGTCTGCTGGCGGGAGTCCCATGCTGCCCCAAGCACAGGCCGAGGGACACTGTGGGTTTGTTCCCCAGGCACAGGCAGCAGTCGGACGGGGCCCTGCTGATCAGCCGGCTCAGCTCTGAGGACATCGGCTTCTTCACCTGCATCGCCTCCAACGGCCGCGACCGGGACCAGCGCCAGGTCCTGCTCCGACCTCTGGGTACTGGATGGGCGGAAGCACGCACGGCACGTGTGCAGAGTGGGAAACAGGGAAGGTGGGGCAGGGACAGTGCGGGCTCCTTCTCTGGCCATGCCTCTTTGCTTCACACCTTATGCTTAACAGGCATCTCCAGGGCAAGGGGGCAGCGAGTTGTTTTACCCCATGGTCATCTACACGTGTCCGGTATATCGTGCTGCTCCAGGCAGCTGGGAAAAGGGATTGATGGCATAGTAAGGGTGACTCTCGGGACCTTGCTTCTGGGACACTGCTGTGGAATGAATATAAGAGCAAGAGAAACTAAGGAGATGGTTCTTCTGTGCATGTGACATGCATGTGTCCAGCTGGAGGAAAAAGCTCTTTGAGGCCTCTGCTACTTGTCCTTTCTTGGGCCAAAGTCCTAGGAAATCCACATTCCCCAAAGCAGCAATGGCACAGCTTCAAACATGCTGTTTCAAGGCCCAGCAGCTTGTAGCTCATCATGGGATGTGTTGGACTTTTCCCATGAGGGAATGCTCCTACTCCCAGGGGGAGCATGGCATTGTCTTCCTGCTAGTGATGATTTCCCTTCTGGTCTAGGAGAGCTGAGGATCACTGGTCTTCTGCCAAGCATCACGGTACCTGAGGGAGGAACCGCTCAGCTTCATTGTACAGTGACTGGCAACAATGTGAATATAAGGTGGTCAAGGTGAGCAAAAATGAGATGGAACTTCCCTTTCCTTCTCTTCCCAAACCTCATAATTTACCCTCCAAATACTAATGCAGGGTGCCTGCCAGGTATGGCAGAGATCACAGTTTTATCAGCCCCAACTAGTATCACATACCCTTTCTTAAAACAACTTGGACGTTACCCAAAAATCCTGGGCAAGATCCCTGTGGGGTGTGGGGGTCATCAAGTTCATGTTCCAGCCAAACAAGGAGGAAAGCAGATATTAAACTAAGATTTCATGGAGTTCAGAAGGGCTCTGTGCCGGAAAACTAGTAACGTGAAAATAACAAGAACTAAAATGAGCAATCAGAGGAAAATCTTTAGTTGCTTTTTTAAAACCCCTCTCTGCCTAATCGTGACAGACATTTTAGGCCCTTTTCTCCAAGCTTCCTGTTGCAACAGTTCTCTCCATTTACTGTCAACTGGAAGCAAAGGAGATTTAGAAGCATTTTAAAGTGAAAAGCTGTGCCCTCTTATCTTGATAGTTTACTGGGAAACTCTGAATTTGTGCAAGTGTTTAGTGAGGGTTGTTTTTCCTGTTTAAAAAGAATCAGTTCTGCTTTGGAGCCTTTTTACAAACTATCCACAGAGATGGACTGGTAAGTGTTGAAATTCCAAGGGTTAGGACTGAAGTGGGCCATTTCACACAGAGAGCTTTTCTTCCGTACATAAGTTTGGTATTTGAGCTAACAAAATGATTCAGAGTTGTTTCAGAGTTGGAATGAAATCCTTTTCAGTGAAACAAATTTCATTTCATTGGTAACTAGGAGTTCATAATTCAGGCAGTTTTCCTGCAGGGCACAGATTATTCCAGGAGGAACTGAACAGACACAATCTTACTGGTTTTTTTAAACAAACTCTTAAAGGGAGAGGAGAGAGGGCACATTGTTCACTACCCCATATGCTCATCAAGCAATATGTGCTGCTATCAATGCCAGCCAAACAAGTACTGCCAGACCACAGCCTGGAGAGAGGGAAAGGCACATTGGATTTTCTCTCAGCTCCTCAGACCTCAAGAATGTGTGCTAGTGGAAAGGGCAATGTCTTTGCACAGAGCACACAGACACAGCTACCTCCCACGCAGACACTGGGCAACGGATGCAGACTCGCTCAGGCTCATGTTACCAGCCAATTGTAGGGCCAGGTTTTGCAAAAGATTTCTTCCTTCCTGCTGAACTTGTACAAATTCACCCGTTTCACAGAACATCATTTTCCAAAGGACACAGGGAGCTCCTTTAGCTTCCATGGGTGGCAATAGTGGAACATTTTGTTTCTCACCACAGGAATGGAGTTCCCATGCGGGGGGATGGCCACCACATCCACCTGTCCCAGGATGGAAGCCTGACTATAAGCAACGTCCAGGAGGCTGACGAGGGGTCCTACACGTGCAGTGCCTACAGCAGCAGCAGCTCTGTCAGTGCCAGCACGGAGGTGAAGGTGCTGAGGAGCAGGCCTAGCCGTGAGTACAGCCCGCCTGTCCTGCTCTCCCGGCACAGTGGCCGGCCCTCGGCCGCTATCGCACCCGTTGTGAGCGCCAGACCAGCACCAGCCTCGGGCCTTGGGGAGCAGTAGGGGCCTTGGGGTCCTGTCCTGCTTTCCATGGACAGAAAAGCAGGATGCTGGAAACACCCCCTGAGCAGGGCACTGGGAGCCTATTTAACTTTCTGAGGCCAAAATGCCAGAGTTGGTTGACCATATAAATAGTTGGTTGCATGATTTGTAGTTGGACTTCAGACACCATCCAGCTGTCTTTACATAGAGGGTAGGTAGAGTAGTCTCTCCTCTCCCTGGAAACTGCATTCTCCTCTATCTCACCAGAGGTGTCTGTTTCATCTTGAAACTCATCATCTCCTTCTTGATGTTGGACTAAATTTAGAACTGGTGGGGTGGAGGAAGCAGGAACGTGCTGTGTCTTTTGGGAGGGAATAGCAATCCGAGGATAGATTTACAGCTGGATCACCTTTTGCTTGGCTGCAGCTACTGTGAGTCACGTTGTGGACCCGAGCAGAGAGTGTGTGGACCAGCCCCACCTGGCCAACTGTGACCTGATCCTGCAGGCCCAGCTCTGTGGTAACGAGTACTATTCCAGCTTCTGCTGCGCCAGCTGCGCTCGCCGCCGCCCGCAGGGCAGCCCCCCACACCCCCGCGGGTGACGGCCACCGCCACCGGGACCCACAACACGGCCGGAGGTCTCAGCTCTGCTCTTTACTACCTGGGACTGTGCTAGGAACTCTGCCCTGCTGGAAAGCTCAAGAGGGTGAATTGAACAGCGTGTAATGGGTGTAAATGCTCAAAGGTGGGAGGCCCACCACCCTCAGGTTTATTGTAAACTCCTTTTCCCCCACGTATGCCTTGCTTTACCTAATCCATCTCTTAGGGGTAGTTGCTGTCATTCACAGAACCAGATGATGCAAGGATGATGTGACTAGAGAAGGCAGATGACCAGCATGAAAGAGGGAGAGACCAATTCTTCATACAAGCAAGAGAGAGAAGTGCTCTTAAAAACATAATCTCTGAAGTGTTTGAAGATGGGCCTGAACCATTCCAACCACAGCCCTAATGAGCGATGAACATTTGTTCCTCCAATGAGCATTGCTGAACAAGTGCTCCTGGGGAGCACTTTCCATCTAAATGCAAAGGACCCTGGCCCTGAGAAACAGCTTGATGCATATAAAATTAGTGTTCAGGTCCTAGGAGATTACTGGCTCTAGGGATGCAGCTGTAATGTCATGCTATGGTAGCTGTTTTATTCCAGCATACCTTAGACAAATTTCTCATAGGGTCAAGTTTGGTTTCTACTTGACTGCAATCAGCTTTGGAGTGAAATGCAGAAGCAATGCTTCACAGAAAGCTTAAGACAAAATAGAAAACTACTTTTAGCCCTACCTGAATATTAGGGGTAATTTAGATGAATATACCAACACCGTTGCCTGTTCTGAGATGCTGCAGTTTCAATAGCACTCATTCTAGGAAGGCTCAGCAGGTAATGGTTTTCCCCTGAGCCAGAACTGTGCTGTTCTGACATTGTGCTGAGTTGGAGCAGGGGCTAATAATAAACACATAGAAATACATGTGTAGGGGCATTTCACTTGCCAGAATAAACCTCCAAGGATCTGCTCTAGTCTGTTATATCCAGGAAAGCCTGGCTCTGCATGTGGCTTGGGCTGATGCCTGCTGCTATGGGTTAACGAGTTAGGACTTCCAGATGCAGAGCAGCTGTAGCTGAAAAGCATCCTTCATTTCAAGACCAGCACAGAGTGGCAGATTATATAATGTTAAACCAGGAAAGGCCCTTGGGTATCTTCGGTATCTCAAAATGCAATTACTTTTGAGCAAAAGGATTCTTTTACAGCCTCCACACTATTGTTCTATCCCAGCATCAGCCCTCACAGTCCCCTTCTCCCTCGTTCTAGACTTGGATGGGTTGATCGTAATTATTAGCACCATTACCCATGTATTATTTGCGTAGATGTAGCTATAAACTGGTGTGTAGATGTTGATATTTTGGTTGGGGGGATGGAGGATTGGGTTTTTTTACTTTTGTCTTCTACTTGCATTACTTTAAAGGCTTCTAAGAAATGCAGCTAATTCAGGACTGTGCTCACACCACTCTCCTCTCCTTCAGTCCTGACTCAGGACCCATCAGGGCAGCAGCAATACGTAGATGTGAAGCGCCAGGGTTGGCAGCCTAGAGCTGGTTTGTGCTCTAAACCCAGTCAGTTCAGAGGGACCTCAAAATAAGAATCACTGACCCAATGACTGCACTCTCATCAGCACAGGTGTGGTTCAGGGCTGGACATGCTGCTTTAGGATGGGAACAAACTGGGAAGTCTAGAAGCAGTCCAGTACAGGAGAGAGAGGTGACAGTCACACAGCTATTTGGGGCTGGGTCCTTCTGTGCTCTCGTAGATTCTGTTTGCTAGGAAAGACAAAAATACTTATTTTGCATTTAAGACCCTTTAATTTGATTTGGGAAAATTTCCTCTGCTGGAATGCAGGGCAGGCATTACAGTATAAGGTTTGAAGTGGAAATCACTGGATATTTAAGAACAGTGAGATGGTCCTGAAAACTTCCACTTGCATTTGTATGTATTTTTGCATTTAACATCTCAGACCAGCACCTTTTTCTCTGTGTGTGTGTATAGGATATGTTACCATTTTAGTATATAGTACGATTTTTGCCTTCTGAGACCAGGGATTAATCAAAAACTCTGTAAATTCCAGTCATATTGAAGCCCTCCCTGTCCATATGTGGCATCGAGGGGTAGTCAGGATCTGCTGTCCTGCTCAGGAGCATGGTTAGAAGTGGATTAGATGTATCAGATCATTTTGTCCCAGAGAAAGTAACCAGTTCTGTAAAATCCCTTTCTATTATGTCAGAGGCTCTATTTTTAGAATATTTAAATATTCTGTGCAGTCAGCTGTCATTTAAACTCTATGGTTATGTAAGATGGGTCCAGGAAGGCCTTTCTCCAGACTCAGGAGAGCTGCAACAGCCCCCTGCCTCCTGGTGGGCAGGACTTGAACACTGGAAGTGCTTTGGCTAGTGGAGATTTTATTCTGACCTCCTTTCAGCTGCTCAACTGTGGCTTTAAGGGTGGGACTGACAGGCATGCAGTTCCCTGCTGCAAATCCATGCCATCAAAGTAACTAAAGGATCTTTAGATTTCTTTTGACAACATCAGCTTCTCCCTCTCTGTAGTACCACTGAATCACCTACCCAAGGTTTGCTTTTTTAATGTGAGACTCAAGAGGTTAGTTTTCTTCCCTAAGCAATGGGTTGTAGGAAGTGCTTATCTCCAGGGCAGAAGGGTGTAGCTATACTGGGCTATTTTCAGCTTGATCTTGGGGCCCTGACTGTCAAAGATGCATAACTAACTGCTTTCTTTCCTACTACAAATGTCTATAAATACTTGTTTGCTTTTTGAAAGCTGAAAAAAGCACTGACACCAACTCGAAGCCCACAGGGAGTGTTTGTATGACTGTTCATATCATACTGAACACCAGTAAGAATCTGTAATGTCCGAAGGTGTAGTTCTAGACTGTCACTGTAAGACTCACTGTACTCGCCTGGAAATGGAAACTGCTGGCAAGCTCAAATCCTAGGGCCAACAAAGGGAGCGTTTCTTCCCCTGCAGGTTCGGGAGTCTGACTTTTTCCTTGTGTCTAAACTGACGTGGTGCCCATGAGAATGCAGTAAGAGCCAGTCACAACAGGGTAGATATCAGCGCACTGGAAGAACAGAAAAGAAGTGAAAATACATCACCTCATATGGCTCCTCTTAGTAGGGGAAAGAAAGTTTTCATTTTGCCCTTTACTGAAAGTCTCTTTGTAAATATTCAATGATAGAAAATACAGCCACGCAAACCCAGAATCTGATGTTGTCAGTAAAGGCCTCTGTTTTAGAGCTTTAAGTGTTTATGCGTCACAAGGATATTTTGAAATTCAGTCTTAAAGTTCAAGGCAACGTAACAGGTTGTAGAAAATGAGAGGTGTTAAGATATTATTCTTAAGCTGCTAGTTTGGCAAGCAGGGCTCATCCACATTCACCTTTACGAGACAGAAGTTACCCAGCAAGGCAAATGCTGAAAACTGAATTGGGGTGGGAAATAACGCTCTCGCAGACAGTGCTTCTACCACCAACATTTATTTCTGTTAAAGCAGATTATAAATCATCAGTACAAATATATATAACTTACATTTGCTTGTAAGGCCAAAGTTTAAAAGTAAAGTTAAAATGAGATGGTTTTCACAAGTCACCAGAGGCAGAACCTGGACCAGCTGCAGCCTTAACCACAAGGTTTCACAAATCAGTGGGGAAAAAAAAAAAACCAAAGTTAAAAACCTCTAAGACCTATTGACAGACAAACATAAAATGGTTTCCCAGGGAGCCCCAGGATGTAGATATGATGACAGTAAGTTGTCACAGTAGTGTTAGAACCAATAGATTAAGACAAAGAAACTGCAGCAATATATGAAAGGAAAAAAATCCATACTATATAGAATATGTAGATTGATTCCAATAAAAACCAGTAAATTCTCCCCATGGTTTTCAAACCATGACAATACTGTTCTTTAATTTTCTTTATTTAAAACTACGATATAATGACTTATTGGTTGTGATTGTTGTTGCAATATGCTACTTACAATGAACAGATACAAGAACAAGCTAGAGCCCCTTTTTCCACCCCCCAATATTACTTACAATAAGAATCAGCGATAAATCAATCTTATGTACAATTTCTTACATCCAACCCCCTTTTTTTTTAACCTTTGGCAAGATTACTTACAACTCATACAGCTTTTAATATCCAACTATTTAAAATATTCTAAATGCATAAAAATAAAGATTTTGGCTTTACTTTATTCTTTACATATAATATTCACTTTGTTACTCAAAATGGAAGCTCAACTTTTTCCACAAACCTAGCTTTTGCTAAGGTGACAACATCCCACCCATATCTACCCCCCACCCTACCCAATTCTTCCCTGAGGGGGAACATCCAGGACTTGCAGGGCTTCAGGAGGACACAGGTACAAACATCTGCCTTCCTTTCTGTGAGATGATTGATGTTTCTGCAGAACAGGCTTTGGGACTGGGTGCCTTTCTTTGCTCCATTTGACTTCCAGCTTTCCAAGTGAGGAGGGAATGCAGACTGGGGTGGCTCCAGGATTCCTTTTAAGAACTGCACATTAAATTCTCTGTGTGTTTCCATCCTCCCCATAATTGCTCCCTCTTTCTAACCCATTTTTGTTTGAAGGGACCTTTGGGATTATCAAAGCAAACTGATCAGAAACAGTCCCCTCTGCTCCCTTTATCCCTCTATCCTAATGTACAATTTATCCACCCCCCCAGGACCGCTTAAAGTTCGATCTCGAATGTCTTCTGTAGGTCGCTGGAGAAGGGGTTGGTGGGGGAGGGGTTGGTGCGCTGCTTTGCTTTGCCCTCCAGAGCCGCCCACTGGGCCTCGAAGGGGTCAACCTGCGGGTTGGGCGCGGGGGGCTGCGGGTGCTTGTCCTCGGCAGCCCACCCGCCCCCCTCCACGCCGTTGAAGGCGGCGGAGCCGTTGTGCTGCGCGGGCGGGTGGAAGAAGGGGCTGGCAGTGGCGCTGCTGCTGCTGCTCTCGTACTGCGGGACCGGCGGCTGCTTCACCAGACTGGGGGACTGATGCGGGTGCGCCGCCGGAGCGTGGCTGGCAGTACCAAAGACGTTGGCCACCATCTGGGAAGGCGTGATTCCAACCACGGGGACGCTTGGGGCTGCATAGGTCATCCCGTTTGCTACGGCATAGGGCTGAGCTGGAATAAACGCCGGCTGCATGGGCGGTACCACGCCCACCGGCACAGGCTGAGGCGCAATGAAGGTGCTGACTGGGAAGGCTGGTGCTGACTGGGAAGCTGGAGCGGCTGGAGGAGGCTGGAGCAGTGGCTGTGGGGCTGGGGTGGAGGTTGGCTGCTGTTGGGCTCTGACAGTCTTTGAGACCTCTTCCAACCAGCGGTCTGCCTCTGAGGGAGTGCGTCTGTGATTCCCCTGGAAGAGGCTTGGTGAGGCCGCACCCGAGGAGGTGCTGCTCCATTCGGTGCCTGGGAAGGAAAGCACGGGCAAGTCACTAATATTCCCACTCCTCATCATTTGACTGGTTAGAAAGACTGGAGGGTGTACACAAGAACACACAGGCCTCCTCCCGCCGTGACTGAAAGATGCTCCCAACATTGGAAGCGTCTTTATGCATCCACTGTACTGTTCTGTTCTAGGAAAACATTCATCAAGATGAGGTAGGTAAGAGCTTCTTCACTAAAATGCAGATTGATTTATGTTTTTTTTTCTTCATAGAAGACATCTGAGACTTTAAGATACACGGGAAAGCTGCTGCCTGCAGTCATAACTTGGTGGCAATGATCTAGTCCATAACCACAACTCCCCCTAACTGGGGATTATCAGTTTCTGAACGTACAGCTCAGGACTGGTGGACTTGGAACACAAAGGTCTAAGAAACTGTTTTAAAGACAAAGTCTGGTGCTCTTACAAGGCCAAGCAGAAGCTACTATTTCACTAGCCAAGTTTTTCTTGTGGGGTGGCGTTTACACCATGAAATGAAGTAACTGAGATTGCAGCCTTCTAGCACGTGTGCCCACACGGGTGATAGCCACTTCACCTTACACAGTGCAGGCAAGGCCTGGAGGGACAGACTATACTTACTAAACAGAAGAAATGAAACTCCAAAACCTTTAAGCAACCAACTTAATCCCTCCTTACGTACGTTAGTGAAAAGAACACACACAAATTATTTTGGGTACACACAGATTCTTTCCCTTTCATACACACAAACGTGCATACAACTTCATTACTTCCTTTTTAAGCACTGATTTTATAAAATGCTGCCAAAATAAGAATCAGTCCAGGTTATAGACCCAGAACCAGCAAGTTCATCGCTTCCCTCCATCCACTCGTGCAAAACGCTACTACTTCCAGCTTTTGTTCCTGTTCCTTCCACTTGCCATTAAGTGGCACTGACAGTTGTCTCGGGGGCTCAATTATGCTTTTGATCCAAGTTCTTACAGCAATGCACCGGATCTACTTCCAGTCTTACCAGTGACCACGGCTGCAGCTCCAGTATTAGCAGCAGGAGCATGAGCCCAAGGATTGGTTTCACGAACTGGCATAGCTGTGGACACTACAGCAGCTTGGGATGGTTTAGCAGCAAGCACACAGAAGGCAGAGGCAGTGCCATTAACTAAAATGGGAGCAGACAACATCAGTGCGATTAATTCATGCAAGGCATGCATGTGACTGGAGTATTAGTGGGCCAGGTCATACCTATCAACATACAACAACTTTAGACACTTCCACATGACAGGAGTTTCTGTAATTAGCCAAACTGGACTGACAGTCAATAAAGGTAGTAAATTTCATTTCACCAAGCCAACACTTATTAAGAGAATTGTGGGATGGTGGATTTTGATGCACTTGAGGAGGCCTTGAGTTACGATGACTGACTGAAGTTAAATTTGTTGTTTCTAAAAGGAAAAAATATGGCTCACCAGTAGTTATTGTACAGTTAATTTTAGATTCAAAAGAAGAACACACTGTAGATACGAAGTAACAATAACTACATTTAACATGGAGAGGCTCTTTTTTCACCCAATTTTTATAAAAGCATTAGCAGTGAAATGAATATTAACGCCTGCTATGAGTTCTATAGCTGGCATTTTTCCACAACTTATCTAAGAATTTGTGTAAAAGTAATTGTGGTGGCACAAAATCCCTTCCCTTGTGAGGTCTGGTTCCTATGACACACTCCTATGCAGTTCAGGAGGCAGAATGTTAAAACAGCCATTACCTCAAAGCCAGTCCCTTTTATAGGTAACTATCGTGTGGTAGGTGAATGAACTTATTGTTAAAAACAAAACCACAGAAAAAATAAACAGACAAGATGAATAACGCAGGATGCATTCACCCAAAATACTGGTAACAGGACTTGCACAAGAAATTAAGACCATGTGTTACTGGAAAGCAACATTATGTGCATTCAAGCCTCATCCAGCACCCAAAGAAATCACAAACCTTGAAAGGCAGGAGACTGTGGTGCAACTACTGTCACTGGTTTTGTCATGGGGGCCGAAGAGAAAGGATCTTCTGATGGTGTGCTGAAAGCACTGGTGATCTGAGAGCACAGGGCACTAATGCTGTCTGTTTCCCCTTCTACCTCTGGGACTAAAATGTAAACAGAATTCATTAAATTGAAAGTTTAAAGGATACAGAAACAATTTACAACTACCAATGTGAAATTGTAATATAATTAGTTCCCTTATGTCCTACATGTTCTTGTTACAGATTTGCATGACAGCTTTTTTTTTTTTTTATGTTAGTGTTGAAGATCTGGCCTGAAATAGAACACCACATTAATGTATTTTGTGATTAAGTCAAGAGGGCAAGGAGATCATTGTTCCAGATTTAAAGGATGCTTGTATTAGAAATTAAAAAGGGTTTTCTAGAGCTTAAGTAGAGATCTAAATCTTTCGGAATCAAAGTGCTAAACTTCTCAAGGGTTTGGATCTAAGATTTGGCATTCTGTGAAATGAAAATACTTAGGATAGATTTAAGTGTTCCAACAACATACTTGTACAGTAACTATATGAACTTTAAATGTACTGACAGCAATGCACAGCGGCAAGTTCAGTCTAGAGTTAGTGTTGATTGTTCCAGTTCAGTGGTAGCTGAAATCCCCAGTTCCTGTGCTAGAATCATAAAAGCAAAAGCTGAATGCTCAGATAAAATGGATGCTCAGTTTTAAATGAAGCATCAGTATCATGTGGATAATGTAACATCTGGAGTAAAGCTGCCAGCTTACCAGATGTTCTCATTATTACTAATGGCAGTGTTTTCCAAAAGTACCAATCATCAGTCCGTCATTGCACAGAACTGACATGAGCAGGCATAATCAAGCACAAAATAGTGTAAGAAACATAAAATATCTGTACACAACATGCACCAGATCTAAAATTCAGGGGGAGGCATGCCCAAAAATTGATTCTTTGAGGGATATTCCAATACAGTGCATGCAGTGGGACAGTAAGCAGCACTGGCAGTGGCATATATGGGAACATGCATCAGAAATGTTCTGAATCATGAAAAATTGAGATTGTGGTGTGCTCAGTGACTATCACTACTGAGCAGTGCACTATTACTGTAAAACTGAGTGGCTCAGTGCTGGTCTTAAAGCACAGGTCACTAAACAAGGATTATGAAAGAAGACAGATTAAGTATTTTTGTTGGGTTTGCCTTTGCCACCCAAGGTAATTTTTACTTCAGAGCTTAGAACCCCAAAACCAGCTCCGTTGCCAAATGAGAGTAAATCTGGCCTGAGGGATAACACCTAGCTAAGGCAACTCTTGGACATAATGCAAGGTAATGAGCACCCCAGGAGTTTATGCTGGGATGACTCTTAGAAAACCCCGCTAGCATCAAGTGAAAACTGTACCACGTAATACTGATACAGCCAGCTGTACCACCTAAACAGGTAGGTTCTCTTAATGCAATGTGAAAAGCAATTTCATTGCTCTCAAAAAGAATTCAGACAGGCAGAAGGACAGACTGCAGAAGAGCATCACATGATCCCAAGACAAGTGGTTAAGGCCTTGAAGGGATTTGTGTCTCAGGATGCCCCGACAGTAAGTGGAAGAACCGGTTCAGTGACTCAGAGGGAAGAGCCAAAACCTAATTCACCAACACCCATTCCTGGAACACTTCAAGCTGTGCTCCAGTACTTCAGATAGCGATTACAACTGTCTTCTGCATGTGAACCCTGCATTTGAAATTCTTGCCTATTCCCAAAGCAGAAACTTTCTGACATTGTGATGTTGGTTCATGATAAATGATCAACATGAGGCGGGAAGAAGGATTTACTAGAAAATATGGAGTTACTTGAAGCCACTCAGAAAGAAAGGAGGAAGAGACAATTAAAGGCAATGTTTCACTGGAACCTTTGGTTTTACCTGAGTTTTTCATGGGGAAATCAGTCTTCCTTTGCACTGTTGAAGGCAGCTCATTTATTCGCAAAGACAACTGGCGTTTAAAAGGAGACATCTTTTGGCTGAGGGCGGGGAAGCCCCTGAAAGACCCTTGCCTGGCAAGCTGTTCGATAGGGGCGTGCCGCCGTGGGATGGCGTGGGGGTTGCTCATTTCTTTATCCAGAGAGGCAGCAACTTCAGCAGTAGGAGAGGTTGGCGAGCCAGAAGAGGGGGCAGTATTGTTTGGTGCAGCACCTGGTGCTACTGTTTTCACTTCTGTTTCAACTGCTGGAGGAAACAGGGTGAGGTTAGAAAAGTAAAGCAAAATACTGTTCAACTCTACTCCCATTTGTTTTGAAAAGAGAAATTGCAGGAATTTGCATAACTAGTACTCTTGCAAATGAGTTTCTAGTAGCACAGCAGAAACACAATTTCTGTATACCTTCATTGTCTTCACCATGTCACCTGACATACACCCAAGCCCCACAGTGCTCTAAGGCAAGCCACTTCCTAGAAATGACAGCCTTACACATGTATTCTTTCTAGCTGTTCCTGAGATCCCAGCTCTAGAAATACTTGCAATTTGTTTAGGGTTAAGACTGAAAAATGTGTTGTATATTTGAGACCTTTACTTTGCCTCACACAGAACCATGGACAAAATTTTACTACAAACTCTATTAAGTGACTTAGGGCAGCACAGCTCAGCAGCAGCAGGGAACAAAACACAGCTCTAGGACCCTCTTTTAAAAGCCACCCTCCCAGCCCTGCAGAATCAGCAGCAGCAGCCAAACACACTGCACAAGCTTTAGCAGGCCAAAGGGAGCAGCAGCAGGTTGGGCTGCAGCTCCCAGCTCCTCCAGGAAATACATTACAGGTAGAGGGAAACGTGCTGCAAGGTAGATCCAGCCTCTGAGCTGACAGGCCTTGCTAACACCAGACACATTTACAAGGAGTTCCTGTGTCACTTCCATACTGAATTTAGCTGCAATGTTACCATCCAATCATGAGTTATTTACACTGGAAGCTCCTCCAACTTAAAGTCAGCTGCTTCATTTTGCATGGCTTTGTGTAGCACCACAGTGCTCCTGTCAGACAGGCCTAATGGTAGAAATGTAGGGTTAAACTTTGTTTAAATCATTAATCTTATAATTAGAATAGAAATGGGGATTTTTCCACCTCTAGGAAAACTCTTTCTCACTCATAAATGAATTGGCTTTGGGGGCAATAAACACAGCTCATCAACACAGAAGGACAAAAGGAAATCTCACTATCCTGGTATGAACTCTTATTTTACCTATACTGTTTTCCAAATGTTTTAGAAAAAGCAATGACTTTTTTTTGACACGTCAGCAGAATAACTAAAAGTCTGGTAAAGAGTGGAGTCAGACTAGAGATTTCTGAGGAGCTGGAATGGTAGGAGGAACTAATTATGTTGTCTTGCAAGCTTCAGTACCCATGAGTTGCAGCTGCTCATTCAAGTGAAATTTTTCTAATCAGTCTTTCTTGGAAAGGATTTCACACACCTTCATTGAGTCAAGACTTTGACTCATGCCCTCAAGTAACAAAGGCCTTGTGTTTAAGCTTCATTTAGCACATTCTAAAACTAACGTATGGAAACAAGCAGATGGATGATGAAAACGAAGATTAAAGTTTTGCAATCAAGGGCCAGCATAAAACTTGCTGTGGTAGCCTCTGAAACAAAAGTCTGACTTCACTGTGAAGCAGGTAATGAACAGTATTTATAATACTTTTTTTTTGTTAGCTTTAGAACTCCAGGCTTTGTAATAAAACTTGAGTAAGAAGTTCTACTTTCACTTAATTTCAGAACACTTTATCTCCTCTCAAATCAGTTAGTTACTTATTTTTGACATAATTAATAGTCAAACAGCTGTGTGTTTTATGGGGAGGGAGTGGTTATTCTGGATTGTTTTTTGGAAAGCACTCTGTGACTAATCTGTTCTTTCCTCATGCAGCATAACTCTATACACACACTCTGTAACCTACCTTAAAAATCAAAATAAAAATACATTCTTTTATTAAAAAAATGCATATAATTTTCTGTTCATTTACCGAAAGCATTAGACTACATAAATGATTACTTTGTGTCTGGCAAGCTTGTTGTTTCTTTTTAACTATTTTCTAATACGGCCTTTTATTATGGTACCTACGATGTTCTCTGCCACGAAGCAGGCTGACAAAACAAAGCAAAGCAGCTTTCACATATGAAGCCACTTGCACCTTTTCTAGAAGACGTGGGAAAATGCTGAGTGAATTTGGGAGCATTTTTCATCTTGTGAACTAACAAGGGTCTGGCAATGTGATCTGAACCCAGTAAGGTTCAAGAGAGGGAATGCTGTGAGGACGTCAAGCTTCGATCCTTGCAGAGGCCTCAGCGCTGGTTCTGCTCGCTACAGACGAGTGTTTAAATCGCATCCCGTACCTTTAGCATCCGGCATCTGTCTCATAATTTCCTCTCTCTCTGCTTGTTCAGTAGCTGTAGCGACCCTGAATGACCCCTCTCTAGTGAATGTGGTTCTGCTGGCATCAAAGGTGGCAGTCACTCCACACTCCTTCTCTCGCTTCTGCTTTCGCTCCAGGCATGCTGCAAATGCACAGCCCACGGCGTGACTCAACCTCTCCCCCTGCACAAGACAACATTGCATCACACAGTGACTGAACAGAAACATGTATGTGCTTCAAGCACCACAAACTGATAACCTGCCTTTACACGACAAATCTAATTAAGGCATTAAAGAAAACTATTTTAATTGCATTTTAGCCTTAAACCTGGTACATAAATACTCCCCACTACTAATGCACAAGCCATGTTCAAGAAAGCCACCCAGGAATGAATGAGATTGTTGGATGATCTGTTTAGTTCAACTGCTACTGAGATGCCAGTGTGATAACGTGCCTGCACCAATCCCTTGCCTCTAGATACAGCCATGCACAAAGAAACTCTCATGAAGCTGCCTTGAGGTGTAAGTCCTGAAGGACAGGTAAGTGCTGTTCTTGGAGAAAGTTTACAGGGGGCCCAGGGAGACACAACCCTTGTGTGCACCATGAAAGTTAAAAGCACAGTGGTGACTACTCACACCTCTTAATGGTCCTGACCAAATGCACAAGTTAGAGTTAGGAGTGCCTAATGAAAAGCACTTCCATTATTCACCATGTCAAAAGAATCCACTATCCAATAACTGTAAAAAGGAAATTCAAGTCAGAGGAAGTCCAGCAACCCAGCTGATACAGCTGCTACAGTTGAATTACAGGCACTATTGCTACCAGTAGCTCAACTCATCTATCATAATCAGTAAGTGAATTGACCTGTTATTCACAGATGAAAACAGAAATGTTCCAGCTCTAACGTAAGTTTTACTGGGAATTTCTGACTTCATTGTTTAAAGAAAAATGATAAATTATCAAGCACCATTGCTCTGAACATGCAGCTCTGGGGAGTTCATGCAGTGAATTTGCATGAGGTTTCAAGCACTTTGTATAATATAGGCAGGATTCAACAAATAGCAGAGAGAAGAAAAGGCCAGATCAGGGAGTTAAATAACTTACCTAAGTCTACACAGCAAGAAACTGATTTTAAACCTACTCAAAACATTTTTGTCACTCAGAAGCAAATAGAATGCTAATTTAATTCAGTTTAGCTCCATCTCTTAACATTCAGATGACTTTTCATTCAAGATAACATTCGCATACAAGTTGCTGCATTCATAACCAGTCTGTATTTACTCACTATGATTTTATCCTGGAAAAACTGTCATTGCTGTTTCAGTTTTTGGCTGTAAACATTTTCAGATGAGAAATTTTTCTGTCTATTCTTAGGAGAGTAGCTCTCTTCTGCTGGAGATTATCTGAGGCTGGCTGCACTCCTTTTACACACAGACTGAGCAGCATTTCTCTCCATAAGACAGCACCACAGAGGGATGGCAAATAATTCAGATACAGGGAATTAGAATTAAAATAATTTTCAAGGACTAAGTAATAGCTGGAGTCAAAACGTACTGCAGTATTCCAGGTACTCAATTTTTCTGCCCTTTACTTCTAGCTAGGAGCTGGGAGAGCTGGACACACCATACCAAACTTACCGTGTCCTTCACAGCCATAAAGCAGTGGCAGATCCAGCGTCTCGTTGTGCCATCTCGGCAGATGTACGAGAACGCCCGGTCAAAGTTCCTGTCTGGTGCGCAGAAAGAAACCTTCTCTATTGTCTGATCAACTATGAGGTCCTAGAGGGAAAAAATCCCCCCCACAATAAAAGAATGCGATTAAATACGGCCAAACACTTGAACAAGTCCCTGTCAGTAGTAATTGCACAAAAATGAGTTATACCAAAAAGGGGATGACCTGATGTGGCTGTAATTATCTGTCATCAGTCGCCATTCCGACTCTGTTCCCAGCATGAAACAGGAGAGATGACATTCTCCACCAGACATCTTTGGCAGAGGTGTGCCAAGGCACCACTGAATAATTTAAGGACCCAATGAATTCCTATGATCTCTCCTCTAGACCATGGAGGCACATGTTATTTTATTTTTACAGCAGCTCTGTGGTCTTGCAACCAGAAAGTTGTCACTGTGGTTAAAACACAACGCTGACACTTGGGGAGAGGTCTGCAAGTGTGAAAAGGTCTAGCAGCAGCTACATAAAGAGCAAAAACTCATCTCCCAGTCAGCTAAGCAGGGATGCAAGAGAAAAGCACCAGCAGCATTGGTAGTACCAAACACTCCCTATTTAATCCCATAGATGGGAGAGGTGTTTCCAAAAAGAAGATAGTACAGCTTAAGATTATGCCATCCTCATTAAAAATCAGTTTTTCAATATTTTTTCCAAATTATTTCATTTGGTTGGTGGCTAGTACTGGGCACCTCTGCTGATGTATTCAACCACCAGGAGGCAATAGTTTATTTTCTTTTTAAATCCTATACTTTTAATTACCTCCAGAGTCGGCATAACTTATTAAAATTCTATTTGAAAATACTGCATATGTGCAGCAACATTTCTAAAAATAATACATGTATTATTACTTTTAAATGAGGCAATCAGCAGACTGAATTCATTCACACCAGTATGTTTGTATTAGAAACTGAATTCTTGAGAGATAGCAACTTAGCTCTGATGAACCATACCACTACAGGAGCCCTGGAGAAGTCTAGCAACAAGCAGATATTTGACAGGCAGTTGCACTCCAGAGGGATATGAATTACCTCTGCATGTCAGTTTTGGCTTGGAGAAATCATCTTTTAGGTTGAAAAAAGTGTTAATTGATATGCATATAAAACAAACTATTTCAGACTGACAAGAGTTAAAACTGTTCTCACAGCCATGCCATCTTTTAAAATACTAGTGCACTTGTAGTGGTAAGCCTAAAGCTCTTATTTCTAATTGCCTACATCTACACAAAACCAAGAATCATTTGCTCTTACTTGGACACAGGTGCCTTGGTGGTACACAACGTGCTAATTCATAATAAAAAATTGTAATTTCACAATTTAAAAAAATCTGTAAAACAATCTAGAATCATGCCACAAATATATTCGTTTTCCACTTCAGACCAACATCTTAAAGATTATTGAATTTGGTATATGCAGTTACTATTTAGTTTGAGTCTGAAGGTACAATCTCCCTATTTAACTTACTCCATTCATTGCATTTTTGGAAGCTCTTGTTCTTTCAGATTCATTTTAGGATTTGGATGCACTGAAAATTATATTGATTAATTATATATTATCTTGATTAATGTGAGTTTGCCTATGCATTACTATTGCAACCTTTTGCAGTGGTGCAGAACAAAGTCCAGGGACTCTTCAAGTTCACTATCAACAGAAGTTATCAGGAAAACAAATTCTTGTTCCAGTAAATGCAACAAAAAATATTCCAAGCTTGTGCTACACCTGACACATTTTATAAAATGTGTCTTGAGAGTAGTGTGGAATTAAGCTAGAAAAAAATTAGCAGCTGTACATATGTTTACAAAACACGAAATTATTAAAGTAAACTACACACTTCAGTCTGCCTTTCAAATACCAACATTCGCAGTAACATAACGATTGGTGTCCATTTAAAGATATAGCACATACATTATTGTAGAGAGATTTAAAACTTTTGCCCAGAGAAATCTAACCTTTGTTTTCTCATCTACAACTCTGAGTCCATCCGCCGAAACCCACAGGACTGCTTTGACGGCTTTCTTCCCAGACTTTCAAGAAAAGAAAAAAAAAGAAAGAAAAAAAGAAAACAAAACAGTTTTATGCCGACAGCCGATTTCCTCCCGCTTCCCCTCTCCAAGAACTATAACATTAAGTGTAGATGAAGTCCATGGTCAGTAGGGTGCCCAAAGCTCAATCCAAGTTGCAAAACATTAAGAGAACCAAGCCAAAGCCAGTATTTCAGAAACAGCACGTCGTGGGGATGGGGAGAGGGCACAGGACAGGTGAGGCAGAAATAAGGTGTACATCCACTGACAGTAAAGAATTCAAGACTGACCAAGTGGGTGAAGAATTCCACTAGAGTCAGAAGACACTCATTCATAAGGAGTTACACCACAGGTAGCTTCTTCAGCACAAGTTTAAACATAGGAAAATTCTTACCTGATATTTCCACCAGCCCTACCCTCTGCCCCAATAGTCACACGGCAGAATTATGGCATCACCTTAAACCAGTGTTAAAAGCACCCCAAAATCATCAATTACTGTGTAGTTTATTACGCTCATAAGCTTAATGCTAAGATCAATCACCCAAACATGTTTCACTAATTTATTAAGAGCTAAATGTCTAATCCTGGGAGAGAGATACAAAATTTCTTAACCCTTTGGTGTGTATCTTGAAAAAGCAGGGGTGTGTGGCAGGCGGATGCAGCGTAGAGAGGTCTGGCTTTTAGCCAAAACCTGACTGTGGGAACTTTCAGCTGCCGAAAGCTGAGGCTAAGTAAAAGTGGGAAATACAGGAAGGCTTCAGGAGACATTTAAACTACAGATTCTTTCTAGGCTGTTTACTTTTCAAGGGAAAGTTACAGAAAACAGTATAAACACAATATTCTTCTGAAGCTAATTCATTGAAAAGAAAACAGGTCAACGTAATTTTACTGGTTGTTACAGAGAACTACTACTAGAAAAAGAATACCTGTTTTTTAGCATGTCACTTTAATTCACAATCCCCCTACTTTAGCCAGTTATTAAAATATTTTCTCCGTGTCTTTTGAAGCACTAGCTTTACATAGTTTGTGGCTGCTAATGGAACCCACCAGAAACTACTGCAGGGAGTGAAAAAAGCAACAAGGGGGGGAAAAAAAAAGAAAGATGAAGGAGTTTCAGCTAGTGGCTTCAAGCTAGAACTGCAACTATTTTATAATTTTTTTAATAGTTTATTGCAGATGTATATACTTTATATTCTTACAGCAAGTAACGAAACAAGAATACGTTCTGGCATAAGCTACTGCATGTTCCAAGTCTGCAATACCAATTTTAACACTGTAAGAATGAAATATCTTGGAGTGAAAAGTCTCCAATCATATCACATTGGTTTCCATCTCCAGAGAAAGCAGCAAGTGTGAAGAAAAAGGCGCTGGCAGAACTTCTGTTTGTTTTTTGGGAGGAACTATCTGTCCCAATTTCGGAAGCAGCAATGACATCCTGAGCATTTTCAAAAAGCTTGGTGAGAACAGAGAATGGTACTGACTTGCACAGAAGAGCATTTAAAGAAAAAAAGAGAGAAAATAAGCACAGCATGAAAGCAAGCTACAGAGAAGTGCTTGCAGAAGCAAATTTCTAAATGACCATCCAGCCTGTTGGATACCCCAGAGAATGTTTAATTTAGATTCTGGAATGCCTAATGGAAAGACTGCAATTCACAACAGAAGATATACTTAAATTTACCATCATATGTGTAAGAAAATATTGCAGCATATAAAAGTCACTTCTAGTATTTTGTTTTAAAAGGCAGTAAGTATCAATACCCACAAAATATAGTCTGTATTTTCAATGCTCAGCTAGCTTCCACAGCCTGAAAGTCCCTACTAATTCCAAAACAAATGGTTTGTAGAGGTCTGTCTCCTTGAAAATTTTAAAAAGAGTATCAGGTTTTTTTAAGCCATAAGTCTTAAAAATCTTTATTTCAAGCAAATACAAACAATCAAGTGAAGATAATGCCTGCAGGTAACTGTTTGGTCTAGATTGCCATCATTAGATTAGGAGATACACTTCTTTCCCCAGCAAACAATAAAAACCTTGTCCCTACAGAAACTGTGAACAGTTCCTGAAGTTTGTATTAAAGCCAAGTTTAACTGGGCTGGGTACTTCACATCACCAGCAGAGCTACTCCTCACCCACTATTTTACCAAATGAGGATTTAGAAATAGCTAACGCATGGAACTCCGTGTTCCTCAAAATAATATGAAAAGGCTGAGGAGCTTTCTAAGCCCTCTTTTCCCACTGAAACATTACGTTTCACATGCAAGATAACCAAAGATGGGTTTGCTACACTAAAAGAAAAAGAAAATTCACTTTCATCTCCCAATTCCTTCTTCTAGATTTATGGTGGATGCAGAGCTTTGAAAGGGCTTATCCTTTCAGTCTATACCCCAAACCCACTGCTACTGCTGCTGGACAATGAATTATTTTTACATTTACTGAATTGTCAGCTTATCTGTGCCTACCAGTGATGTACAAAGGAACACACTCCTCCAAATGAGTTTCTATTGGATATACAAATCAAAGTACTACTCCCTTATGGGCGGGATATTGCCAAGTAAACTGTGATTATAGAGTAGATAGGAGCATTTGCACTATTGGCACATACTGGACAAAGATCAGACCAGCTGCAAGATACTGCATGGGAACTGACCTCCAATGCAGGATCACAGCTTGTGTAACAAATGCTGGGAGGTACAGGCAACTCCAAACAGAGCAATTTAAAGCAAGCAGCCAATATCCACTGGAACAGGATGGTCTGAAATGTTGCTACCAAGGGACTCATCTAGACATCCAGATCAGTAGCTTGTCTTCATATCCTAGAGCTTTCAGATGACAGCAGTGCCTGAGGAGAGCCACGTGTGGCATCGACTCCCAGGAGCCTGATTTGTCAGTGCTGAGTCAGCACCAGTAGAAACCTCACAGCTCAGCACTTCTGGGGAGGTCAGTTATCTGCTCCAGCACAAGATTCATTATCTGGACTCATTTCACAGTCCTCAGACATCTCCAGGAGGGCAGGTGGGCACTCATCCTAACACACAATGAGGCCAGAGGACAAAGCAGGTCCATGGCAGGTTGGGCACGATGGAAACCTCACTGACAAACAGGCAATGCACCAGAGACAGGCATCCACCCAACAAAAAGTAGCTGCTTTGATACCTTACTCTATTGTAAGGCAGAAAACAAAGTAGTAAGGATGCCAGAACAGAAGCTGCCCAAAATGCATTTTTTAAATAGTTTTACTTTGCTTCTATTATTTCTGCCTATTATATTTTATTCTGTCCTGGGAGTTAGACGAGGGTCTAAGATATACCTGGAGTCTGAGGTATATATAAAGAAAATTTTTCATTTCAGACTCTGTATAGAACATTGTGTGATGAGAAATACACACACTCTGTGGAGGCAAAACATGAGAAAGATCACCAAATCTGTCCTACTACTCATTACAACAGAAAAGCTTTAGTTATAAAAGGAGCTGCCTAAAAAGGCAGCTTATTTGATAACTGCAAAAGCCTAACCTGGAGCTATCAACAGACATCTCATTTTTATTTAAAGCTGAAAAAAAGCATTTTCAATACTAACCACTTGAACATTTCCAGACACAAATCCATCATATTTACCTTTTACAAGGAGAAAAATATGGACAGGGAAAGCAGCAAACATGTCTAGACTGAGTTTTTGAAAGCTGCTAGTGCGTTTTAAATAGCTCTGCAGTTTGGAATATTATATTAATCCCAATGCAAGGCATTTGGGGAGAAATTATAGATGAGACAGCCGAAAGATATCAGAGTTATTAATAATTGAGAAATACTAATAAGAGAACAGCTGTCCTGTTTTCTGCAGATTTCCCTAGATGTGAGCTCCTGTTGTAGGCCAAAGCTGTAATAAAGGTACTGCCATACTGGAGCTGTGGGGATATCTAAACACTATGGATTTAAGTGGTTTCAGTGCTAATTAATGAAATTCACAGTCTGAAGTAGAAGTAGGTCCTTCTTTGTCAAAATATTATAAGAGAAAGGAAATCTAAAATGCTGTGGTAAAGTACTAGACTTCATTAAATATCAACCAAGATGTAATAGGGAAAATGGCACATTTAATAATTTTAAAAGTCAAAGAAAGACTTTTACCTAAGTGCTATGGAAATACCTTTCCTTTTACATCTTTGCTTTCATATGTATCCTAACATAAGTTAGTACCAACAAGCAGAGAGAAAACTAACGTATCTGATGAGGTTGAGGTAGGGGGTTGTTTGTTTTCAATTTAGCACTTTGGGTCCGGTCTTTCTAGATTCCAGCTCTAAGATTTGATTTGTGCACAGGACTGTTCTCATTAATCTGACAGATCTGCCCTCTACTGTATTTTAGCCCCTCACCATCACTACACTTTGGATGTGTGCTTTCCCAGATCACAGGAAGAAACCAGAACTGAAGAAACAGACGTCCCTGTGTGACGTGCATCACTGTTTGAGTGAATGGTGAAAAAGGATCAGCTAAAAAAACCTTACTTACTCTCCAAGCAAAGCCAAAACCAATCCACGACCAGAGAATAATCTGCTTCAGCATGTATGAAAGTCACAAACCTGTTAGTTTCTATTTAAGCAAAGTTTCATTTTATAACAAGATACTACAGAGGCCATTATCTTAGATTAACTCCATATGAAAGTTGGGTTAAAAGGTTTTACAGGAACTTTAAACACAGAGGTAGGAAACAGATGAGAGGTAGAAGAGAGAGAGGTCTTTCTGCCTTGCAGAAAGGTAGACAGCAGGAATAAAACCACCCAGCCACCAGTACAGCACATTCTTAATAAGGACAAAGAATTGCTTCCCTTCTTATCTAAGACATTGTCCTTGTGAAAACAAGAGCAACGACAGAAACTGTAAATTGAGCTGAAATTAAGAAAACATAGTAGGTAAATGCCCGACCTCATCTTCATATACCTTTGAATTAGGACTGTGCTCAAAAAAGGAAGGTTTAAGAGATGGCACCAATGCTAACATCTGGGGACCAATTCATGCTACCAGGCAGCTGAGCATGAAGCACTTACAAGGCACAGACCTCAACTGTTCTGCAGGTATTTGCCCAGGTGATGTAGGTTGGCATAAGCTTAAGGGTTAAAAAAGAAATTTCTTTTTTTTCAGGAATGCCAGATCACTTCAGACCACTGGATTTCTGATACAGTCCACAGATATTTAAGTTTCTGTTTCAGGTTACTTTTGAAACCACATTGTTTGTTTGATCAAAATATTTCCAAGTCTGTTTTAGAAGCAAATACTCTGAAATGGATTAAGGAACTCTCAACACCCTGATTTTATGGCAGTGCTATACCAGGGATGTAACTCCTTATAGTGCAAGCACAAACAAGGCATTAAACTTACTTTTCCAAAGAAGCCTTTGAAGAACTTCCTTTCCTGGAGGAACAGGGGGGACAAGTCGAGCGCTATTACTGTAGGTAGCTAAAATGTCCCAGGGTTTTCAAACCAACAAGCACACACAAGAATAGGGTTTGGAGGGAAAGGAAGGGGGTTTTAGAGTTATCCATGAGAAGGTGCGACAGGCAAATGTGAAAATAATCCCATGAAAATGCAGATCAAAGGGCACACACACAATTCTAATGAGCTACTGCCCTGAAATTGGTGGAAAGAAGAAAACCTCAGCCCCAATTTCATGCAAAGTGGTTACTTTATTTTCACTCTCCCTTGTTTAGTCCCTTTTGGTTAGGTTATAAACCAAACTTGGCAGCAGACAAGGTGGTTAAACAAGTAAAATACTGTACAGGCTCTTGTGAAATGCAAAGTTCTAACTCTGGAATTGCAGTCAAGTTTGCTCTGTATTGATCACTCTTCCCTAAAGCAAATGTTCTGTATGTTGGAGAAGCATGTATGGCTGATAAAAAGCAGGGGTAAGTACTGCTGCATTTTATTCCATTTGTTTTTTGCTCTGGTTTACATCCTACTCTTATGCTTCGCATCTTATGCAGTCTTCTCTGAAGAGCAAGGACTTTCATCTTAACCTTGTGGTAAAACTAAAATACAAATGAGACCCCTTTCTCCTTCTCTACAGCCTTCGAAGGCTTTATGCAATATTTATACAAGTACTAGTTATTCATCTTACAACTCTGAATTGATGGGTTGAACAGCCTTTAAAACCAGCTCAGCCAGGCAGAGACAGTTAGGCAAGTGCGAAGATACCAAAAGCTGACAACTACTAATTTCCTAAATTTCTTCAGGAAAGCGATTATACCGATTGCCCAATCCACATTAAGAAAAAGCCAGCACACAATTTTAAGCATATTTGCATGCAGTTTAGTTTACTAGCTTTATTTTGTTACCAGACTATGGAAAGTAAACTACATGAGAGAACACTTCACCAGGCCTGGTGCTCTGCGAGCACAGCCACGTGCTGCTCCGCGTTTGAGGGAGGCCGACGTGAAGCAGAGAGCTGTTCCTGCTATCTTTCCAAATTGCTTCACTTGTAAGAGAGCTCTGGTACAGAATAGAGCTACACCATATAGCTCTGGTATGAGGAAGAGGTGGAGAATTGCAGAAGCGACAGGGAGTGTCTCTGTGACAGCCCCTGACCCCACACTTACACTGTGCAATTCCAGCCTGTTCATCACTGATACTACTGTATTAAAAGTATTGCCACAAATATCCTGAGGCAGTGTCTGGAGAGCTGATTGATAAACAAGGTTATATTTAAATCAAAGTTATGGTTCTGACGGAAGCCAGCAAAAGCCAGGAAACACCAAGTTAAGGAGGGAGTGTCAATCTCAACTTTGCATTTCCTGGCCCTGCTGGTGTGTCCCTCTCTGCCCAATGTCCTTCCACAGAACATTCTACCAAGTATCTGTAACGTATTTATGTCAACTCAGACACTGTATAAAGAACATCTACAAGTTCAGTCAGCTGAAAAGCTTAAGAATTTTTGGAAGCAGGAACAGTTATGTATTTGGAGAGGATATGCTGAACACTAGGAGGGGAACTAATGAATTAATCACAATGTAGTGTACATAATGAGAAGGGGTTGGATGCTGCTGCCAAGTTGAGCAATGACTATTGCATTACACTAAATAACAGCTTTTTAAAGACAGCAAAAGCTAAAGAGATTCACCAGAGGCTACCTCATTTTTAGGTGATGGTTAATTTTGCTCTCAGAAAAATGCTTGTTAAACAAGATTATTTTTTTAAATAAACTAGATAAGGTTAATGGAAAAGGCATCATGCAAAATGGGTTTTAAACAACACTAAGTTAATGTAGTTTAGAGATAGCTAATGCATTTTTAAAAATATTAAATTATGTCTCTTTACCTGCTAAAACAAGAACATATATTAAAACAAATGCATAATTTAAAACAAAAAGTGGCAAGTTAGAAACCAATACTACAAGCTAAAGCTGATTTAAAATCAAAATATGACATGAGAGAGTACACTTTTGTTTTCATATGATGTTTCCACACCTGAGTCAAATGCACTTAAGGCTCTGAAAGTTACTTTCCAGTTGGCACTGAATATTTTCAATTTGGTGAAATGGTTCTGAAGAAACCATTCAGAGCTTCATGTCCATCTACAAGAATCTTATCAGATATTAAATGTATACAAAGCTAGCAATATATCTATACTAAGGCAATAATGTAAGTTACATTGGTAATATTCTTTTAAGGAAAAATGCAAGTTCTGTTGATAATATAAACTCATGTTAATAATAGACTAATGGCTGAATACAAGGGTTTCTGATATATTAATGAGACTGTGATGCCATTTCATCAGACAGAAAATTACAGTAATGTTGGTATGCAGTTTCAGAGCTAGAAAACTGTAACAACAGAATACAGTGTGGATGAGGGATTCTTGAGCTAAAAGTGGCTTCTTGTACTCAGTTGTCAATTAAGCAGTGTCTGAATAAAATGCTCACCCATCAATTGTTTGCAAGCTCTGCAAGATGCAGTGCTCAAAAACAATTACACCACATTAAAGGAGCAGGTAATGAAAAAATCCTTCAAAGGTTATTTCCCACAATAAAGAGACAGAGATATTTGTTTGCATCTTTTCTTTCAAAAAGCAAAGCAGTAATTAAACTGTTCCTAAAGTCAATTAACATTGTTCTATATTCTTCTTAGAAAATCCCATAAAATGTTTTAAAATCCAGTAATCAGTCCTATAAAAGAACAGTCTTCAGTTCCCCAAATGAATTGCCAACTGCTGCACAGCAAGAATTAAGAGGCAAAAATGTATCTATTAAAATAAGAAAAGACAGACAGAACTTAATTTTTGGAAGCTACAAGATACAAATATTTCAACAATCCTAAATTTTATTGACCGACTTTATAAAACCTACACCTTACCTGCAGAGAATAAAGTTTAAAATAGACCACATACACTTCAGTGTCATTTAACCACATTAAAAGTGAAGTCCAATTTCCCTTAAGCTAGTCTTTCAGTTTGAGCACTGCAGCTCAAACTTGTAATTCTTTCAAAACCAAGAGAAAGCCCATTAAAATAACTACGTACTGTGAAAGCAAGAGACTACCTGAAGAACAAACTCTTTTCTTATCACATTCCTCACATGCTGAAATATCACCCAGTGTTTGGCTTCTGCTAAATAAAGAGAGTGTCTTGTACAGACAAGAGCTTTCAGGAATGGTGATGTCCTAAACCTTCTTTGTCAAAATATAACTCGCATGATGGGGGTGAGGGGCAGGGCTTGAATGGCAGTGAGCAGCTCCAAATGAACCTTGGATCTGACAGAGTCTAGCAACTAAAGCACACAAAGTAGTTTCAGTAACCTGAATCTTCCTCTTGGAGCCCAAAGAGAATTTCACCTCTACTTCCCAACTTCCAGCACTGACAAAGGAGACAAATAGCAATTGTAAGAGATGCACACTTGTATCTGGTGTACATATAGACAACAAACAGCAGAAGGAATTAGAATTATCTGAAGAAAAATGTTAATTTAAGAGAATGGGTAAATTTATGCCATCCATAATTTGGAATAATGACTAATAATAATGGAATAGGGAAACTTAACTATTTACTTTCAGAAAATGCTGACTAACTGTAAAAGTGAGATATTCAAGTCTGAATCAATAATTCAGGTGATCAAGAATCACAATCCTGGAAATTCAGATTCCAGAAGAAACTGGGTGCTATGCTTTTACTATGTCTCCTTAATTATAGGCTTAGCTACACTTAGCTGGCTTGTGGACTTGTAAGATTTTTATAAACTAATGAACACCTACTTCACAGCATAGCTCCACAGCAAAGAGAATGAGAGATGTTGCATAAAGTAGATACTGCAGTGCCATTTGGTGTGCTAACAGAAAGTAGTCTGAGAGAAAAAAATCAGAAAGACAAAACCGGATGCAATTGATTATGCGGTCAGTACTTGCACTTTTAGGTACATAAACTAAATCCACAGAACAAAGAAACTCATTTTTATTTTGTGTGGCCCTTTTTAATAAAAATCAATCACTAATCACTGTGGACTGAATGGGAACAGATGGGATGCGGCTTTAACAGGTTACTATACATTAGCTGAGAAAGAAAAGAATGAAAAGACTTGATTTTAATCGGAGCACTAAACCAATTCACAAACTTTACAGCACAACAGAAGGCAGAAAAGATAACCTATAATCCTCTGCTGTGTGCTAGGAAGAATGGAAAAACAGGTTTAGATGGAAGCCATTTGAACTCTCAAACTCGGTGAGGAAAGAAAAGGGATGTCCAGTGGCACGTATTTTACATCAGTAAAAGTGCAGTAGAAGGGTTTGATGGACTTGTAGTAATCTTGTTGAGATGCAAGGATACAAGGGTTTCTTCCACTGAATGCGTACTGAAGAATGTAGATAGATAAAACATATAAGAGAAGTGATGACAAGGCTTGCAGTTCTCTATCTCTTTTCAAAATTCAAATTTTTCATGTCCTTTCTACTGTTTCTTTTCAATGATGTTAAAGCCTCAGTTCCCTGACAGACTGATCACTGCCTTTCTGAAGTTCGCTATTTCCACAGGATTTTGTGGTATTATTACTGCAGGAAAGAGATGACAAGACCTCTTCAAATGAGCCACAGAAATACAAAGAGCTTTGAACGAGTGCCATTTACAGGAGCAAACGTTCACAGAAGCCAAACTAAGAGCAGCCCACTTCATGACATACCAGAATTAGGCAGCCTTCAGGCCACTTTGAGCAGATGCAAGCCAGATTATTTCATGCATGACTACAATGCTGCAGTGCATTAGAAAAAAAAGCATCCTAAAACAAGTAATATTTTGTATAATAATGGTGAATTAAGTCACTATTAAAGTGGCAGGCAACAGAGGGAAAGAGAGAGAGGGGGAGAAGAAAAGAGAGAGAGGGAGAAGCTGTTAAAAAACAATGGTTGAAGTCCCGTGTGGGTACCAACTTAGCCTGAAAGGTCACAGAGAATTTTTACACATCTGTTTTGCAAATAGTTTCTGCAAGTAGAAAGAACAGTTGTAACTCTCCCTCTCATCATCAGATTAGCACGTCCCCCCAAGAGCAGCAGTGCTCTCAAACCGGCCAACTGTTCTCCTAACATGGGTCAAAAGTTCAGTCTTTAGCTGGAGTGCTGCTGCCGAAAGAACCTTTTCCAGTAATGCTCACAGCCCCAACGCCAACTTTTTCATTAAACAAATATACATACAGATTTCAGCCTCTTCACAGCATCTTCACAGATATGCATTCCTCTGGATTCATCCACTTCGACATGACCCAGGTACTGCAGGAAAGAGTATGGAGAGAAAAGCTTAACAGCAGCTCCTTAAACTCCCTGGGTTTTGATGAATCCAAGCTCTGAATTAATCTCAGTACAGCTGATGTGACAGGCATTACCAGCACTTTGCCAGCCTTCTTTTGAACCTGCATTTGAAGGTTTGACTGTGTATATATATGGGGGCACCAGCATCAGGAGAACAGCGTAATTTAACTAGAAATTTTGAGGGAAAGACAGACTTTCCTTACTCAGGGGAAAATATGCAATTGAAAAGTATTGAAAACTGTATTTTCCTGCTCATTTGTCATGAGCTTTAGTAATTTTTTTTTTACTAGCATCAAATGAAAACCTTACATCAATATAGAGATGATAGTGAATAAATTATTTTTAATAATGATAAATATATTTCATATTGAAAACCAAATTACACTATACAGTAAGATGACCAAATATTTTTTCAATGTTAATGTCCAAATATGAGAAATTTGACCACCACCCCCTTTTTTAAAATTGTAAACCAAAACTGTTTATCTTCATTACAACAACAGGCTGTTATGTGGACACTGAGACATTCATCATTCTTACAAAGAGGGGTTTTACAAAAAAAAAAAAACAACGACAAAACCAAAACTGTTTTTCACATATTCATCTTATCAAGCACTACTTAAAAAAAAAACCCTAGCTACACATCAGTGAATAGAAACTTCAAGCTTCAAAGCTTTTAAATTTACAACCCAGAGTATTAGTCTGTAGAGAAAGCAATTACAAGAAATACGTCAGAGTTTAGTGTTCAGGGTACTATGGATGGTTTAATTTTACACTCTGCCTTTTAGCTTTAATTTTTCCAATTTCCCTGCCTTTTCCAATCATAATTCTTGATAGTGAAAGGAAGTGTACTCTCAGAAAAATTCGTACCCTTATTCAAAGTACTCAATTCTTGAAGAAAACCAGAGAAACTAGCAAAACCTTTCTGAAGTTTTGTAATAAGAGCTATAGGTGAAAGAAACTTTCCCCAGTTTACTTGCCATTGTATGAGTTGCATGCAATTTAGCATTTAGATTCTAGGCTAGCTAGAGAGTGAATAATGGTTTTAAAATATCAGAATCAATGACTGTGTCACTTAATGCAGTAGTAAACCCAAGTTTAAAAATCTATTAAGAAGCTGCACTCTATAACAGACTATTCTGTCGTAATTTCAAATCTCTTAGATTTTCTTCCATTAATTAGGATACTAGACTTAGCTAGATAGACAAAAAACATTTCACTCACAGCACCATACTGAAGCACCCTTAGTTTAACAGATTCAACTATATGGTGAAAATCAAGACTGTTTCAAGGATTTAACAGAAATCGGAAAGTTGAGGTTTTTTCATACAAGGCAAGATGCTCCAGAAGAGGAGGCTCTAGATATCATTAAACTGCTAAAAGTTTTTAAATAACTTGAGTGACAGAAAGCTTTAGCATTAAATCTCCCTATGTGGCATTTTTTAAACAGAGTTAAATGTGGACAGAACAATTCTGGAAGAATTTCATTTAAATCAGCCCTCACAGCTGGAGAACAGCTTGAAAAATAAATTGCACTGAAACTAGAAGGTAAATAAAAGAGATCTGGCTCTTTAGAGCTTTTTCAAAATGAGCTCTGTGAGGCTGAAGCCTTACAATTGAATGCTGGAGCTGCCAAAACAGCAACTGTACTCCCTCAGTTGAGCTTGCTGAACACTTGCGCAAGATCTTCATTTCTCCAGAACACAAAGTGGAACATTTTAATCCTAAAAATACACAAACAGTAACAACTAAAGATGCAATTACTATGTGTCTGGAAGTACATATGTACATCAACGACTACTTGGTTGTGCCATGACTTCTCTGGGAGAAGTTCCAGAGATGCAGAAATTCTGTTATACATATTTGTCATCAGAAAGTTTTGGGTTTAGTAACTTCTCTTTAAGAAGAGAGTGATATAGACAGGAACAAGACTGAGGTTTATACTGGACAGAGAAAAAAACATGTGTAAAGAATGAACCGTCTAGTTTACATGGTCATTTGTAACATCCATGGAGAGGGCAACTTTCAGATTTTCTGACCTATCTGCACAGCTCATTTACTCCAGTGTAGCCAAAATGTTTCCAACTGAAGATTCAAACCATTCAGCCCCTGTACTTGGCAACCTGCCTTTTGCTTGGAAAAGGGAGAAACAGAGCAGGGTAAATATTGCCTCATGTCACACTGCAAAACAGACAACCATTCTCCCCTGTGTTGCCAAACCTCTATTCAAGTCCCATGCTCCAACTTTCAGCAATCGGTCATGCCACTGCTGCTGGAGACAGCAAGTTTAGCTGCAGTTTTCAATACTGCTTCCACTCCCGTGAATGGAGACATTATTACACATATCAAGTGCATCTATCCACACCAAAAGAGTACAATCCACAGGCCTCATTGAGCATCATTCAATTCTGAATTATAAAATAAATCACACTGTCACACAATACTTCTTTATGATATAGAGGACAAAAGGTGCTTTGTTTGCATTTACATGTTACACTTTTAGCCCTTCATAAAAAAAGAAAAAAACTTGTTCTTGCCACTACAGCAGTTTTGCAGAAGCTCGTCATTATCACTGGTGTTGAACATTTTACAGGCAATTTCAAAATTCTTCTTGCTTTGCTTTTTTCATTTTCTGGGATGGAGTGGTGGTGTGTTAATTCCTTATATGTGCCAATATACTTTTCTTTCTTGTAAAAATAAATTTTAAGTGTATAACCAGAATGCTGTGGTCCTCTACTTTTTATGGCCTCATGTCCCTTAAGCAGCAGGTCCCCTTCCAAGCCTTCAAGTTTCTTTCTAAAAATTTTTACCCCATCAGTCTGAGATGGCTGATGGTATACATGGCTCCTGTATTTAACCAGTGTTACAATATTTATCTGGCTTCTAATGGATTGTAATCAAAGAAAAAATATTTCCTCAAGAAAATTGGCAAAAAACTCTGTCAAAGACTGAGACCTCTTCTGGTGTTTATAATTTGAACAGAAGTGTTAAATTGTAAATATATCTCAACTTAGCCTCACATTTGAAATACTGGCTCAACTTACTAGTGCAGCAGAATTTTATGAGTGTCATTTCAAAATTTAATAAAGTAAATGCAGCTACTAATTAGAGCCTGAAACAAAAGCTAAACACTAGAATTCAGGACTTAAGAAAAATAAACTATTGTTAAACTCTGTCATTACATAGCCAGAAAGAGATTACATGGAAACCACTTTAAAAAGCAGATACACAAATCCCACACTTCTATACACAACCCTTCAGGGTCTTTGGAAGGAACTTCCCATTCAAACTAAAGGAGAAGAAACATACTGGTGGGTGAAGTGCCTGGGCAGCAACTGTCCTATACAAGTAAAACTCATGCAAATCCATGACAGCACATTACCACAAACATGCCCAGGGACTGGGACACATAAGAACTGGGGACACAGAAATCCATGAGAACTGCCTAAGCCATGCTGTGGTGGATGATGACTTTGAGAACAGTAAGGAAAGGAGTACCATGACGTATTTGCAAAGAGCACTTCTTGTCACAGGGATTGTTGCTGCTAGCATTCCTGGAGAAAGTGAGTACTTTTCCATCAGGAAAATGCACATAGCAGGAATGCAGTATTAATATTGAATGCACTCCTACTTAATTTCCATAGCAACCAGTGAATGATAGTCATGACATCAGCAATTCTCGGACATAAGATGTTCTGTAAGAGATTTAATCGTTATACCAGAAATTAACCACCAGTGCTTTTACAGAAAGCTAAAATCCATGTGGGCGGAGTCCACATACAGAGTACCATAACATAAAAGCTCTAATCCAAATAAAATACTTTCAGGGGGCTGTTGGAGAAAAGTCCTTAACGCAAACATTATAAAATAGAAGCACTGCTTATATTAATGTTTTTAGCAAAAAGAAGATAAGATTATGGTACAGCAAATTAAACAAAAACTAAAAAACTTTCTCTCTTCATCACTGATTTTTATGTTCTCTTTCACTGATGGTGGTGTTTGGTACCAATCTCAAGCCAAACATAAAGTAGTCGACCCAGGAACAAGTTAAAATGGCACACAGCAAAGCATCCTTAGAATTTGAAAAATCCTTGAGAAACTTTATTCTTTTTCAACATTTTAAACTTTTTCCAACTTCACCTAAAAACCAACAACTCAAGTTACCATATCAAGTGTTTCTGGTAAAGTTTTCCTACTGTCTTCTCCCAAATACATGCTATTGAAATTGCTCCTACTAAAACATCAAGGGCTGATATATCAGGTCAGAAATAAAAGGACACCATCTGTGTCCTAGTACAAGCAATACCGCCCTCATCTTCATTGTTTTCATTTCTTTCAGAAATACTTGACTGACTCAGTTTTCAAAATTTCGAAGTTCAACAATAACAGCTGACAAAAAGAAGATCCTTCACCAGAGCACTTCAACCTGGACAACTCACTCAAGCCAAGTTTGTTCATGTCTGGTAATATGCTTTTACAGTCTCTCTTTGAAACAGACTCAGCTACACAAATAATTGGGTATCAGCAGATGTTCCCATGCACCATTTTATTTGCAGTAACAGATTAGATTCTTTGGATTACATTTGAAACTAGATGGACACAGGAAATGAGCTTGAAAGTCTTGGCCAAGGTGTCCTGTGCTGGGAAATGAGCTGCCATGAAGAGAAGCACACCAGCATTTCTTGGTATTTTACCTAGAGGCAATGACTTTCCTCTTTCTTCCTCTGTGTAAGTTCTGGGGTATTATTTGCAACAGTAAGACTGACTACTTGACATCTGCATGTGCAGATATGCTTCTAGAATTGGCATTGCTGAAGAATTAAAGCCTGAGCTCCAAAGTTTCAGACTGAAATGCTGTCTTGCAAGTAGACATAAGCTTATATCCAGAAATCCTGGATACATCTTAAAGCTGAGCTACTTTTCCACTGACTTCTAAGATTTACATTCCAATGTTTAATACTTTATTTCTCTCCTCTCACACTCATGCTCCTGCTTTCTAAATTTATCCGTTTGAAACAGATGTTTGCTCAGACAAAGCTGCAGAAGCATGGACAACAGAAACTCTATGATTAAGCATCAAAAAAGTTTAATTTTGCTTACTCATAGCTACAGGTTAGTTAGGATGCTGCACATGTCACCAGAAATCAAAATGTCTCATCAACCTGTTAAATCCTGCAAAACAGGAACTGTAGAGGATCAAAAAAATCTAAAGCAGTACCTATACCAGCAGTTCTCCATATTTTTTACATCACACCCACCTAAGAGCCACACTGTGTATTTCACATACTGTTTCTCACATGGCCTTTATCATTGTCAACAGAAACAACACTGTGAGGGAATAACAAACACTTCCAGTTAGGAATACTGAAGATGAAGTAGAGAGACTCAATACAGGGTATACAAATGCTATATTCTTAATTTTCTTACAAATCCCTAAAATGAGGCAGAGAGGGAACTCAGAGGTTTATGTAGGACAGCACTTGCTTCAGGGCAGGATCTACTTGCACATCCACATCAGAGAAGTCAGCCTTGAAGCATGATGACATTTCTGTAACTGAAGATCAATAGGCTAGACCTTCTACCTCGTAGTTTACATGTCTCACTGTAGAAAGGGATGTTATTTTGCCGAGTTATTATTGCTAATGCATAGCATAAATTTCCCTAAATTGATGAGGCTTAAACACACTATTTCTCCAAGTCCCTTCAAAGTTTCACGTATGTACTGTCAGACTTTGGTCTTCAACTATATGCTCTGATGTACAATTCCTATTTTTACAGGAATTCAGCATTATTTAATAAATTAAAAACTTTCTTTTAAAAAAAGAAAAGAAAACAAAAAGGAAAATCAAGTGTTGATAGCACAACGTTTTATACACACACTGCACAGGTGCACACTCTACCTTTTCAACTCCTGCAAAAAATTCAGTTTCCATGTATGACACTGGATATCTCCTAATTTTAAAAAACAGAATTTAAAAGTATAACCCAATGAGAACTTTTTGATTTCCAACACCTAAACTACATTAAAAATAAATATTTCTGCAAGGCTGTCCAAACCATTTTAATTGTCATATCTTTAAAACAACGTGAAATTTATGAAGCTATTTAAGAATTTCACCATTGCCAAAGACAGGAGGTTTTTAAAACTCAGCAAGAAGCTTCATTTAAAACTTCTTGTTTGCAAGGCTATTCAAACAAAACTAATGATTGGACACAAGGGTGAAAAGTTTAAAGATTAGGGATTGCCTTACATTCCTTCTAGCCATGACAAAAATGCATAGGAATATATTGGAGGTAAGCTTCACACCTTCCATTATAATTACCATCTTTTATAATTAGCTGTCTTCCAGCCTTTTTCCTGCAATGTTAAATGCTGCAGGATTTTTAAATGTACCATTGCTTGCTGAGGGTTAGCAACAAATAGGAATGGTTACTGTTCATTGCTAACATCGGTTCATGCCTTCAGAGGTAGAGATTTCTAGTGTTTAATGTGTAAGGCTGTGCAACATTTCAGAAATCAGCAGATTTGTCACATTAACTTCTTAAAAATACTTAACATAGTTTCCAAAGACCATTCAAGTACCTCAAGCTTTCACAGTGAAAAATATCACATGCTTAACTTAAAGGCACTTCAGCATCACGCTGGTAAATTCTTTCACAGCTATTACTTCAAACTAGAAGTGCATTTAAGACATAAAATAAAAGCCACAGTTACCTGTGCTGTACCAGTCTTTCTGACCTGGAGAAACAGAATGGCATGCAAGCTGTATTTATGAACGTATTAAAAATAAGAAGTTATTTTTAGTATGACATTTATAATTTGACATTAAGCAGTAAAGTTCAATATGCAAATTCCAAAACTAAAGAGGACAACTGGGCAGCCATGAGTGGTGTGAGAGCACAAAGCAAAGTGACCGAAATGGCCTTTCTCCTACTGATGGTGATTTCAGCAGTGCCACGTATGGCTCAACAACCTAAACACAGGGACCCCAGGATGAGAACTGACATTCACAGGTCCCAGTGAGGATATTCTACAGGGGCTTGTGCCAGTTGTTCCCTTTCCTTCTGTCTCTTCTTGAATACAAAGCAATACAGTCTCTTCCAAACATCTCCCATCAAAGCAAGTGTTAGGTAGGAAACAGTTCAAGAGACTTGTTCTGAAAAGTCAATTCTTTTATATATGGAAGTACAACTGCATCCATGCAATTTTTATTTGTCAACACTAACACAGAAATTAAATTCAGTGGAAAGGCTAACTCCAATGACACCAGGTACTCAGCAGCAAACCCTGGATGCCAGAGATAGAAATGTGGTTTGTTACTCTTCCACACCAGCTTTCTCACAGACATCTTTAGTCTTCCAGGTGGAATAAAAAAATGCAAGTAAACTTGCAGGTGATATGCAACAGTAGCCTTAGATGCCTTAAGGTCAAAAGAGACTGACCACCAAAAACATGGAAGTGACAGAACAAAACTAATTAAATTATCCAAGATATGCACAACTGTTGCATCTTCTATAATAACAGGTAGCAACCAGCTGTTAAGATTCTGTTTAACATATCCTTTTGGTCAGAACCACCAAGAATTTGCAAATGTTTGGTTTGTTTAGTTCTCTAAGGTAGAAGGAAATGACCTAATTTTTCTGATATAAATTTCACAGGCCAGTTACTCTAAAGTGCATTTGTATGAATGAAAACCACTTACCCAGAGGGACACCCGAAAAGGCTTTTCAGACAAAAGAAGCCCTAGTGTCAAATATTTTAGTCATTATACCACAGAACAGCTGCATGTTTTCAGTGAGGTAGTGTCTGAGCAAGAAAGCAAGTCTGAAAATGTGTATGTCAATGAACTTCATTTGTTGCAATTATAATATATAAAATTTGGTATAAATAAATTACAGCACTGATAAGCACAGCTGTAATGGCTGTTAGAATATTCAACTTCCGAACAGTTTTAAACACAATCTCTTCATCTCAGGCCCCTATGTATTGCATGTATCTGGCACAGTTTTTCTCTCAGAGGAAGGATTCATTACTGAAACACAGTATTTACTTTTCAGTTTGTTAGGACAGAGGAGAAGAATTTGTCCCTGAAAATAGACTTCTGCACAGACTTCCCAGCAAATGTACCAGTGCCACGTTTAATAAAGGAGCAACTCTTGTTGAACATCTATAAAATCTGCAAGGTATTATGCCTCCACACCACCAAAGTTAGGAGAGCAACATCATTTAAATTTCCAATGGACTAGCAAAAGTCTGCAAGTCACTCTTCTAAACACAAGTTTAACATCCTGTTCATACCTTTGCTGACAGACAGAACCTGTCTCTCCTTGGCTCTTCTTTCAAGCTAACTTTTATGGATTCAAAGCACGAAGAAGAGCACTACAGGAAAGTCAGTAGCCATTGCATGGCTCTATCTTTGAGTGTCAGATTACCACCGCAAGCGTGGTTAGATCTCCAACACAGAGAAGAACTACCTGTAATTACATCTACACACACTAAGATGACTGAGAAGATATGATCAATAGCTGGCTACATGCAACACAGCCTCACCAACCAGCTGAAAAACACAGACTGTTAAATAAAACAAAAAAGAGTGCTATTGACTAAAAGGAACAGTATGTGTCCATGATTATTACCACCTCCAAATTTATGAGCACAGCACTGGAGAGAACCAACTGTGGATTGAATCTATTTCCCTGAATTTTAAAGCAACATAAAAGAACATAACAGGAATTTTGCCCTACTTTCCACAGAGCGTCTTCTCTCCCAAAGGGAACACGATCCATAGATGTATCAGATTTTCTCAAAATCCAACAGAACGCTTAAGGACTTTAAAAATAAGGATCAGTTGTGGACATAGCACAGGAAGAGCTTCTAGAAACATGCCAACATAGAAAACCTTTCAGTAACATTAAATCTGTTTGCAGTACAGCATCCTCCAAGCACAATGAATGAGCAGCTACTGGAATCCCTGCCCAACACTAACAGAGTGAAGCCTGAAGGCAGGATGAAATCCTATTTGCAACATGACTTTCAGAGTGCTTCCACATGCTCTGTAATGTCTAAAAAAGGATAAATCTGTGGTAGCACTCTACAAACACCAAACCTCTGGGCAAAATATAAATGCCCAAAGGCAAGAAGTTAAAATCCAAACCAATTTAAGAGATATTTTCTTTACAAGAGAAACCAAACGTTCCCTTATGTGTTTGCACTAGCCTTCTCTCGATCTCAAAAAAACAAAAGGATATTAAAGTCTTACCTAAATGAAATAGCAAGCATTAGAAGAAACAAAGCCTATAACTTGGCTGCTACCACACCAGTCTATTTTACTTCCAAACAGAAAATCTTACAGACAGCTGCAGCAACATTTGTCAAGAATTCTCAGGTCTTCACTGAGTACAGGTGAAGTCTTCACCACCCCTGCAAAAGCCAGATTCTGGTCTTGCTACAGTTACGCTTTGAGCTCCAAACAATTACAGATGATGATTTTTAGACGGTGGGCAAGGCAGATCATATTAAATAAGAACAGGCTAATCCCCGTTCCCCCCCTCCCAACATATTAAAGTGGACCACTTTGGAATTCCCATTGCAAAACTTAAAAGAAAATTAAGGTATAATCTTTCAGATTTGAATGCATTCCTATTCATTAACCATTCTTCCCAAAATATCTCACTTTGTTCTGCTCCACTGAGGAACATGAGGAAGAAAAGTGACCCCATCTGATATTTAAGGATATAGGAGACTGCATACTTTTCCTGGAATGTATGAATTTCCAAAAAATACCCAAGACTGGCGTAACAGGATACTCTCCTTCAATAGCACAAAGTTCTATTCTTTCTGTGAGCAAAATACAGTACCACCCACTAAAGCGATGACTCCACATCTGGTTTATCTCGTTCCCTCACAATGCCATACTTCCTGCCTCTATCTATTAAACACCAGTTAACACCCACTCTGCATCTCAAGCCTTATAAAAATTTCCACTTTGTCCATATCAAATGGACACTATTTTGGACAATAATTCTAACCAAATAAGATAAAACACCTCTTAATATCAAATTGTTCTGAATTTAAGTTTTCACCTAATTGTAAATTCTGTAAATATTAATAGTCTACCATTCTGACCAAATCAAGAAATGTACCTTATATTTACCTTAACAGCATTTTTTCCAAAGAACAAATTAAATTAATTCAGTGAATTCCAATTAAAAGCAGACTAATGAGCACACATAAGGCCCATAATGATGACAGGATGCAAAGACCCATCCATTTCTACGCCTTTTCAGCACAGAATAGGCCAAAACCTTTTTTGACTTTGGGTACATGTGCCCAGAATAGATGAATGCTTCATTTAAATACAGGAAGCACTTGTCATTATAAGTGCAAGTCCTGACTGAGAGTTTAAAAAAAGTCAGTCTTTTAACAGTGAGAAGTGGTTCACACCCTTTGTGTTCAGTAAAGGATTGAAAAAGTTTGAATAAAACTAAATGCCTAGAAATTGAGCACTTTGCTTTTCAACCTGTGTAATGCCTAAGTTATGAAAAAATAACCATCCTCAAACTTACAATTCTGTTCTATCCTAGACAGCGTTAAACTGTGAAAGCTAAGCTTGAGCTTTCACAGAGCAATTACTTTCAAAGCTTTGGCAAAACACCATCTCTGTTTAGTACTGAATTACAGTTCCTTCCTCTTAGCAGAAAAATAACTCAAGACAAAAATAAGCAAGCAGCCATGAACTAGAAATGTTGTATACACTTGAGTATATGTAAAAGCACACATAAGCAACTCTAGCAGGGTAAAGTAGGGCATTAAACTTCTGTGAAAGTTCTCATACTTACCACATACCTACACCAATCCACAATTTCACAAAAGTATGAAACAGTCAGTTCAAAGTTCAAAGAATTCCACGTAGCAACATCACGTTTAACTATCAGACAGAATTACTTTAACTATAATGCAGAGAAAAACTAATGAAAGGTCCTTAGGTGTCAGAACCATAAACTGTGTTCCTTGAACATAGATATTTAACTCATTAGCTTTACCCAAGCATCATCTGCTTCCAATGTATTGTAGATCTACTATTAGTGTACCCTGAGGAAGAAAGGGGAGCATATGCAACAAGCCACCCTAAATTTTGTATTTATTTTTATTCTGGTATTTATTAAGTATTAA
Source organism: Daphoenositta chrysoptera (assembly GCA_013397915.1). Lineage (NCBI taxonomy): Eukaryota > Metazoa > Chordata > Aves > Passeriformes > Daphoenositta > Daphoenositta chrysoptera. Next base: position 93,329 of record VZRO01007803.1, on the reverse strand, counting down.
TATTAAATACTATTCTAAAATACTAAAGTATTGTTTCTTAAATAAAGAGGAAGAAGAATTGGACACAGAAAAGAAAATACCTATTTATAATACTCTGATAATCTGGTATGAGTTATCAGAATTTTAAAAGGTAATTTCAGTTTCATATGCATTAATAGTCTGTAATAAAACACACAAAAAATCGTAGCACAGAGGCATTCTCAGAAGTTAGCAAGTGCTTCTAACCTCATGCACTGGTTGAAATCCCAGGTGTTACTTGACAATATTTTCAATTATCAAGAGGGAGGAAGGATTGCTTTCCCAGCACAGCCCACCACTTATCTTAAATGTCCAAGTGTAACCACAACTACAGTTTTAACAGAGAGCACTGAGTAACTTTCCATGCAATCCAAGAGGCCTATAATTTCTGATCTTCCAGAAAAATGAAGACTTATATTCTATTACTCCTCTACCTAGCTACATGATTTATTTCAACTAGATAATAATGTAGGATATCTCTGACTGATTTTCCAAGGCATTTGTTACATGAGTCATCTGGTTTTAAGAAAAAAGCCACATCTTTTGCAATGAGACCTGACTGTAAAATAGGTCAGTGTGTAATGAAGCATGTCTCTGGCTTATGCTTGCCAAAAAAAACCCAAATAATTCATGGCAAGAGTACCTCATGGATATCCAAAAGAAAGGCAGAAACTCTTACCTTAACAGGAAAGCTACACTTGCCAGTACGAACGCCTTCTTCATCAGTCTGCCACTGATGAGGCCTGCTGGCCTCTGGGACATAGACATCTTTCTTTCTCCTAAAGCTTTGCCGTAATTTGTTCATTTCTCAGATTTGCACGTCCTAGAAGAAGAAGAAAAGAATACTGCCAATAGGCACCAAACACACATTTAGACACTTCGAGTTAACCACTATCATGACAAATGACCCTGCAGAAAACCTGAGCTTTTGCAAAGATGAATGGAAGGACCTGTGAAAGAAAAATATTTTGGACACAGATTCAGAGAAAGATGGATATTCACTTCAAAACGGAAAACACAAATCCACATTACTTGTTTAACATCTTTCCACAGCAACTGAAGCATTAGACCCAGTAATAACTATTACTGGGAGCATAAGGTTTCCTAAAATAGCAGACGGAAAGCTCTGAAGAGTGATGCACATGAAATCCTGCCTCCCCAAATTTAAACACCTACCTAAAGCAACCAAGTAGGACACCAATAGCAAAAGCTTCCAAGACACTCATGCAAGGCAAGGATTCACAGCTCTAAAACTGCTCCTAAAATCAGGTGCTTGTGCTGTTCATTAAGTACAAGAGATAGGTTCACACTTTTGCTGAGGGGAACAGTCCAGCCCATGCTTAGTCTACTGGTAGAATTCTTATGTTTAAATGAGAAATGCACTTCTTGAAAAGGGAAAGACAGTGCTGCAAATACATTTATGAAGCCTAGGACTCAAAACTTTGTATACATTATGCCTTTATGTATCAATTTCTATACACAACCCAATCTACACTTTTGACATGCTCACCTTTACTAGAGTCAAACTACAATTAGCCAAGAAGCTATGAGAGAAGTTACTACTAATAAAAAGACTCGATATTCACCTAAAGAAGTAAAATCATATGGGATACAAAGTGGGGAATATTGAAGACATACTGAAAGGCTTCTTGAGATTTGGTCATCTTTCCTGAAAAAGAAGCCTTCTTACAACCATGACATCTCATTTTGATTGAAAATAAAAAGATGCTGCAGAATGCAAGGCAACAAAATCTAATTGGATTATATATGCTTATTTCCCATTAGATTGAATAAGCTATGGAATATAGATATTTACAGGTGTCAATGGCTGGCCTTTGAACAAAAGCTGCTTTAAAAGCAGTTGGAACACCATTTTAAACCTTGAAAAGAACTAGTATCTTCCAGTCAAAACTATGTGACACAGGTGAGAAAAATCAACCCGTTCATGTTTGTGGTATCTGACATTTAAGAAATTTAAAGTCAAAACGCAGGTATTTCAAAGCTGAACAAAAGTCAGAAACTAAAAGCATTATAAAAAATCACTGCCCACCACTAATTACAAATACTAAATTGTTTTGTATCTCATGGTGCACTTTAGCCATTCCAAATAACAAAAACGTCTGAGTTTTGTTACTGGCTCCCTAAAACTTCCTTCAGTAACTGTTACTTTCTTCCTCAAGCAGTAGATAATTTAACAAGTCAGTTCCCACTGTATCTTAAAGGGCATAATACTGGCTAATTTCTCTAGAATCTTCTACCTTAACATATTAAAGTAAAAGAAGTATTTTAAGGTAAGTAACAATTCAAAGATATACCCATGGATAAAGAAAACACCACTGTATCACTAGGACTGGGAAATTTAAGTGTGGTGATGTTAATTGTTTAAGGGCAAATAAGCACGATAGTCACATGCACGAGGTTCAATGGCACTTGAATTCCATTATCCATGGGTCTTGCAGCATTCTGGAGCATTCTTTCAGCATATGGGATAATTCCTAAAGTATTTCTACATTAGAAAACAGCCACACCAAACACCAATTTTACAGCAAACACTGTGCTCAAAGTTACTTAAGGAGCATTTGAAAGCAACAAGGTGTGACTCTCCAAGCAACCCAAATCCAAATGCAAATTAAGTGAAGGATTGGGATGTACAAAGGCTACAAGCAACTGTCCCTAGCAGGTACCTAGAATAGCCATGAGGTCTAACAAGCAGTTTAAGTGCAGGGATGGGAAGTTGCTGAAGGATTCTTAATCATAATTATCTAGTTATAAAGAAGTGTTAACTTCATTCCTTCATAGCTACAAAATGTTTGTCATAACTAGTAACATAAAATATTTTCTCGAATTTATTTGAGCGGATTTAGAGATTAGAACATATGTGCAAAATAAAAAACATGCACATTTCTTGCCACTCAATAAGCTGAAGCAGCTCTGTTCAGCTTTCAGCTGGGACAGAGTTAATTTTCTTCACAGTAGCTGGCACATTGCTGCGTTTTGGATTTAGGCTGAGAAAAATGCTGGTAACGCATTGGTTTAGTTGTTGTTAAGGAGTGTTTACACTAAGTCAAGGTCTTTTCTGCTTCTCACCCCACCCTACCATTGCGTTGGCTGCGGGGCACAAGAAGCTGTGAGGGGACACAGCTGGGAGAGCTGAGCCCAACTGACCACAGGCAAATCCCACAGGAGATGGCACCAAGTGCAGCTGAGGGAAGAAGGAAGGAAGGGGGCACATTCAGAGTGACAGTGCTTGTCCTCCCAAGTCACCGCTCGGTGTGATGGAGCCCTGTTCACCCGGGGATGGCCAAACACTTGCCTGCCCTTGGGAAGCAGTAAATTAACTTACTGCTTTGCTTGTCTGTGTGGCTTTTTTTTTGCATATTAAAATGTCTTTATCTCAACCCATGAAGTTTTCACTTTTGGTCTTCTGATTCTCTCACCCACCCCACCAGGAAGAGTGAGCAAGTGGCTGGATGGGGTTTAGTTACCATCTGGGGTTAAGCCAAAACACTCTTCTATAAACATGGTTTATTTATTTTACAAGCTATAAGCCATTTTAAAATCTCTGAATGTGCAAAGGCAATTCTCAAAGTTTTAAGAGGAGTTGCAAAGCTTCTATTCTCCATCAAGGCTTAGAGAGGCATTACAGCACTATTAGTAATGTATTTTGTTTTACAAACTGCAGACAGAGGACTCTATGCATCAGTCTAAAGGAATCAGAATTTCAAGGGAGGCCATTCAATCACCTTGGGCAGGTGAGACGCACTGCAGCAAATCTCTACATGGCACCTCAGCTCCTAAGGACAGACACCTACTCTTGTCCCTGCTGCAGACTGGCAGTGCCACAGCACGATGAGCAAAACCACTGCTCCAGCTGCTTCAGTGAAAAGCACAGGAATCTGGTCAGCACATGGCTTACAGCCCAGCTGCCCGACCTTGCACTCCAGTCAGAGACAAATGGGCAAAGATACTCCACTCTGCCAAAAGAGGCAACAGACTCTCAAACAGACACAATTAGATGCAGTAAGGCTCATGTGTCAGTTTTGAAGATCTCAAGGTAACTCTGAATCTCAAAAACTTCAGTGAACAGCAAAGCAAGGACTGAGAACAGCACACAACCACTGCACCACTTGTGACAAACCGCAGTCTAATTGCCTTATCATAACATTTGTTTATGCGAGCATTCTGCTGGACTTCTCCCTCCCGGGCATTACTGAGACTGGCGCCTTATCAGACATTTATTCTGACCAGGAATCTCAATCCCCAGGGGAGATAAGAGTAAGACTTCCTCAACTACATTTTGTATGAGAAGCTGAAGTGGCATTTTGTCCAAAGTATTTCCTTTTCACCAAAAACCAAACCCATTTTCCTACATGTTCTAATTTTGAGTTCATGTTGGCAACAAACAGTTTAAAAATAGCTTATTCTATCTGATAGAAATGCTGACAAATAGCAAAATTAATTTCTTGTCAGGCAATCAGCAAGCTCTCTCCAATGGCCACACTTGGGTTTTCTGAAATGTCAGATTTATGAGTAGGCTGCAAAACAGTATTTCCTATAAATACCTAATTTGGTGGTAACGTGCACGTCAGGACAACATAACTAGAGCTGTCACCTGATGCGAAAGTGTTAAATAGAACAATTCACACAGTCTGCATAATCAAGGATTCAGGAGAGAAGCATTTTGCTACAATTAAGTGCTGAAATTTTTACTAATTTTGTCTTGAACTCAAAATCTCTGCACAGAAGCTCTAAAGAGAGATGAGTGAGCATTTTCTACTTGAATTCTTTGTAGGGCACTTCACATTTCCATGCAAGCCCCGTGTGCTTGCCAACACAACAGACACCAGCCTAGGCTGCAATAAGCTATCGGTATTTTCTACTAAACTGACAGCATCACTGGTACTGTAAAAAGTTTGATAATATGTTTTGAGATTATGTAAGATGAAAGTTATCAGACTTCGTTTTTTCTTTTTTTAGCAACTTATTTTTGTCATGTAATTAGAAGTATTTTAAAACCACCCAAGAGATAAACCAAAACACCAAAAGCTTTATTTCCTTTTCACTTTTACAAATCCAGCTTGGACCCACAAAAAGAGGACAACTGAGACTTTAAAGATAAACTTAGTGAGTGAAAAGCCAAGATAGGGAACTCAAAATCTAATTAAATCACAAAACGTAACATTACATCAGAGACAAACTGCCAACAAAGGCTGAAAGCACTAATCTTCTAGAGAAAAGAGGAAAAAGAGCTACTTTGGGTCTCGGTACATTTCAAGGTTATCTTACTACAGACAGCTGAGCATCCTAATGGTCATGACCACTGGAGAGAGAAAAACAAGCAAAACAAACCCCGACAAAACAAAACAAAACCACCCACACATCATGAAAATCTCTACCACTTTTGTAATTCAAGAGATTACAACATGAGACTAGACATTAGACCATTTCCCAAAGCACCTACCCAAAAAAGGTATCAAAAAGACAAAGGAGTTTTTAAGTTTATGTTGCCATTTATATTTATGCAAATTTATGTATTTTGGAAACAATGCTCCAAAGGCAATTTAAGGAGAGCTTCAGCACCATTATTCTTCTGACCAACAGAAAAACTACCATTTACACCTCTATCAGTCCACTGACAGCTCAGGGGCAGAGTTGTCAGAAACAACAGAGACAGAAACAACACTGTCATCGGTAAAAGTGCATGTTGAAGCACTCTTGGCTTCACTGCCTTGTGCATCATCAGGTTATGGCTGCAGAACAAATTACTGCAAGATAAACCAGCATGTTAATTCATGTCTTGTTAGCTGCTCTGCTGTACAAGTGTGTTCATTTTTACCCTTCAGTGAGCACAAGCCAGCAATTTACTCTTCAGAGAGAGATGGGTAAGCTTTCATATTAACTAACGTTAGATCAGGAGGAAGCTGCTGATGATGCAAATTTGGAGCTTAGCTTTGCAAGAGTTTACCCATGCAACCATACCTTAAGATAAGCAATTCGTTTACACTGTGCATAGGTGTTTCTTGCAGAGCAGAAACTGCTACAGGGCAATCCAAACTACAGAATCTGCAGGGCAGAAGGACAATATGGGCACCTGGGCACCTGAACTGCATGCACAAGTTCAAGTGGTTAGATTTTAAGCTAGCATGTACTACATATTTCACACTAAGCAACCACTTGCAGTTTCAACACTGAGGACAAAGAAACAGCACAAATATTTTTTACCTTTCTTCTGAACTCTAGCCTTCACAAATGTTATTTAATCTGCATTCAATTATCTGTTATCTTTTCTGTTTGCAATGAAAAAGGATAAAAACGAGTATTAAGTCTTCAGTCAGTTTTTTAAAACCATTCAGCAGGTTTGGGATTACTTTCCGTTTTCTTTCAGAATTTAATACTGTTTCCTATTTACCAATTTAGAAAAAAGAAAGTCATGGGTCAAACAAGGGCAAAGTCCTCTCTGCAGCCTGCAACAAACACAGAGTACCCGGGGGCAGGAGGGAACACCCCCCTCCCCCACCCCCCGCCCTGCACACACCCACAGGCACTCCGGGTGCCATCCTCCTGATTTGTAGTACAAAGTCCTCCTACAAGCCTGAACCACCAGGAGTAGCACTGACACATGAACAAAATTCCTAGAAGTATGCACTTCAAGCAGCAGGGAAATACAGTTTTAAGAACAATGTCTTATAGGAATCATTCTAAAATGTACAAGCCTCCATACACAACTAATTCAATTAACTTGATACTATCAGATTAAGTAATTGAAAAGAAAAAAAAGTCTCTTTCATACCTGTATTGCCTGCTGGCCACACAGAGGTGAGGGCCAAGCAGCTGCACAAGCATCTGCTCCCTATGTGCTCTTCCCCAGTGAAATTTGCTGAAGGGCCAAGCCAAAAAGAGCCTGAAACCCAAAGCAAAAACCTCATCCATTTTTCTCACATTTCTTGACATCAAAGCTTTCTGAATCAGGATGCATTCTTCCTGCTAGAGCTGCCTGATATTTCAGACCTAAGAGGAAATGCAAATAACGTTAATCTCGTTGAAAAAAATGTGTTTACCTAACCTACTTACTAGGAAAATACTCCAAAAACACTCCTCTGCATGGCTGTGAAGACCTGTATCCTTAGAAAGCCCAGTGGCTCTGAGTTCTTGTGCACATATGACCTGGTCACACGTCTCCACAGACTAATGTTTAACAGCTATCTTTTGAGTATTATGAAAACCTGAACCTTATTATGAAAGCCACAATGGTCTGCACCAGGAAATGTGAACAGCCCACACGTCCATATTCCAGAAGAGTATTTCACATTGCTTTTTCCAATAAAATACAGTTCACTGTTGGCATTTCAACATTACTGTAAATCTTGGCTATAACCAGGACACGAGGACATCAGCAAGGAAATATGCTTGTTTCAAGTCATTTTCTTGGGATGAGATTTGGGTTTGGCAGGCTTACCTGCAGTACAAACACAAATAGAAGCGGTTTCAAACATTTTCGATCTCTTTTGCTCTCTAAGGTACAATATGAGTCCCTAAACTTAAGATGACAATGTAAGAACAGTTCATTTATAAAAAAAGAGGCAAGCTAGGAAAGCAAGTTGATTGCTGCCAAGGTAAATAGTCTGTCCTTGTCTATTATGAAGCTGCCAGGACAGAGTTTTACTCCTCTGAAAAATCCTTATTAAGCACTGCTGCTAAGCAAACGCTCTCCCTTCCTCTCCCACTTACACAGTACAAAAACATGTAATGTCCTATCTCTCCAAGCCTACTGTAAAGGTTAGCCAAAACTTGCTGCAATTGCTTTGCAACAGCTTCTCTGCAATTATTCACCAGCACAAGAACACAGAGTACCCTTATCTTCTAAGGAAGAAAAGGTCACCCCACGTGTCAGATTCTGAATGCAGAACTTTGAGCCTTTTTGTAAGTTTAGATCCCATAAAATCTAATTAAATCCAGCGCTGTCACACTGAAGCAAATGAAGGCATGTAACCGTATGAGCATGCTCACTAAAACGTTAACAGCCCTGTTTCGCAATACAGGCTGACTAACCACATTATTCACCACATGGCCTCCCAACCCATTCACCCTTTCATTACCCAATTAACATCTAATAATACAATACGACAAGTAAGCATTCTAAGACATCAAAATATGCACAAAGGTGAAGCATTTCTTCATTTGTCCAGCCAGCAAATATTGTTGTTGTCATTATTATTATTTAGAGTTCCAGTGAGGGGGATTTTCCTTGTTGAAGATAAATTACTGGATACATAACCAGAAGTCTACTGAAGCAAGCATACCATCTATAGAAAACTCACCTTTCAGCAGTGAAAGTAATATTTAGACCATACTTTGAAAGTACAGCAGAAATGGCAACCTTAAACTCTTTATGTAAGAGCAAAGAGATCAGAGCTGTGACAATAATGTCTCTGACAGCATTCTTAGAAATCGTGATGCATTATCTTAAGATGTGAGGTACAAGACATCCGCTCAAATCCATCAGATTTCTTGCAGTCTTATACCTGAACTAAGGTTATCATGTGAGCACTCCACAGCTCTTTCCAGAGCACCTGACAATTCTATTTGCACCATGGATGAGGGTGGAAGAAGGGGAAAAAACAATGTTATGACAGCAACATCTTACTGGCAAAAGCCAGAGTTAAAAATTGCAAACAGCTTATGAAATATCAGGAAATGAAATAATGAACTGTACTCCAACACACTGTTAACAATTATGTGGCTAAAACATTCAGCTACCAGAGGCCCTGTCCTAAAGCTTAGGATTTTGTAAAATACACTTTTCAAACATAACTACCCTCAGACTGCAGCAATTAAATACAGTATTCAGTATTCCACAATGTTATGTAACAGAAGTATCACCAAAGTTAACATTCAGACTCTTAAACTGTCACAAAAATACAAGTTTGATCATTGCAAGGCAGAAGTTATTCCTTAAGATTTGCAAGGCTCTTTCTAGCAGATGTAAGATAAATCATTTGCCTCTCACAAACCTGTGAAATTCAGCAAATAAAAGAAAGCAAGCCTCATTTTCTCCATCAATAACTATTCTAAAGCAAATGTCCCAATTCAACAGACACCACAGCAACTGCAAACTCTGACTATGGTCCTATACAATATGCTAAGAGGTTTAAGAGCAGAGATATAAGGCAGTAATCCCCTTGTTTTGTAGGCTCAGTCTAAAAATACCCTGCAGACCGTCAGTCACTAGTGGAAAGCAGGCCTCCTAAACACTTTATGTGATACAAAGTGTGTTGAATTATATTATCTATAATAACTGAAAATAAACAAAAGTTTAGTAAAGAAACACTAGCTATGCCTTGTGGAAAGCAGTTAAAGTAATTCTGCTTTGCAGCTCAACTGCACACATATGAATAATTTTAACTAACCAAGTCATGTCATTTCCAAGTACATCATTTACATTTAGGGCAGCTAAATCTCACACAACTCAACAGTTTTCAAACATGAACATCTCGGTTTAAAAGGTATCTTTACAAATACATGCTGAATTTCAAAATTAAATTAGATATAAAAGAAAGTACAAAAAGGACTGAAACAGCTAAAAAGTATGTTCTTTAATCACTCAATTCCATGAACTGCTGCTTGAAGTCATATATGTCAAATCCCATGAAAATAAATGCATTTTTGAAATTTAAAAAAAAAGTCTTTTACAAGTAAAATAAGCATCTTTTACTGGCAAATCAATCACAAATCTTAGGTTTTTACACTGGACTTCAGTAGGACCTATGAGTATTTTATAAGCAAATAATCCGAGTTGACTAGCCAAGACCAAACATCTGCTGCTTAGTATCAGACAGGGTCGAATATAAATCAGTCAATCGTACCTTTGTGCTGTTGACCCGATCACTACCTACTTAATGGGAGTTCAGAAACATATGAACACTCACTGTATTTTTGGTTCCAGCTCTTGAGCAAGAGCAGAAAGAGCAGATGAAGTAAGCTACAGATCCAGAGCACGTGTTTCAGGAACCAACTGCACTCTAAACCAGATTACTAGGAGGACATACTTCAGCAAGATTTAAAAAAATATGCTTGTATTCATAGTGAAGCTTTACCCTTGGTTCATATACAAGGTTTCACACAAGTGAAAGCCACCGCATTTTGGACAACTGATCCTGCAACACTGATCTACACCAGCCCACAGCGTGGTCCAGTCCAGCAGTCCACGTGGCCCACATTCCGGAAACATTTGGAGCAACAAACCATAAATTTGTATCAGCTTTATGAGAAGTCTTCAATAGGAACGAATAGTAGTGCTGCTGAGTCTGTCAGCAAGTATGATTAAGGTACAGAGAAACTAGGTAAATCCACATGATCAGAAACATAACAGGGAGGTAAAAAGGGCTCTCCACCACAGCCAGCAATGTTTCATTCATTCATTCATTCATATATGCTCTCAAAAGAAAATAGTTCAGCAAATGTTTACAAGTGATGCAAAATGTTCTGGAGTAGATTAAACTGATGTTTAAAATACAAGATCATCTCACAAGAAGAAATTCTTCTGTAATAAAAACAGCAGAGAAAAGCACATGGAAGAAGGGTAAAAAAGCCACCTTAATTATAAATAGCAATGAATACGAATTCAGCCATTACCACTGTCTAGGAAAGGACTAATGTTTAGTCCTCTAAAAATTTAACTGTCAAATAAGCAAACAGTAGTAAGAATTATTATGAAAGGAGCAGAGCAAAGCCAGTATGATGCCACATCCTAAGACCAGACTGCACTCAGCTTCAGTACCACATAGTTCTTGTAGTTAATATACCCTCGCTGAAATGAAACTGAAAGGTGCAGGAAAGTAGCAAGGATAAGGAGGATAGCAAGGACTACTTAACATCTTCTGCTCGAGGACAGATGAGATACTTCAAAGGTCTTCACCTCAGAAAAGTAATTTTCTAGTGGGGAAAGCTACAAAAATTACAGTATCATAATGTTAGCAAATGAAAAGGGAATGATGATTTTCTAGTTCTTATGCTGCAGAAACTGTGGAAAAACAACAGAATTCTCCAGCAGTCCAGGTTTTGATAAAAGAGTATTTCTCTTCATGATACAAAATTAACTATGACAATTCCTAGTTCTGGCGAAGTTTAAAAACTAAAAATAGAAAAGAAGAAAAAAATTTAAAAATTAAAAAAAAAAAACAAAAACCAACCAAACACAAAAAAACCCCACCAAAAACCCGAATCCAAAAACAAACAAAAAACCCCAACAACAACTAAAAAGCCCCAAACCACCCAGATTAATTATTTGATAAAAACTTCCAAAGGTTATTGGAACCTGTAGTGGAGGTGCAGCCTTCCATTTAGTAAATCACCCAGTCCAATCTGACCAGCTGGGAAGTCTTACTTCATGTCTTAATCTTCTATTCTTCCCCGGGATCCAACACTGACTGTATCAGAGAGAATTACTGTGCTACGGAGCCTTTGTTGTGAAGCAGCACAAGGCACAAGCTGGTGTCCCTTCAGGGCCAGTCCAGCTGGCCACACCTCCGCCTTGCAGCTGTCACAGCACCACAGCAGAGTTGTTCACACCCAAGTGCCCCTGCACCACCAAGAGCTGGCTCGCTACAGTGGTAAGGATCTCCCTTTCCCAAACACACAGCAGCAGAGGTTTCTAGAGCTCAACACATTTAAATTAAGTGAATTTGTATATTCCAGATAGCTCTCAAACTTTGAATTTTTGTGGCAACAAGCCATGGGTGCACTAGTCAATCTCAATTACGAAATGAGAATTAAACTGCCACGAAATGTGTCATTCACAGGATGACAGATGAGTCCTTGTTACACCATGACTGCACTGGGCCCAAGCACTCCAGTCAGTCACTGCCTGGCAGCTGTTCCATGGCAGTTCAAGACACTTCAATCGCTCCCATCCTCCACAGCTAAATATAATTAAGGCACTCTTATCTGTGGGTTTTCTTCAGCTTGTTCACGCTAAATCAACCACACTTTTGACTGCAGCCAATGCAAAGGAGGAGGAGGGCAAGTGACACAAAAGGCATTTTTAATATTCATTTATAACTCAACGTGAAATTGTGAAGCTTTTTATCAAGCTTTTGTGAAAAATGGCAGGTTTTAATAATAAAAACGAGCCCAGAGAAAAGATACAGTAATTTTTTCTGGCTGTCAGAATATCAGAAAATCATTTTATCATCCCTCATTTAGCCTAACAACAGAAAAAGTTCACTTTCATGTAAAAGATAGGGAGAATGTTTTTAGGAACTCGCTCTGGTGTCCAGCATAGCAACTGTGGTTGACTTCTAAGAACATAAATTTTTCTTTACACAAATCTTACTTATAATAGTAGGAATTATTTTTGTACACCTGCCCGGTGCAAGCTTTGAGTTGTTCCATAACACTTCTCTCATAATAACTCTTTACAAAACACTACAAGGAACTAACAGAATTATTTCCCAAATCCATTTGCTTTACACAAATGTAATCAAATGAAAAGCTAGCTTAACAAAGTCAGATACAAGCTATAAATTCTTTTAAGCACACAGAATGCAATGCTTTCTGAATTCCCTCACCAGTTAAATACCTTTAAAAATATTTTGCATCTTCTCTAGAGGCTAACACAAGCCACATGTTTCATCACCCACAGAAGAACTCACAAAACATTTATGGAATCTGTCACCATAGTCCCTATGAGAGGTGTCTAAACAGAGAATTCCAACACAATTCCAGCTTTCTGGTACCATTTTGTATACAGACAACTAGCATTCCTTATGATGACACAGCATGTAAAACCTCACTTCGTGCCTCATGTTTCCCGTGTCTGCTTACTGCAAAGACTAAAGATCTAAGCACAACTTCACTGATTTTGAAAATTATATATAGCAAGATAACTAAAGAAATATCTTTTATAAACATTTACCTTCATAAAATCCTGATGTATGTAATTTTGGGAAAAAACATTCCCCAAACCCAAGTGTAGTAGAATCAGTTCCCAGAACAATGCTCATGACAGTAGCAAGAATACATACATTGGTGACTTACTTTTCTTCTCCCCTCCTCAGATTCTGCCATAGTACTTTTCTTAAAAATCCCTCTCTCTTGAAGCTATAACCATGACTCCACAGATATTAAAAAAAAAAAAAAAATGAACCTATGGCCTGAAATAAAGGAGAGATGATAAAGTCAAGTCCAATATGGGCTATAAAAGGTTTCATCTGGGAACTTATGTCATTTCCTCCCTGTACCTCACAAGACAATGTTTTTTTTAGATAATTTCAAGTGTTTCTTTTAAAGAACAACCCCACAATCTGGAATTATTACACCACTATACCAATTTACCACAACTCCAGTCAAGGCTGGATTTTTCTTTCTTCCTGGTAACAGACCTGAAGCTTCTCAGACCTATACCAAAACCTTTCATCTAACTAATTTCAATGTTTGCATATTTTCATTTGAGGTAAGAGGGGAGAGGAGGGAAGAGGTGATCTCTACGGAATCAAGTGATAAAAGGATAAATCAATCAGTCTGCATTTAAGGTTTGAGGTTTTTTGGAAGAACTCCAAGTCAAGTTTTTCATATCTGCTCTTATAAACAGATGCATACTTCCCTCCCCCACTCCCTCTTCCTATCACTTGGCATTTAAAGCCTTTTGCTTATAAGGATAGTAATGTTGGTCTTTATGGAGGCTGTAGATAGGAATTCAACTGCTATTGCTACAAAATCTCACAGGCAGTGTTTTTTTAAACACTGATAATAATCTCTCAGACATTTCCTTCCATGAAGTTACCAGATTTCTTGATGGTCATTAAAATTAGTAACACGTTATTTTTGACCAGCAATAATATACTATGAATCCACAACTACATGCTCAGTGAGAATTATCACATAAAGCTTGACACATCAATAAAACCAGGGGTACCACAAACCCTCTTTTAGTATACCTAACAATGAAAAAGTATTTCTCTAAACAAATAACTCTGTATACATCCAAAGAGGTGGTTTCTACCCTCTTCACCTAAAATCAAATTTATAATTACAAAATTCCTTCATTATAATGAAAAAATTTTAATGGAAATTTTGATCAAGAAATGGAAGCAATATGTTTATTTCTCTAACAATCTAGTCAAAATACTTGGTCTTTCCAAGACCACAATAAGATTTTAATTCCAGCCTTCAATATTTAAACCAGTTCACCTAATATAACATTGGGGGTGGGGGGAAGGTATATATGTGAATCTCATGTCACTACCTGAGACAGAATGCTCCAAACTTGTAAAACTGCTTTACCTGCTAAATGAACTGCAAGAACTCACATCAGCATTTTACCTTCTAGTCAAAATTAAGCCTTTTTTCTACATATCAAAATTAAGTCTTTTACCTTCTAGTCAAAATTGAGGTAATTCAGAAGGTCAAGTCTTAGAATATAATGGACTAGGATATAATGGATTCAGACTTACTGTACCACCTTCCTGGTGATAAAATACTGGCATCTTAATTCAACTTTTTTCTGTTAGCTTTCTCTTTCTCATATTAATTCTGTTAGCATACAGGTTTTACTATCTCTTTTAAGATCAGCACCAAATTTCTGCTACAAAAAACAAACATGCATTAAAAGCCAGAATGAGCCTTTGCATGTGTGCTTTCTTCACAAGCTGTACTCACATCTCAAAATGAGTATGAAGAAAAGGCCAGAACATGCATTCTAACACAAACAGTTTAAAATAACCTTCACATAATAATGAAAAGCCTCCACTAAAAATCTGTGTAGAATCTAGAAATTAAGATCAAAAGTGTTCCCATACTCTTAGTGCAGTAAGACACAGAACACTTCGTAAGATGGAAGTTAAACTAATCACTTTAACATTTAACCAATCATACATTAAAAGACAAGGTTAAGATATGCATCTCAAAATGCCTGTGCTGCCTTTCAGGGTCCCAGTTTATCTATATAAGGAGCTAAGACTATCACCCTCTTCCATGAATACCAAAATCCCATAAATATTCACAAAACTGTCTCACCATTCCTCATTAACAGTTCTCCCACCTAATTGATTCTAAACTACTGCATTTATTTTAGCCCAAATCTGTAAATAAATGGTCAATTTAAGATTATTAGCATGAAAATATAATGAAAAATGTTTTTTTATTTCAAAAGCTTCAAATGAAGATGTAATTACAAGCAATATGTGCTAAATTAAGTCAGAAACATCTCGAGCCATCAGCAAAACATTTTGTCAGCTAGGGCTGGTAAGAACTACAGAAATACTGCATATTGTTCTGCAATTGAGCACCTATTGACTCTCTTTAAAATAAGCTGCCATCTGAGACATGGACAAAAAGGCAAAGATGTCTGTTATTCAAACAAACTGAGCTTTTGGGCATCTTGTTACAGTTGTTCAAACCCAGGAAAAAAGTTCAATATTAACATCACCCTCAACTAGAGAGGTAGGTAGTTTTGTTACTGGTATAGAAATCACCTTCCTCACCCCCGTCATGATCTTAAGCAAAGTAGGATGCTGTCTATCATATGTGGGATCACACTTCCGTCTCCTTCAGAAGGTTAAGTGAATTCCACAGCTCCGTAGCAGGCCATGCTCTCCCAGAGGGAGATCAGGCTGCCCAGAAGTCAGTACAGGATTACAGGCAGGACTGCCAGCAACAGTGGCAATTCAGCAGCTCCAGTGACGCCAAACAGTCCCCACGAACATACCAGTCTGACTGACCTCAGCTGGGCTAGAACTGTGAAACCCACAGATGTCTCTCACCTTTCTAAATCAAGTGTTGCTCACTACAGTAAACAGCTACAATGATCTGCTGCAACACACAGAGTGTGGTGGCAGAAAGAGAGAGTCCCAAAAAGTGCAATGCCCATAAGTAACACATGCTGGAAAACCACATGGCTGCAATAGCCTCTTGAATCATACATTAGCTGTCATCTTCCTAACTTTAAACTGCTTGGCAGAAGAACAAGCAAAGTCAAACAAGAAATAATAAGGAAAATTTGTCTTCATTCTCAAGTCCATCAGAGCAATCAATGAAGCTTCAAGCTCAGCAAAGACAGAAATATCACCTGACGACCCTGAAATCCTGCACCCAAAGGCAGCCTTTCCACATCTGCAGCACAGTGCACTGCTACCACTCACTCCTCAAAAACCAGACACGGTACAGAGCAAGTGGCAGAAGGTAACCAAGGCATCACTCACATGAGTTTCCCCTGAATAATTCAGATTCTACAATTGCCATATTGTGCATTGCCTGCTGATAGATGGCCA
The DNA here is from genome assembly GCA_013397915.1 of Daphoenositta chrysoptera. Classification (NCBI taxonomy): domain Eukaryota; kingdom Metazoa; phylum Chordata; class Aves; order Passeriformes; genus Daphoenositta; species Daphoenositta chrysoptera. Next base: position 77,046 of record VZRO01007803.1, on the reverse strand, counting down.
CAGTGGCAAGCAACAAATTTCACTCCTGGTAAGAATGAGTTTGACATAAAAGCAGTATGAGCTCTACAGCTGGGGAAAGCAGGAAATCATGCTGCTGCTGCCCAGACTGACAGATGAAATCATGTGCCCTGGGATGCCACCTTGGTATGGAGAACATCACCTTACTTCCATAAAAGACAGCTGCTTCCTGGGGTGGCAACTGAGCTGGGCAAGAAGACAGGATGAAGAGGAAGGCAGTTTAAAAATGCCTGCAAATGGAACAGCTGGCACCCAGCAGCAAGGCAGGCATGATAAGGACTCAGTGAAAAGGACACTGGATATTGTGCTGCCAGATTCACACAACTATAAAAGTCACAACTGTGTTACGTTCACCAGCGACTGGTCACAAAGTCCACTAATTTGAACAGCACCTTGAATAAACTCCGTTATTCTGGCAGGTGACTGTAGCACAACTACTCCATTCATAGATCACCATTCTTAACAGTATCCCCTGCCTTCCCTTTCTAAGTCCAGAAAATTTTAAAGAAGTAAATCCTTACAGAATGTGCAGTTTTCTCTTATACAATAGGCAGCATATATGACATTGACAATATAGGTAACACCATTTAGAATGCTGATAAAATTAGGTGGAAGATAACACCACCTTCCTTCACAAGGAATCAATTATACATTCCTTAATTACAATTCCTCTAAATATATTAAACCCCCTTATTTACTACATTCACAGGAATGACGTTACGAGCAGGGAATGCAAATAGTGACTTGGTGACACAGGTACTGAACTAAGGTAGAAAGTGAGCTTATTCTACTCCAGGAAAATCAGATCTCCTAAGAAGCTGGCATAGTGTGCCACTGAGATGAGCTCAGTTAGTTGGAGCATGGTACTAATAATGCCAAGGTTGTGGGTTCGATCCCCATATGGGCCATTCACTTAAGAGCTGGTCTTGATCCTTGTGGGCTCCTTTCAACTCAGAATATCTTGTGACAATCCCTTCTTGCTGGCAAGTTCTGTAAGAGTCGATCTTGACCACAACCCCTGGAGGACCAAGCGTCACCTTACGTCCCTCTGAGATTAGCAAAGGCACACATTTCACTTGGCCAGAAAACATTAGTGCACATGGCAGAACTTAGAAAGTCCACTCAAACTGCACTGTTCTTCCAGCAGCTTTAGCAATCTTCACCCCTGGTTAACTGATGACAACTGGTGTCTTGCAAAAATACATCAACAAAGCTCTAGCAAGCCAAAGGCTGTCTACAGCAGAATGGCTACGGTCTCCCTGCTCACATTATCAAGCACTTGCTAGTACCTCACATTACTTCTTAAAGGTCAGATTTAATTCCAAAGGCTGATTGTCCATCAGGTGCACTGCAATTATCTATATTACAGAGCCACCCTTCTACTCTGCTTATGGTTTGCACTGCATCTTCCCAGCTCAAACTCTACCTCCTGAGATCATCTACACAGCATCTCACCAGCAGCTCTCTTAGGCTGCACACATCGCACCCAACAAACAGCAGGTCTAAAGGCAGCAGTCTCCTCCAGTGGTATTACTTTCTGGAAAAGGAAAGGGTTCTCAGACAGGAACTACAAAACTCCTCGTCTCTCTAGAAGAGATTTTTCTCAACACCATAGCAGTCTAACCAGTGTAGATAAGAGATACTGAAAGCATTTATATAAAGCCTTCCCTTCTAAATACAAGCATAAATACACAGCTTTGCCAGCACTGAGACTTGAGAAGTTGGATTCCTACATCACAGAACTTCTATGAAGTAGGAGCAGAAAAAGCCAAGTAGCTATTACATATGTTCCTCTGACCAATTTAATCTCATGACAGTAAAATTAGGCAAGTGTCTACATGCATTTGAATCATATGCCTCAAAAGGTACTGTTGGAAGCCACAAATCACTTTCCCTCAAATTTCACACTAACCATATTTAAGAGTAATGCCAAATTGCTATTTTGCAGTGGTCAGGCAAAGTTGAAGAACTCACAAGTATCACCCAAGAAGATGAATCATCAATGCAACAGCATGTTCTTCAGTTATTTACACTCAATATTTTACATAAACAAGGCTTCTTCAATGAAATCTATCAATTTGCAAACGTAATAACTATTTTCAAGGGCAGCCTACTTTAGTCACTCCTTTTTTATTAAGGATAAATTAAGTATTTAACGAGTTTCACTGTCTGTAAGAAAATATTCTACAAAAGAAGGGGCCACATTTGCAAAAATCAGGTTCTCCTTTTCCACCTCTCTCTATTGTGAAATGTACCCACTGGAAGCTGACCACCCACAGTGTTTACACTGGGATTATATAGAAACATCTTTATAAAGTACAGTGTCTGACTACACAAACCAACAGAACTTCCTCAGCCCTTCCAAGGCTTGAGTCTGAGCGATGACAACACCATTAAGTGACAACAATTTCCAGTACACTCATATTCACATTGCCTATTGGAAGTTCCTTATCACCAAAAAGGGTTGCAGCCCATGCATCATGTCTGACAGCTACAGTGGGTTTTTCCATGTTCAGTCATGGGTTTTTTTCCTGTACTTGGTCCTTCTGTTTTCAAGTTCAACTCAAGGCTGACTCCCATCTTTGTCCATCAACTTGCAGTTTAGAAGCTTCTCAAGATTAAACTTTACAGTCATTCTGACTGGGAGTAGACTTACTGGTGTTACAAGATGAAGCCTCCTTAACCCTGAAACTACAGCAAAAAGAACAGGATGAAATTCAGAGCGCCCTGGATTCTAAACCCCAAAGCTGACAAGCAATCACAACTACATAAACTTCTATTCCCAGTATTTTGAAATATCAAGTTAGTGATCTACACAGGCCTTTTTTATTCTCCATATAACTTTTCTCTCCCTAAATTCTTACAAAAAAGAGGAACTAAAGATGAAGGTGACAATAACTTCAGAGTCTGGAATAAAATGCTTTTCATAGCCTCTAACATGAACTTCTAAAGTGCAACAGAGGCTGCTGTAACAAAGCCAAGATAACTGAGGTTATCTTGGATTGTCCTACAACCACACCCAGGAATGCAATGCATGCCAAAACTCCACAGTTGGTCACAGACATGGGCGCAGGAGGAATCACAATGTGCACTCAGTCAGTTTCTCACTGCTGGAATAAAGCATTTAGGCGGGCTTGCTATAAATACCCAGTGCTGGAGATACAGGAGGAGATTGGAGCCATATGTGGGAGACTCAAATACTAATTACACACCGAGCAAAGTTCCAGCAACACAAAATTAAGGAATAACAGGAGATTCAGGAAATGGCCTACTTTAAGGCATACAGCCTGCGTGTTCTGAACACTCACAAAAACAAAGCAACCAAGAAACAAGGCTGGGAAAGAAATGAGAAGCTTGGGCTACAGGAAAATTCCCGTTGTATATTACATACCGGTGCCTACAATCCTGTTACTGAATTTATCTTTTCTATATAAAACAAGTCAAATTTGTGTGAAAAAACAGATTAACTAGTAAGGCAAAAATCTCAAAATATCTGACTGACCACATAAGCTAACTTCACAGAGCACACTTAAAATTTGCCCAAGCTTAAGATCATATTCATAGATGAACATATGTATTATCTGCTCCAGCTTCTACAATTAAGTTGTCTTACTCCCATATTTTTGGTTGTTTTTTTGTTTGATGGGGAGGGGAGGGTATTGTTCTACTAAGAACATTTTTACTTTTCAAAATATTCTCTATAGGTAAGTGTCTTTTCTACTAAAAAGGATTTTTAAAATTTTGTTACTGCTACATTCCTCTTCTAGAAGCCACCCTGGACTTACAAAACAATGAATATTTAAATAGAATTTTTTAAATTATCTTACATTTCACAAGAGTGAAGACACCTAAAGCAAACTTGTAAATTTTTTTTCCTAAAGGGGTAGAGGATGATGCAGACCAGGACTATTTGACATACTTATTTCCTAATGCTGGAAAGAAGGTTAGAAAGCATTCCTAAAATATTTGATAGTCTTGAGATTCACAGTAGGAGACTGTATTTCCTGCTGGATAATAATATTATGTTACACATAAAAATGGCTATGTCAGTGAAATTAAAACAGCTGCAACATGTGAAGCTCTCAGCAGAGCTCCCGTTCTGTTTCAAGGGAGACTCCAGAAGGGACCAAGGGAATTGCAATACACCAGAGTAAGAGGGATGACCGAACACCTCTGTAAAACCTAAGTATCCCAAGCTGATGACCATCCTGTGAAGTTAACCGATGCTCACTATGGTACAAAAATCAGAACCTAGACCTCTGACTCCGATTCTCCTTTATACAATTATTTTGGGAATGGGAAAGAAAAGAAACAATGTGCTTTTTGTAGATACGGTTTCCCAGAAATAATCGGAGCAGGCGTTGTGTGTCATTATTACTGATTAAGCATTATGTCCCAGGTCTGAGAAGAAAAATATTAAGGAAATAACAACTAAAACATTTATAAAAATAATTTACTTCATCATTGGCACAGCTATTGCTAAGTGACATCTTATCTAGCTTTTAGAGTGACTAATTATTGACTGGCATCACAGAGAAAATAGATTTTGAGTAGAAGTCTGAATATTAATAGCATCAGCTCAATGAGTATGATGTTTAAAATTAAATCCAAGCAAGACTCAAGTCTTCAAAGTAGAGAAACATTTAAATTTATCTACTAAATACACTGTAAGAACATCCAGTGTTTATTTACATTTATATTATATTACATTTCAAAGGTTCAAACTTTAACATATCAGTAACTGGTTACCTTTTCTGAATTTATTTTAAGTGGTTAAAGATTTTCCTATGCATAGAGTTAGAAGGACTTTTCAAAGATCTCACTAAACGTAAAGGTTTAGGTTGATATGAGTTCAGAGAACATGAGAAGCACTTCTACACGATGTTCTCAGCTATATTACGATACACATTTAAAAAGGAATACACTTCCTGAGGATGCCCCACAAATTATTTACAATCTTCCATAGAATCTCTCAAATTTTAAAGCTCACCAAATATTAAGACAAAAAGATGTGGTATTCCGTTTTTAAGAAATGATGCGGAAATTCCAAGTTTAGTTCAGGGAATAAACAGATTACACAACCAGTCAAAGAAAGGAGAACTAACAGAGTACATCATTGTACCTAATCCAAACAAGTGCTAACAAATACCTCCTCCAATAATTTGAATCCAGTCTACCTAGGATGTGAAAACTACAACACATTCACTTTTACCTATAGTATTAAGTTGTTGGTTTCCATAGCACTTTACTTACCATTTGAAAGAAAAAATCTGTTGTTTTAAGGACTCCACAGATTACTACCCATACAGACTTGGTCAGTTACACTACAGACAAATAAATCCAGATGATAGTCCTCCAAAATTCAAAGCATGAAAAGGTAAAGTTCTGCAAGAGAGAGAAGGTAAGGCAAGAATGCAGCTGTGACACAGGCGTCGCTGGACAGGCTGCCCTGAGACACTCCCTGCAAATTCTCTTCACCACCCACGCCCACTCACATCAGGCATCCAGACGTGACAAGCAACAGGAAGGGCCTGGACAGCCTTCATCGTGGGTCAGGTACACTGAAACACTTGGGGAAACCTGAACCAACTGCACATGGCCTCAAAGGCGATATCCAGGGTACCTAACTTGGGTCTGTGAAACACAAACCAAAGCCACCTTCAGCTGCCTTGCTTTGCACAGGTTCTGGTAGTACCTGCATCAGTTCTGAAACTCCAGAGCAAACATTTTTTAACAGACTACTACAGTCGTAATATCTTAGGACAACTCAATCAGAAGCAGTAGCTATATCCTGCTGTAGATACTAGCATAGTTTACTGTGACTGTCATTTATTGCATTCCACCTAGCAGCAATTGACACATCTACATAAAATTAAAACTAAAATCTACTGAACCCCTTGTATTTTTTCCCCCTGCAGTTAATGTGCTCATGAAATCCATCCTTCTGTGACAGAGAATGAAAACCAGTGCATTTTAGTAGACAACAACAGCCCTCTTGGGTACAACAGCTTCAGTGAAATCTTCAGCAACACCCTGCCTTTTCTGCAAAGCCTGAGCAATTGCACAAGTGGGACAGGACACTGGAGATGCCTCATTTCCTCCACGTCTTCAAGGCTTACGCAAGGTTTTGCCAGCTCCAGCTATGCTCACTGATAACGTAAGAAAACTTGTAAAAAACAACTGAGAAGGAGCATGGTGTCCAGAGTGAAACATTTGGGTATGTACAGCGTGCAGTATGTTTAGTTCCATAAACTGAATTGAATGTTATTCGTGAATCCTGCTTTCACTCATGGCATTTGAGTTTGTCTTTATGACTGATGGAGCTAATTCACTCTTCAGTGCACACCTATAAAAATAACTGTGCAGAGCTAGGATCCCAAGGTGCACTAACAAGACAGTTACAAGCCTAGACAGCAGGAAGTTTCAGCCTATTCCAAAGGAGCTTAATACTTAATGGAAGCATAGAGGCCTACAATTACACAGCTAAGTCCCAATATATGTTTTTTACAAGATTACAGCTGGAAAAAATTCACCTGTCCTGAGAAGGAAAGAAGCCAAAAGGTTTAAGAGAGATAGAGTCAGTGAGGAAGACATTCCCAGAACTTCTCCCTTCAGCCTGGAATTACAGAAGTCACTGGTGGTTTTTATCCCGCCTTGACTCCCACAATATATTCAGTCAACATGGTTTACCTAGTCAGTGAAGACTAGAGCAAATATCCAGAATAAGTATCTCTGGAAAGCGGGTCTTACAAATACTTAGAAATACTTTTGTNCCCCCCCCCCCCCCATTTGCTTATATATACACCATGGTTGTTTGATAGTGGTATATGTTCACTTCTGCATTTTTGTCCATTTTTCTTAAACAAACTTATTTATTTCTATCATGCCAAGTACAAACTAATGCTTGTACACTGGACTAAAAGCAGAGAATCATCATTCCCATTCAGAAAGTAGAAGGGAACTTGATTAACCTGAAAAGCTGCAGTTTTAATCCCAACCTGAAGTATACTACAAAATTTACATGGATGGCAATTGTGGTTGACAAGGGCAGGGAGGGAGAGAAGTACTAAGTATTCTTTCATTTGAGAATCCAAAATTCTTGCAGTTACAAAATTTTAGTCGACTTTTAGGCAACACTGTCAGACCACTTCCTAAAACTTGGGGCAGCAGAGGTAGTGACTTCAAGATGACATATTTATAGCACACACAATCCACATACAACATACTATAATTAAACACTAAAACAAGATGCTGTTATGAACACAATGTCTCTGGCAACGTCCCACATTCAGATGGACACTGAAATATCTTTTAGATAACTGAACTCGATCTAATCTGGAGTTGGTATTTCCTGGCCAATGATGACTAACTCCTCTAAACCATCATTAAGTATCAGGAAATACCCACCCCCAACATCAATCACTATCTAAACATACACCAAAGTATCATGTTTTGAACATCTTCACTCATAGATAAATATCCTATAGGCAAAAGCGAGGGGAAGAAAAACCCTTTCCACCAGTCTTCAAGTAACCAAAATACAAAATCAAGTCCTAATATTAATAACAAAACATGAGTTAGGGCCAGACTTCCAGCTCACTTGTACAGTTACACAAGATAACACTGGGTTTTTCCACAGTTATCTCACTCCCTTCATTCATACATAAAAATGCTACCAGAATTAAACTGATCCAAACCACTACTATGCTTGGGATGATGGGTCAAAGAAGAGCCTGGACCTTAGTACTCTGTGTACTTTGTACAGCGAGGACACTGGTCTTGAGCAGCTCCGCTGTGGCCTTCCCTCTCAGCTTCCCAGGTGCATTGCCCTGCTGCCCCGACTGATTCCAGTCCTCAGCAACCCACACAAAGAAGAGAAACAGACCAAAGAGCCTCTGTGCAAACTCCAGCCTAAAGGAGAAGCCATGCCTTTTCATCTCCATTTTCTGTTCCATTAAAAACAGCAGAGGAAAGAAAGCACTTCTTAGCTAAAAACAAACAAAGAAAGAAAAAGAACCCATGGTAAGTGAAAGACAACATCACATTTATATTCAGGAAGGCTCAGGAATGGACAATTGTCCTCTTCATCTCTGTAGAAACCAAAATTAAAGGCTCTCAGTAGGAAAGTCACAGTTCTAATACCCTCTTCCCCATCTCCCTGAAGGTACTAATAGAAAGTTTTCATCACAGCAGTCAACACATCACTATGTTGTGAATATTAAATCTAACCCAAAGGCACTGCCATGATTTCCCCTCCTAACCTTTTTCCACCTTTTACTTTCTCTTTAAAGGCAAAATATTTGCTTTACAACTGCCATGAGTGCACCAAAACTATTTCTAATTTACTTAGAATTACAAAATAATTTCATCCCTGATGAAATTGCTAGTTGCTATTAATAACACTACTATTTTTCTGTTAGAATTCTACATACTTAAGTTGGCATGTGATTTTCTGCAAGTCAAACACTTCCTAATTAAATCCTAAAGTCCTATCAAATATCAACACTTAAAACTGCTATCTTGAAGCAAATCTACAGCTTGTGTATCAATAATGAATGTTTCAACCATCATTCTGGTGAGTAGAGTCTACTGCCTGAATAAAGCAGCTTTTTTTAATTTGAACATGAAAAATCAAACCTCTTATGAAAATTGATACTCATTCCCAACCCTCCTCCCAGAAGAGCTAACCACTTATCAAACCACTACAGTAGATCTTCTGCCAGCTCTTTGAGCTGTCATCAGAGATCAGACTTACATTCAGATCTTTGGGGGAAAAAACCACCACCACCACAACACAGAGCACACACAGAGAGAGTCCCCTTCATAATTTAATTTTAATTTACAAAGACGGCTCCTTTGCACTCATCTGAAAACATGTTACATCCCAGCAGTAAAATGGAATTCCGTTTTTTTGGAGAACATTTTAAGGGCAGATTTTTTGGACCAACACCCCCATAAGCAGAGTGCTACACCTGGGAAAACACATTAAACTGCTGCTTCAGAATTCGGTTTGCAGGCTAGTGAGCAAATAAGCCCTGTCTGCATCAGCTGGCATGATACCTCCTGCATTCCTTGTGTCAAGTAGCTCTTGAAATGTTACATCCATGCCACTGAAATTACACTAGTGACATTTTTTTCAAACTGCGAAGCTTACATAATGAGCAGCAATAGCAGAAGTAATCCAGAAGTAGCACTCACTTAACACCAACTCACGGCACCTTAAGGACAGAAATTACTTGCTGCACAGAAAAAAAGTTCACAAGAAAACTTCCACCAGAAAACAGCTTTAAAAACAATAAAAAAAATCCCTACCAACCCAGCCCTCTAATTCTGCTATATAAAGGTGTCTACGTTAGTCTATATAGATGTGAAGGATGTAAATTAAGAGTCATCATTTACAGGAAAAAAAATGAAAGGAACAGGAAAAGAAAAACAAACCCATACACTACCAAAAAAACCCCCTCAGCATTTATCTTGCTATTTAAAACAGCTGTGTCACATGGAGCAAAACTAAACTATAAACTAAAACTAAACTAAACTATATCTACAAAGCAACGGTAGAGTTTTAAACTAATTAGTACAAAGGTCTTCAAGAAATTGAGTTTTCATAACTTACAGCTTTGCACACAGTTCAGTTTACAATGTGGACTTTGTAAAGATTTGAGATTTTCCTAGTGACGTGCTTCTGAGTAGACAACAATATGAGGAAGTGCTGTAGCTAATACCCCTCTTCTCTGCAGACAATCACATATCAAAGGTGCATCATTGTTTAAAATGGCTCCAGTTCCAAAGGGTGAAGATCTACTCCCTGTCCTGTCTTGACCTTAAGGGAGGGACACACTGTCCACCAAAACATCCTGTCAGGAAAGCAGTAAAGAAGCGTGCAAATTTGGAGATTAGGATAATAAATACACTTTTGCTGGTTACTTACTTTGGCTTTCAAAAAAACTGTTGTTGAAGAACATAGAGGCTTTTCTAACCAAGCCTTGTCCACGCCAGAAATCCTGGTGAACAGGTCCACTTAGCAGCTTCAGGGAACCAGGAACATGTATTTGTGAGGCTCCGTGTGTGGTAGTCTTGTGTGAAAGTTTTCATTGTTACATCCATTCTCTTTTGAAGCTACATGTTTCCTGAAACTGGTTTAGCAGAACAAAACTATTAATTATTTGCTATTTCTTCCAATATAGATATTTGGAATTTATGTGAACATAGTCCAGGTCTGTTCACTAAGTAAAGTGTATGTACCTATTTAGGAAAAAATGGGATATTTACTGCTTTGGGATTTTTTTCTGTGTTTCCTTTTTTTTAGGACTGCATTCCCAAACCTGTGAGGAGATGCCCATGACATAAAGAACAAGGTCAACAAGTATTTTAATAAGGTTCATTTTCAATATTTGTTAGGACTGGCAACAAGTCCTTATGGAACAAGCTGTTTAAGTCAATAATAAACTGCAGGGCTCCTAATTTTATTAATAGTAATAGGTAATATTTTACCTATTTCTAGCCTAACTAAAATTGCTGCTTTTTACTGGTCAAAAGGTCTTATCTTCTCAAACACAAAATTAACAAAAAGACTGGTCCAGATTACTTGAATGACTACTTTAAATGTAGTTTTACTGTGTTTTTATTGTCAGACCTTTATATCTAGCTACCACTTCTTGCAAGATGAACAGTGATCTCAGCATTTTTCTTGAAGTTTATGCAAGTGGAGAGCACTGAGCAAATAAGCAACATTATTTCAATCTTTTTTTAGTAAAATGTCTACTGAAAACTACAAAAAAGCTTAATTCAGGTTAGTGTTATAAACCCTAATGATGTTTACTGGAGTGAAACAGTTGGACAAGCCTGCTCTCATATTTAGTTCAATCATTAAGTCAGCAATTAGTTTGCATCTCTAGACATTTGCACTTGAAACTGAGATGTGGAGGAAAAAAAACCTGGCAGATGAGATCTCAAACACTTAGTATTTTTTCCAGCTCAAGCTTTTCATACCTTAGATAAAATGCATTACCTCAATTTTAATAACAGGTTATGGTTAACAGCTAAGAATTTTTGAGAGAGATAATGTAATTTTATCAAATAGCAAAGACAATTGTGCAAGCAACACACAGCAAAACACAAAGCCAAATCACAGAATCAAATTTGAGCTTGCATATATTAAAACCTAGTTCAAACAGTGAAACTCACTTTCATACCATACTTTTTAACACAATGAAAAAGCAAATCTCACAATCCAGACTGAATAAACCAGATGTTACGATTTACAGGCTCTAGTCACATTCCTTGCAATGTATACACACCATTTTCTATAAAGTAAAGCAAGATTGAGATGTCCTTTTCTCAGGAACTAGAAGTGTTGTTAATTCACAGGTGCCATTTTAAATAATAAAGAAATATGTTAGTACATGGGAAAGATTCATAAACATATTTTTTTAGAAAGTGTCGCTACATTATGAGCTGCTACTCTGGCTTTGTACAAACTTGCAGGAGAAAAATATCCCTTTTTCAAAGAGTTGGTACAGAATTGTTTTGTTTTCACTGTATTTTTACTGTTCAGCTTCAATTGCACTGAGCAGCCTTTAAGTGCAAAAGTTAGTTTTTGAGGTCAAATTTCAGACTGAGCAGTCTATCAAAAGATTTTCATGAAGTCCTGAATTGCTCACCGGCCCACAATGCTATGGTTCTCATATTACACCCTGCCATAATTACCTTTATTTAAAATGAGAAACCAATTCTCTTTAAACACTTATTGTCACTTTAAGATCTTCAACAAACTACACTGAAGTCATGCTACTGTACACATCAGGGATCTGACTACCATCTCGTTAAAAAAGAAAATCAACTCCATTTAATTCCTGCTTGGATCTAGACATCTGGAATTAAGTATATACATGAGGAAGAACCACACAGCTGCAACTGTATAAATATTTTTCTTACCAATTCCCTGCCAAGAGCATCTCAAAATTATAAGATCAATTTCACAGACAAGAAATAAAACTAAGGTCACACAGGCAGAAAGGCTTTTAGAATTTGGGTACTCATATTTGGTGTGAGAGGTATTCCAAGTCTCATCTTGGATCACATTTTCCAGATTTTGTTTCCTATGAACTTCTGGGGTGGAGCTGGTGTCTCCTTAAACTGGCATAATGATTATCACTGATTTTATCATAAGAATTTCTGGCATCCACTTCAAATAACAATCCAGCAGACAACACGCATTCCAGCTTGCATTATTAGGATTAAAACAGGAACCCCTTTCTATTGATATATTCCTTCCACCAAGGGTTATCTAAGCAATTGCCAAACTGATTGCAGTTGATTACACTATGATGATGCACAGACACTTAGATGTATTTGTTAGCTGAAAATGCTGCAGCAAATGTAAGTCTTCAGAGGTTTGATTTATAAGTAAGCTTGAGAATGCCCCTTTGATATAACACAGTACCTTGGAACCCACAAAGCATCTGGAACAGTATTTCTAGGTTCAGAACACTAGGAGAGGTTATTTTTTTGTTCACCTCCAGCCAAACAGACTGTGTTCTGCCTTCTCATACAAACTCGTGATACCTGTGCGACTTCATTATTGAAATTAACACATATGGTCATCTATCACTGATGCACTAACAAAATCCATTCTTTGCTCTGACACATCTGCCAAGCCAATGTAAGAAAAAGTAACCACAGAAGCCTGGAAAGATGTTGTGTCTATAGAAGAACATCTACCTCAAGTATTAGTGGCAGCAATTATTGGGCACTTATTCTTGGCATAATCACATTAATCGAAGATTTGGGCTTGGTTTGGTTTTGTAGTGTGGCTAAACAACATTGACAAGTATCGCCATTCCAGAGGCTGCCCACAATTTAGAAGCTTGTGATGGCTCTTCCACTCATACACTACCATTCTTGAAAGAACAAAACTATGGAAGGATGTCACAGTCTCAGACCACATAAAGACACTACAGCAGACCAGCCCAAATCTCTGATAACAGAAATTTATACACTGGGCTGAGGGAAGAGCATAATTTGTAGCATATAACGACTCCAAGGTTTTCCTCCTGAAATTTGTGAACTATTATGTTTCTAAGATCACACTGAGCACTGATGCTACAAAGCTATTGCTTTTTGCTCCTTTCAAACAACTGTAGTCATGTTAGAGTTTCATTTTATGAGGTTTAGGAAAACCTTCCAGAATTCACGCACCCCTACCTACTGTGCAAGTTTGGCCATCACAATCGATACGGGTTATCTTTGTCAAGTCCTTCTATTGGATTCCAATTTCTTGTATCAAATGCTTTATATGGCATCACACAAGATGCTTAACATACACACCAACAGTTCTATTAAAGCTATTTTGGTCACCAGTAAACACAGACAACTTAAGAGTCTGTTCCTAATCTTCATCCTCAAAGGTTTTGCCTCTTCACAAGCCACTTCTCTGCAACCGTTAACTACAGCTAAAATATTTCAAACGATGAGAACCGTGAACAAAATCTTGAAAGAGAGGTGCTTAAGCAAACAGTAATGTGAAGTGACAGTATTTGTTCTGAAGACTTAAGGACAGCTGGAGAAGATGTTGCATTTTTATGAGGAAATAACTTATAAACCACTTGCAACTTGCAGCAGCAGGGATGACTGTACAGACTGTGGGTTCAGCAACATAGGGCTAGACAGTAGGAACCCTGCAAATTTTCAAGGGGCAAACCATTATACAAGCTGTGATTAAAACCACTTTCACATTCCTTGCTTCACTGAACTCTGACATCAAGTAACATTTAAATAATGGTCCAGAACTGTGAAAATCACCTCGTCAACACTTGAAGTATCCTTAAAATAAATGTTTTAGTTTTATCTGTTATCACAGTCTTCTCTAGGACTTTGATAGCTCTCTCCAAACAGTTTTTGCATATTTTAGTCTAATCACCACATGTAAATAGCAGTATGCTGCTCAAGGCAGAGTACAAGCAGTCTGCCAGCAGCTGGCAATGGTGCAAGCAGTGAAGTACAGGGATGATGATGCTGGAATGCAGACACCCTTCCAGCAGATTTGCTTGCTGAACCTTTTTGAACATGAGATTCCTGTCAGCCCATGTCTTTGGCTTGTCCCTCTGAATGGCAGCACAGCTGTCTGTTGTGTCATCTACTCCTCCCAATTTTGCATCATCTGTGAACTTGCTGACAGTGCACACTGTCCGATCACTCAGGTATTAATGAAGACAATAAACAGCCCAGGCCCTACTATCAACCCCTAGGGCACACCACTACTAATTGGCCTACAGCTGGACTTTGTGTCACCACTCACACCCCTTTGAGCCCAGCATTTCAGCCAATTTGCAATCCCTTTCCCAGGCTACTTAACTAGACCGGATAGCATCAGCTAAACAGTCAATGAGGGTATTAAGAGAGAAAATGAGAAAAGCACCATTAAAGTCAAACAGTACAAACTTCTCTTTTCTCCTCCACCAACCCAGTCATTTTATCATAGAGAGCTGACAGGTTGGTAAAGCACATTTCCCCTTCTTAAAGCTACAATAACTTGCTAATCATCTCCTTGTCCTTCTTATGTTTGGAAATGGCTTCACAGGAGAATTTGCTCCATCATCTTCCCAGGGGTCTAGGTGAGGCTGAGCAGTCTTCAAATCCCCAGACCCTCCTATCCTTCTTGGGGGCAAAAGCAACACTTGTGTTCTTCCAGTCCTCAAGAAGAGTCTTCTATTATCTCAATCTTTCAAAAATAATTCAGAGTGGTTTTGCTACGGTATCAGCTCTCTCACCACTCATTGGTGCATCCCCCATCGGTTCCCATGGACTTCCTTATAGTGAAATTTTTAAAATGTTCCTTTACTTGGTCCTTCTCTACTGAGGCTAAGTCTTCATTGCTCCAGACTTTCCCACTAGTCTCCAAGGCCTGGGACTCCAGGTGACAAATCCTACCAATAAAGACCAAGGTAAAAAAGGCATCTAGTACCTCAGCTTTTTCCATGTTTTCCTTCATCTCCCTCTGGCTGCTGATGTACTTGCAGAAGTCCTTCCCACTGACCTTCAGGTCCCTAAACACATACCTGAAAACTGAGGTCCAAAGCCAATCTCAGTCACGCCTTCTCTACATTCCATTCCTCACGCACACACAAGCAGGAGGCACAGTGAAGTTCAGATTCAAAAAAGGGCAAAGTAAGGGAAAAGGCACTTCTTGAAAAACTTCTCACTGGGCCTATTCTAACTTAACCATTGCAGTACAATACAAACAAAACAAGGAAACCATAACCAACTCCAAATTGCCTCTCTACTCTGTTTAACCTTATGACACAAGTATCATGCTAATGATGGCTAAGCTTGCTCCTGCAGTCAAAAATAGAGTCTGACAGATGTGATACAAATTGGAATGAGTGTGATTAGGCATCAACACAGCTGTCTTCTCAACAGTAGCACAACCTCCCTGTTTATAACTGTGATGAAAGTGAATTGTTACCTTCAGGAAATCTAAATCATGCATCCCAGTGGTTATATATTCTGTGTTTTACATTATACATCTCTTTCATCTTATTAACTCATATTAACTCATGCCTTATGGCCTGCCCTGCATTTCTAGGGCAAGGCAACATCATACACATGTCAAGAGGTGAAGTGTTATAACCAACAATTTAAACAACTCACTAGTCCTGGACAGTATGCATTAAAGATCTCTGACTGTACCTGGTAAATGACCAAGCTACCAACAAGCACATACCAAAGCCAGTTTTATGCCACAGGATAGTGAATGCTGCACTCACACACAAAGGGTGACAAGAGCAGTTCTGAGAACTGAACCGTACTTTAGAGCAATAGGCTGATTTAAATAAAGTGTCCAAAGCAAACAGGAGCAGTAAAAGATGTAGAGAAGTAGAGACTGATATTAACAGCCTGACATGTGTCAAGACAAAAAATGAGATCATCTTTATACTTATAAAAAGCAATGTATTCCCAAACTTCAGTGTGTTTTAAATTATAAATTATTTCAAACCTAAGGCTAGGTTAGCAACTAAGAGGGATAAACAAAATCCAGTTTTTCAGAAGTCCAGATATACTTTAGTATATCCAGCTAGAGGCATTCCAGCCACTCTAGCACTGTGTGATATGAGGCAACTCTTAAAGGCACAAGGCATCTGAACATCCGTAGAAACACCAACAGACAAAGAAAAGCAGAGGAAACCAACAATATGTCCTTAACCAGTTCCCCCTAAATCAGTGGCTCCCTAACTGATTTAACAGGTTTTTTCAAAAGCCTTTGAACAAAACTTTAATTAAATCTATTCCAAAACAAGCACCCATTTCAGCTCAGTGCTCTAGGTAAAACTCCAGTGCATTTACAAGTATAATCAGTTAGGCACAGTTCTCTCTCTTTACTCTATAAATACAGCTATTTATGTTTGACCCCAACCCACACTAAAACTCAAACACCCAGCATGCAGCTCTTTCATCTACTTCTTTTTCACAACCTGGTCAACAGAAGTAGCATGGCAGATGAAGAAATGTTGGGTGTGATACCTTCAGAAAACAGTCAGAAAGTTTTTTTTCTGTCTGAGTGTGGTAGTGAATACAAAGATCTGCCTGAGCAAGTTTTTTTATTACTGGAAGTGCATCATACCTACACAAAAAAATACTGTTTTCACAGAATCATAGAATAGTTTGGGTTGGAAGAGAGCTTTTAAAGTTCATTTGGTCCAATGCCCCCCTGCAATGAGCAGGGACATCTTCAACTAGATCAGGTTGTTCAGAGCCCCATCCAACTTGACCTTGAACACTTTGAGAGATGGGGCATCTACCACCTCTCTGGGCAACCTGTTCCAGTGTTTCACCATGCTCCCTGTAAAACATTTCTTCCACATGTCTGATCTAAATAGAATCCTTCAGCTTAAATTCATTAACCCCTATCCTTTCGCAACAGAGTTTGCTAAAATGTTTGTCATTCTGATTGCCCCCTTTGAGTACTGAAGGCTGCAATAAGGTCTACCCAAAGCCTTCTCCTGGCTGAACAATCCAAATTCTTTCAGCCTTTTCTTACAGGAGAGGTGCTCCAGCCCTCTAATCACCTTCATGGTCTGTGTCCTTCCTGTGCTGGGGACCCCAGAGCTGGATGCAGCATTGTGGGTGAGGTCTGACCAGAGCAGAGGGTGTCATCGGCCAATTTGCTGAGGGTGCACCTGGTGCCTTTGTCTATGGCACTAACAGACATTAAATAGCACAGACACCTGAGGGACGCCATTTGTCCCCAATGTCCTTCGAAACACTGAGCTGTTGGCTGCATCCAGAGAATAGTGGTCAATGGCTCAGTGTCCCAATGGACATCGGCGACAGGTGGTTTAACCCATCAGATTCAAAACTCAATGGAACAGGTACCAAAACAAATGAGTAAAGAAGAAAAACAAGATACTATGAAAATTAGTGTTATTTATTAAAATTTTACTCATTTTCTAGTTACTATTAACATCCATCCATTCAAAAAGCAAAACTGTATCACTTCTCAATACATTAAGTGAAAATCCAGGTGTTAACATGAGACCTGTAGCATCTCAAGCATCCCTAAAGGCCAAGATACTCAAAGCCGTGTCCATAATAACACAATTTGACCCAGGATTTGAAAGCCTGTCTTGAAACAGCACTGTGGGTCACACTCAGCATTTTGCACGTCTAAAGAGGCATCTGAGCATGGAAAGCAGAGACCCCTTGCATCTCTACAAGTTATTTCTGCACACAACAAGGGAAGTGTGATCAACCGACAAGAAGCAATTTTATTAAAAGATTTTAAAATAATTATTTTTGTCCAGAAATTGATGGCATTCACTAATTAGCAGATACACGGGTCTGTTAGAGTCATAGTATTTAGGTTTTTAGCAAAACATGCATTCAGAAAAAAGCTCCAGCAAAGCAAAAATCTTACTGGTGATCCACCAGTCAGACACATCATCACATCATCAGAGAATTCCATTTTAGAGTGGATGAGACAATGGTCCTTTACTACTCTTACTTCTAAAGAAATGAAATTTAGTTTACAAAACTGAGAAACTTAGATTAACTATTATAAATTATCATTTCAATACTGTGGCCCATTTCGTAATATTACTTCCTTTCCATAAAGAGAATTTCTGTGGTTTTTATCAGGTATCATCCTATTCAATGGCCACTGCAAACAGTCTTCAACCAAAACAAAATCTGTTATACAATACAATATATATCTGTTTATGCTATATGAGTCTGGGAGAGAAGAAAAAAAATTAAAAAAAAAAATCAAGTACCTTCAGTATGGGGAATATTTTTCCTGCTACTTGTTTTTAATTCCAGTATGCTCAAAATCGAAAAAAATGGCAATAGTTTCTTATTCTATTGTACAGATTTCCCCATATATAAGGAGAAAAAACATACCCTTAATAAGGAGTTTCTCTCCAGGGCTATAACTATCATAGGTCAGTCTTCAATTTGAAAGCCAGCAACAAGCTCGTCAAACCCTTCCTGAGCACAAATGGGAAGATTAACAGAGAGCACTGCTAGGCCAAATTTCTCAAAGCAGTTTCTTAAGAACCTTTAGTTTTCAGAAATATTGATATGACTAGGACTATGCTACTAAATATTACAGGTAAAGTCGCCACCAGGTCACCTGTCTGCATTAAACTGCACCTAAGCATACTGTGACATCTATACATCTCTGCTGAGAAACAACCAGCACAAAACTTTCATAAAGGAAAGACAAAAATAAAAGGCCTTCAGGTGCTGAATAATGGAATTTTCTGCTAGCTTTCCCAAAGCATATTGCTGGTTTCATTACAGTTTCAGAATTTGAAATTTCAAGGTCAATATAAGCAGCATAGGAAAACTTAAAACCATCCTCCCAAAATACTAGCTTAGAAATGAAACAAAGAAACTGTGACCCAAATACACATATTTTACATTATGCTGGTTACCACTGAACGAGAAAAACTGGTTTGCCCACATGGACAAAAGAACAGTATTACTCACCCAACTAATGTTTCCCTAATTCAGCTTTACTAAAACGAACATGCTCCTTAGTCTATTCTTGAGGAAAACTCCGTGACTGTACAAAGTGGTCCAACAGTTTCATTACGAATACACAAAGGGCAGAAAATGGCAACAAGGGTCAGGCAGTGTACACTAAGATGATGTATGAGCT
Source organism: Daphoenositta chrysoptera (assembly GCA_013397915.1). Classification (NCBI taxonomy): domain Eukaryota; kingdom Metazoa; phylum Chordata; class Aves; order Passeriformes; genus Daphoenositta; species Daphoenositta chrysoptera. Next base: position 57,869 of record VZRO01007803.1, on the reverse strand, counting down.
AAAAAAGCCATCGTGCCAGCTTATCACTAAGGATTTGTACTTAACACGATGAAAGGTTTGTGTCATAGCTGAATATTTGAGAACTTTGGACCTCACCACACTTTTGGGAACAAGAGCTATCAAGATGCAACACTGCACCAGTCAAACAGAGCTCCACCTTCTTAAGCATCTCTGAACTTCCATGACAATCTCCTAGACAAGACATTCATTTAGATACTTCCCCACCACTTTTTTAAGTATTTACCATCACTTGAAAAGCTATGTCTGGATGCAACCAGATGTCTTCCACTGTAAAATTAACTGGGTGTTCTGGTTTTTTCAGAAATTTCATATAATAGTTATAATTTTGTGGTGGGCTGACATTGGCCAAACACCAGGTGCCCACCAAAGATGTTCCCATCATTCCCGCTCCTCAACTGGACATGGCAGAGAAAATACAATGAAAGGCTCTTGGGTCAAGGTAAGGACAGGGTCATCACTCACCAATTACTGTCATGGGCAAAACAATCTTGACTCCCAAGCTGAGTTTGCTTATAATTTAATTTATAACCAATCAAATCAGAGTAGGACAATGAGAAACAGCTCTTTCCCTGCTTCAGCATGGGGTCTCTCCCATGGGAAGCAGTCCTCCATGAACTTCTCCAACCTGAGTCCTTTCTATGGGCTGCAATTAATGAACGCACTGCTTCAGCACGGGTCCCAAGCACAGGGTACAGTCCTTTAGGAACAGACTGCTCCAGCAGGGGTCCCCTGTGGGGTCACACATCCTGGCAGCAGACATGCTTCAGCCTGGGCTTCTCTCTCCATGGTCTATAGGTCCTACCAGCAGCATTCTCCAGCACAGGCTTCCCACAGGGTCATATCCAGGTGCTTTGGCATGGGGGTGTCCAGGGGCTCCAGGTGGGTGTCTGTTTCATCTTGGACCTCTGTGGACTAGAGGAGCACAGCCTGTCTCTACAGGGTCTTCTCCATGGGCTGCTGCCAGGGCATCTCTGCTCCAGCACCTGGGGCCTCTCCTGCCCCTCCCTTCCCCGACCTTGGTGACTGCAGAGCTGTTTCTCTCATATGCTCACTCCTGTCTGTCTGGAATTGCTCCCACACAGAAACGTGTTTTTTTTCCTTCTTAAATCTGTTATCCCACCACTGCATGGGCTCAGCCTCGGCCAGCAGCACCTCTGCCTTGGAGCCATCTGGCATTGCCTGTGTCAGACCTGAGGGGAGCTTCTGGCAGCTTCTCACAAGCCACTCCTGAGCCCTTCCTGCTACCAAAACCTTTCCATGTAAGCCTAATATATTGCTGCATAAAATTTGAAGAAGACCTAAAAAGGAAAATTAGTATTAGTATTTATGCTCCATTTTTAGATATCCTTGGCTATGAAGAGTCAGCTTCAGCCCCCTCTCCCCTGCCTCCTCTCCTCTCATCTCAGGAACATAATTCTTCAGCCTTAGACATAAAACATCACAGTGAAATATCTTTAAAGTTAAATATTACTAGCTTTAAAAAAACACTTATTTATATAAATATTAGTCCTAAACTACTTCATTATCCATTTAAAGATGGGCCTTACTTTTTATAGACTTTTTTATTTCAATAAATTAAAAAGCTGCCTGCAGATGAATCAAGCTTTTTAATTTTTCTGTGTCTATATATAAACAGAGGCAGAGGGGAAGAGTTACTATCTGTTTGTTTTAGAAACAACCACACATGTAGCAATTCCTAGGCTGTTCATAAAAGATCTTGTGTGCGTGCAGTGTATGGAGCCACCTTTGAACCTTGCTAATGGGGTTTTGCATACAACTGGCTTAGAAGATTCCTCCCAGGTATCAATTCATGGCAAGCAGCTATTTTCAGGTACAGTTCAGGGGACATTCAATAGGTTTGATGATGAAAACTCCTTACCACTCTAACAAAAATATTATGGGTTGCACTGCTTTTCCCCAAATTCATCCAGTAGAGACCAAGATTTCTCAGTAAAACCATAGACCAAGTTCACACTTGCTAAAAATAGAACATGACAGTAGTTGGCATCATACTATCATACACTTCTTGTGATGACAAGTGTTAGGTTTTTCTTATATTTAACTCACTGTCATCTTTCATAATAGCCTTCTCTCAAGGGAGAAAAGATGATACACAAATGCACACGGATTTAATCACCTTAAACAATAGACATTTCTCAGCTCTGCCAGGTATTAGCTAGAAAAGTCAGGCTGTTACTTCCCTACTGCCTGATACTACAGTTTAACTATATTTTACTTTACTTAAAAAAGTAAACTAAGTTTTTTAGCTTTCTGTATTTCTGTAATCTGAATTTATGGTAAGAGTTTAGCTTTATATCAAATCCAAACTCGAGTTACAGTTTCAGAGGTCTTTATGCATACCACATTTCTCTCTTCAAAAAGCAGATAGAAAAGACAAAAGCTCTTGAGTGGGAGGAAGCAACAGAGAAAGGGAGGAATGTATCAGCTTGCCAAAAATGTGCCACAGCCTCTACAATACAATGTTAATAATTCTGCCTAATGCAAATGCAATAAAGCTCAGCATTTCATATCCAGAGTCAATCCTTTTCCTATTACTGGACAAAATACACTATGGATTTTTTTGTTGTTGTTGTTTTAAGAATGACTCATTTTACTATTCCTTTAAATGGAAGGTTGCCATCTGAGGTTTCCAACAACCTTTTTTCAAAAACTGCTTTCACATGTATGGAACAGAGTATTATTTTAAAGACTCCGGATTGCTGTTTCTGGCTTTATTTCCAAAAGTTTTGACATAATTTTGCACCAAAAAAAGCAGTGAAGTACAGTAGCTTTTTCAATTTCTTCAGTAAAATGAGCATAATACAATACTAAACTCCATCTTCCTGAGAGCCACTTTGAGAGAAGTTCATCTAAACTTAGAATAGGCTAATTTGAAGCATATTTTATGCACTATTTGGAGTGCACATAAACTAGTTCATACCTGGTAAAGAGAAAAGGACAGGTTTCAACTTGTGCAATTCAGCCATAACCACACTGTAGAAATATTTGATTTCATATCCTGTTTTTTACACTGTAAGAACTTTTACATTCAGAAAATAAAATACTTTTAGAAGGAACACTTCACACATTCTAATGTTTGCTTCACATCTTGGAAGCTCTTGCAATATTCATACTAGCTATTCATCAAATAATGGAAGGGCTGCTAAGCTCATTTGTAACCTATGGTTTCTTACATTACTAATTTGAGAATTAATCAGATCATATAATAGAAAACGAAATCTTTCTTTTCTCTACTCCGATGTCTCCAGACCTCCATAATACAAATATTTGACAAATAATGAAGTGCAGTCTTAGTATTTCTCTCCTAAGTCTTGAGCTTCTGTTCCAAGAACCACCATAATCACAAACTAACATCTAGTATCGTGGTTTCAGAGAGTTAAATAAAGGCATATAAATCCCATAAAATTTAGCTGCATAATCTTAATTTCAATTGGGTTAAATACTAACCTATGTGATCAATTAATTGGATTAACAGGTAAATAGAAGCCCACAAGGGAAAGAAGAAGGTGCTTCTATTTTCTATTTGTGTCCAGCAGAGATTAGTGTTACGCTTAATACTGCTCGTATCGTACTTATGTCTGCGAAGAAGAATATTTGACAGCAGAATCTGCCAGTATCAGAAACTGACAAATTCAGAGGAAGCAATAAAGGACTGGTGACAAATTCCTTTCAACAGCAAATTTATTTCAATATGGATTACGACAAGTCAAATATAGGATCATGTATACACGAAAAATAGAGGCTAAACGAGAGACTATCGTAGATTCTAGTTATGCCAGTAAGAAAGTGAGGATGAGGTGAGTATTTGATGCTGCAGAGACAGAATAAATTACTTTGAAACACATAGGCAGGGAAAGCCCATTGACAGGTCTCCATCTTCATCCCCAGCTGGTACCTACAGTTCAGGTGTCCATATTTTAAGAGAAGCTCCTCCCACTCCCATACATACATGAAAACCGAGTTCTTACATTTTGCTTAACTGACTGCTGAAATAGAAAATAAAGCAACAACTAGGTCATAATCTAAATTACAAAGACTTCAAACTTCTTTACATCTTTCGTTTTTTTCCTACTAGATCAAGTAGCTGGCATTTGATATTAAAGGAACATTAGTAGCTTACTCTTAGACACTAGAATAATTTGCAAAGGTATATGAGAAGAATCCAACATTTGAAGTCTAAAAAAAATGTAGGGTGTGATTTACATCATAAGGTATAGTTCAAACAAAACACAGACTTGCTACTTTAGGTGAAATTGTATTGCATCTAATTTCTAACTATAAAATAATTTGACCTAGTAGAAGATTTGCTACTAGCCTACATTGGTGTAGTTCAAAATGGTGCACCAAGGGAAAAAAGCAAGAAAAATAAGAAAAGAGAGATTCAATGTAAGCCTTACCTAAACACCAGGAAGTTAAACACAGGGAGAGTGGATATCTGCATGCCAGAGACAAGACTGGCTGCAATTTACAGCTGGCACCTTTCTCTCTTATAAAACAAGGGAGCTGCTGGGGTGATGAGCATACGGAGAGACTCAGGCCAAGAGATACCAGTCACTAATGCCTCTAAGCTCAGTGAGCTCACCATGGCATACTTTCATATAAGCTCACACACATTATCTAAAGAGAAGAATCGTTTTGCAGAACTACTTAGAGAAAATAAAAGAGTTTGACAAAACTTTCAGTACTACTATGGGCCAAGTTCATTAATGACATCTACCCAAACACACTTGGACTGCCTACATAAGCCCATGTACACAACAGGGTATCAGAGTCCTTACATCAGACAAAGAGGGAACTCTGTACTTTACTATCCTGACAAGGAATTTCATAAAGGCCAACACTTGGGGTGTGCTTGGCACAAGCAAAGGCCAAACACGTAGCTAGCTCAATATCTGTACATTAATCTGAATCACAAACTATGAAGAACGGGGTCAGTTAGACAATATTCTGACAGAATAGTATTCCAGATCCCACACTAATTTAACAGAATTCTGCCTGTGACTCAAACCCTAAGTAAAGACACTCTTCATTAAAAGTCTAAGAATTTATCTTTGCTGTTGTTTTGGGCCTTGTCTTTTTTTTTAGTTACTCAGAATATACTTGGAACAGATCAATTTAGAGATGTGGTAAAACATATTCCACACCACTGAGCTTTACAGAGCTATGGGAACGAAAGCTGTGTCCTGCTGATAAAGAAATATTACTCTTTTTAACTCTATTAGGATGAAGAAGAGATACCACTAGGCAAAGTTTGGTTTTCTTTTCCTCCAGAGACAGGAAAAAAGTTACAGCAGCTGCACTATCTAAAAGTGGACAAGTCTGGACTTGGGACCCAATTTTGCACAGCCCCACTGTTTGCAGTCTGAATCAATACACAGAGACAGACTCTCATTACCCAAGATAAAGGCAAGCTGAACTGCAGTGTACATACTGTCCCCTGCAACAAAGCCTGGGACCCACCCAAGTAGAATCAGCCCAAGTCCACAACTCAAAGCCAAGGAGCTACAGAGCTACCCCACACCCTGCCTCTTCCTTGTAGCCAGCCTGGGTGCAGCATCAGCCCCACACCAACTCCCCAGCACTGGAACCACTTTGGGAGGTGCTTCAAAGAATGGCAGCCACTAATGGTTCTACCTAGCAGGACTGAGCTCACAGTAACCTGTAGCTGATCTTCTCAGAAAGTACAATCTACAACCTGCAAGTTTAACCTTTTACTCCATCTGCACACCCTTGGTAGGGCATTTTTTTTTTTTTTAAAAAAAAGGCTTTTTACAATTTTTCAATGTCGACAAAATCTCTTCTACTTGGAACTTCATGATTAATTATAATTAAGGTACTGTAACACAAACTATTGCAATCTTGCCAATGAAAGCAATTGTTTCAGTACAGCTACATAAACTTTTGGGAGTTAAATAGTAAATGCTAAATTAAGTCTGTCTTTGCTTTTCTAGTTTGTGATTTTATTAACACCAACAGCTTTCCCTAATACCAACAGTTTTTCTGCTAGGTAGACTTCAGGGACTAAATTTAAAACACATTGCACTGATTACTAAATGCATTTCACAATTTCCGATGGATTTTGGCAACATTCTCCCCCAGTTATTAGGAGCAAATCTTTCAAAACGTCAATCCATTATACTGAGAGTTTCAAAGAAATTGATGTCTGCCTTCGTTCAAACAACTAAAGAAGAAAGCAGACAAGACTGCTTTAATGCAGATGTAACACTTGTATGTAACTGGAACTTTGTATTTTTCATTGTTAACAGTTACTAGACCATATCTTAGTCCTGTTTCATTTGAATATACATTTTTTAAAACACCCAATTTAACAAAGTGAAGGAAACATGTCAGAAATTCAGCCTTTTCTGTTCTTAACACCTAAACTGCCTTCAAGTTTGAGAGCACGCTAGAACAGATCATGAATAAATACAACCACTTTCCCACCCTTCTTGTCCACTATATCTTGGCTACCTGTACAGATTACCCTTCTGTGAAGGATAAACTGCCTTCACAACCAGTTACTCCAAAAGGAAAACCTACTTTCCAAGTCTGCATGTTTTAGACTCAAATTCTACTGATAAATTTACTGTTCACAGAATTTCCTTTTTCCAACAGTGCCAGATGTAAGGATACCAAATACCAAACTGCTTCAGTATCAGCACATTACCCAGTTTTTTTCACTGTATAGCTATTATTTTTAAGTTCTATTTTGTGACTTAAAGCTGTAGCAAGAATAATACAGAAGACTAATACAAAGCTTATCTAAAGATAGAGACTTCATGTTTGTTTGGTAGCAGTTCTAAGACAATGACCTCTAAAATAATCTTACTCATCCAAAAAGCAAGCCCTTTTCTTAAAAATTGATGTTACCAGCTGCTAAAAGGCTAACTCTTTCTTAGTGCTTCTAATACTCTTTTTGGGTAGCATCAGCTTGCTTTCAGCCTCCTATAGTTAGAATTAAAAAAAGAACACCAAATACCCTCTAGGAATTGTCAATAAGCACTTGTGGTTCACACTACCATCATCCCAGTAGAGTTGAGGCTCAGGGGACAAACTGGAAACGGCCATTTTTCCATCTCTACTGCTACCAACTGACCCAAGGTTCTCTCTTAGCAACCAGGATGAAATTGCCTTTAAAGGAAGGATTCCTACAGACAAGTCTTCATATTTTAAATCCTGTTAGTTGAAGAACATTACCCATTTTCAGTCATAATTATTTTCCATCTCACCCAGCATTTAAGAATGATGTTGTCTGCTTCAGTGGATATGTCTTCGCTCTCAGTAAAGCAAATCACAGAGGATTTCTGTGTGTTTATCTATTTTAACACAAATTCTAATTGTTATATTAATCATGAAGAGTACCGAATTTGTAAGCATGAAAAGCTTCAGTTGGCATGACTGAACTAATTGCAAAATGAAATTACAGACTTGTGACTTGTCATAACTGTGAGATCCTTCCCTCACTTTTGTATCCAGAATTGATTTTAAAAGAATCATAGTAGACCTTGTGGCTCCAGCATCCATAAAAAAACCCCAAACAAACCAACAAAAAACACACAAGCTTTGCAAGTCACCATCATTTAAATAGTCCTCACCATGTACTTAAAACCTCTAACTACCTAATTTCTTGTATTTCTTTTCTCTCCTTGAAGTATCTTTTGAACACACCCTTTTTGTCTTCAGGAACTACTGTATTTTTTAACCCCTAAAAATGAAAAAAAAAAAAAAAGACAGAGAAAGAAAAAAAAAAAGATCAAACTTAAATTAAGACTGTGGGAGGTGGGAGGAAGAAAAGACTTGTTCTACACCTGCCTCACCCAGGATCATTGCTTTCATTAACATAGCGTGGGACCTGAGAGCCACGAGGCAGAACCTACCTTGAACAGCAAGAGTTTTAAAGCAACCCATACCTTTGCTTATTATCTGAGTAATTCTTAGGAGCAGACACCATTATCACCGTGCTAACAAAACAAGCCACCCCAATGGAAAATAACTGTGCACTGACTTCTCCAGTACTTCAGAAGGAAGATCTGCACTTGCACAATTTAGTCAGCCTGTAGGTCAGCAATTGCTCTGAAACCAGAACCTGATCTTTGACCTACAGCAGCAACAGGCAGCAAAGCCCTGCTGAAAGCACTCGTGGGATTTAGAAGAATGGTGCTGATCTAAAGGCACAAGAACTGGAAACCATACCCAAGTAAAACCTTCTTCTTAAGCTCTGCCTTCTTTGAGCAAGCATGCTGCATGCAGAAAGAAGCAGGAAATGTTGTTTCATCTTCTCAATATGAAAATGTGCCTTTCCAGGACAGGATCTGTCCTTTCAAGTTTTCTACAAGTTTTAAGCTTTCCCACTTGAAGAATAATGGAAAACCAGGTTTGACAAGAAGAAAATTAATTTTATTAATGATCAAGTTTTATAAAATAAGTAAGAAAAAACCCTTTAAATATCAGTTATAAAAAGGTGGACTTCACCCAGACTAGTTCAGAATCAAACAAAAGCTGCTCTCAAAAGCCTCACACAGTGTCTCCACTAATATGCATTCTCACTTTGAACTCTCAGCCCTTTTCCCACTTCAATTTCTGTTCAGCTCTTCACTTTGAAGCAAACCTGTTCATATTTATAGTGAACAGCTTCTTCCTAGGGAAGCTGCTTCAGAACAGTTGCAAAGTCAGAATGTGAAATAACTGCTAGTCATAATTAAACCACGAAACTAGCTAGAATGAAGGCAACTCACCAAAGACAATTCATTCTCGCTATATAATTTAAGAAAATCAAATGACCTACATAAGTAATCATTTTAGGAGGGAGGATGTCAGCTAATAACTTGGATTATCAATCACTTTCATTACCCTAACATCTCCTTTGTATTAAATAGTGCTCAAAGGCATACATTATTTATAAATTTCCTCAGGCTCAGACTTCTTTGCAGCTCTCTTCTTAAGCTGTATCTGTAGGACTATCTCCACACCTAAGCACAAGTCTCACACTTCATTTCACCCAGGCCACTCTGACACCTGTCAGCAGCACACCAGTGCCCATGTACAAGCTATTTGACAAAGATGAAGGTATAAAGGAAGTAAATTTAATTAAAAAATAACATGTTCAGAAAACAATGCAAGAGTTGCTTGCCAAATTCAGAAGGAATTTTGATTTTAGGCCCCAACAGAACAAGAACAAAATACCTGATTCTGCTTTCCTTAGCATAGATAAGCCTCTGATTTTAAAAATCTGAATGCCTGTCCATACACAGAGATTTACAAATTACTAGAACAACTGGTAAAGGCTCTCTGTAAGTACAGAACAGACATTTCTGAAGACACTAATAAAAATAACCCCTCATTTCTATAGGCATAAAAATAAGAGTTGTCCAACACACACACACAGAGCTTACTGGATCAGCTTTAGAACATTAACACACAGGAGACCTGACAACTCCATTTGGCAAAAAGACTCAAATCACAGCTGTGCCCCAGCAAGTAAGTTGTCAATTTAGTGTCACACACCAGAATGAAGGAGGTAGGGAGAAAAGTACACACTCATTTTTCACAATTGACCATTCCTACTACAATTTATGCACAACTAACGTCCCATCAGTGAATTACAAATACTATGAAATTTAGAGGCTTTTAAAACAAAGAGCAGGAATAGATTACAGTGTTCAAATGGCAAAAGCACCTGGGCTTTATAACAGCACACAGTTCTGCATCCACAATAAAATGGAATTCCCAACAGTTATGGTGGGAAGTTTGGGGCAACATTAATTTTAATAAAATCAAACCATACATAATCCCATTAAGATTTTTCTAGATCAGATGTCCACATTAGAAAGCTAAAACTGGGAAGCAACATGTTTCAAACTCTGCTATTTTAGGGCCTACTTAAAGTCAGACTTGCACACAGAAAAGTTCAATCACCATTCTTTAAAGAAACAGGAGAATTCAGACTAACAGGGTCAGAAAATTCCATAGAAATGGTTAAGCATAAAATACTAAAATATAGCTGCATAAACATAGCAGGCATCTTTACCAGGAAGGCAGATCAAAATGTACTTAATACTCAGTTTCTTCTCACAGGTTTTATGGAACATGCAAGTTTACTTCAAAATAACTTTTAAAAACAGTGATTAGTTGGCATTTAGCATCTTGGAGTATTACAGAAAAGTTGCCTGAAGCAGACTGAAATTAAACACTTCCTCCTTCCCAAATAAAGTTTCCTGACTCTATAATCACGCAGTATTTCTTTCATGGCTAAAATTCTTTAGCTCTTCCATAAATACAAGGTGTTTACCTCCCTAATAACTGGTCCATGTGATGAATTTTCCAACTTTAATAAATGCACTTATGCTTCAGGTTTCCTTTAGAAAGGCTATTTAGTCTATTTAGAGTTAACAATTTTTTTTCCTAAAAACTCTGTATTCCTGGCAGACTTTGGGGACTAACAGCCTGATAATCAGCTACAACGTTCCCAGTCCAGATGTGGGTACCTGGTATTGCTACAGCCTTTTGCTACGAAAGTAACTGGTAGTTAATGTTCAAAGGTACTGACTTGATGCTTCACTTACACAGAACGCAGTAACAAAGTGACCATGTGACAGCTACCGCCTGTAACATGTTAGATACAGTGAACTGATGGTTCTACATCTTTAACAAGTGAAAGATGGAATTTTACAGATTGTACTGAACAGTTGAGGCAAGTGGCTGCACCTGCGCTCCCTGGTGCCTCAGGGTTTCAATGAAAGAAATACAACGCAGCCTTTCTGAAAGCAAGAACTGATTAAATGAAGACATTTTGGAAACTAACATATAAATGCTTATTTCCATTAGAGCATGTCTCAAAAAATCAATGCTCAGAGCTAGCTCTCTGTAAGAGGTGGCTCCTGAAATAAACAAGGTTTTGTAGGCAGGCTACACAGACAAAAGCTGCTTCTTCCTTCCCTTGAGAGGGAGAAAGGGCAGTCAGCAATGGGGCGAGATGAAAACACACATTAAGGGACCACAAGCAATAGTCTTCCTGTCACAGCCTGAACTCTGCCACAGCTCAAGGTTCTGTGTAAGTGAAGTTCTCTAATGGACCTGTTCCCATGCAAGCCCAGCACTTGCTCCCTCTAATCACGGCTGTGCAGTTCACCACTACCCACATAACACCAACCTACTGCCATTTGAGCAAGCAACCCCCCTTTAAAGCAAAACACACACACCAAGAGTGTAACATCCACACACTAAAGTGGGGAGAAAAAAGTCCCCAAGTCAGTCACCACAACTTCCACCAATCCCACCTCCTTGAGAAGGGGCCCTCACAACTGGCACACAGAAGGCCATGTTTGCCCTAGGCCCAACTCTCTAGTACAGTGCATTCTTTATTTCTTTTTGGAATGACGAACACCTTCAAAGTGATGACATAAAACACTTTTCCCTCAAAGAAAGTTGAAACACTGTACTTTTTCAAGGGTAGCTCCTTTTTTGTTTACTACTTTGTGCAACCTGCCCTCTCAAAGCACACAATCAACTTCCTTTGCTACCCCATTGTTTCAAAAATAATCAGCGTGCTACTTCCAGGTGGAAATTGAACTAGGTTAAACGATCTGTAAATTATTTTCTCTATTCCCTGCACTGGAGAACTTAAATTATGGCTCGTTCACATTTAAAACCAGTTTGCAGGAGGTGGCTATACCAACCCCACCGCCCGGTGCTCCCCCTAGTTCTCCTTCTTCCTTAGGCAGCTTTTGCCAGACTGCTTGGAGACAATCCAGCTCACCACAGCACCAGAAAACACCTTGTGCTGAATTGAATGATTATGGTTTACGACAAATTCAAATACAAAAGGCACAGCAGCAGCACACAATGAACAGTGAGAACAGTTCTTCCAGTGGCAGCAGTCAGGTTAAGAATTCATGAGATATCATGGCTCATCCTTGGACATCCCTACAAGTGTCATTGCCAGGACCAAAAATACTTGTTAGAGAACAGGACTTGCTTGGGAAATGTATTTTTGAGCTAACAGCTCATAGCCTTGTCTGTTTCTCTGAATGTCATAACTGTCTAGAGGCACATCTATCAGACATGTTAGAAGGAATAACCCATTAACCACAGAAATGTTTTAAACTTCCAAAGAGGCTTACAACCATAAATTCCAAGGGTTATAAGGTAGAAAGTTAAGAGGACTTGAGTCTAGACTCTGTGTCTTATTTTCTACACTGAGCAGTAAATATCCTTTCATTGCAATGAGGTTCTTCCATTTCTAACTTTCCACCATACACACGAGAACTAAAACATGATTCACTGGGAGTTTGGCATGGGAAGAACCTAAATGTTAATACTGAAAAATTTAAATCTTCTGGATTTAACCACAAATAACCTATCAGTGAATAGATTTGTAGAACAAAATAAAAATTAAGCCAGATCTCACAAGTCTGCCTTTCACTACTAGAACCTGCACCTTTTGCCTTGAAGTTTCTATAGAAAGAGATTAAGGAGAATAGAAAAATAAATTAAAAAAACAAAAAGGAAAAAGGAAAAGAAAAAAGCAGAGGATCCATGAACCAGCTTCCTTCTCAACAAACCCTCGTGCTGCACCATGAATCATTTTAGTTTGCAAAATTAGCAATGAATTTGCAATTATCTTCAACATCCTTTACTTCCTGTGTACCACAAGAATTCTATTTTGAACAAGTCCTCCACATTGGATTTACTTCACTGATTTCACAAAATCACACAATCTGCTACTTCCCTGCCTCTTCCCCTTTCTGATAATCTGAATTTCTGATATTCAGATGTTTCATTAGTCTCAGTTAGAAGAAACGTTCTGCTACTTGCTTAAAGACTACTACATAGTGATCTAAACTTACTACAGAACAAAGGTGAATTTTAAGCACATTAAAATATTCTGATCACCTTTCAGATGAACCCTGAGTGATATTTCTACTCCCAAACAGATGAGTCATAAAAACCTTAAATGGATGTGAAGAACTTCCCTAATTTTGCTCTGGACAAGTCTGAGAGTAATTAAGTATGTTACAATCTAAACAGTAATCACCTCACACATTTTACATGCATCTGAACTTAAATGATCTCAACTCCTATAGGAAATTATAACACATATAATGTCAGAAATAATATATATCAAAGACAGTTCTCTTGGCTAAATTCTTTACAAATGTTATTGGGACTAAAGGCGTGTGGGGAGGACATGGGAACACAATTTTCTATCTTCAGAAAAATAAAAACAACTTCTAAATTGCATGAAAGAATTAGGATTAAAACCCAGGAATTTCTGTAACCCAGTTCCAAATTTAAAACAGCAGATAATGAAGTCCCCAAAGTAAACACAGAATTGAGCCATACCTAATTTAATACAGTAATGCAGCTTACTTTAGCACCTACACATGAATGAGATTGATCTCCATACACTCCATACCAGGATTACTAGGGGAACATTACCTGTTAAACAGCATATTGAAGCTAAATAAGTACTCGTCACTGACATGTGACACATCAAACAAACTATGTGTTTGTGTTTAAAAGATGAAAACACCGAATGTGGTGCTTCTGGGAAAAAAAAACTAAAAAAACCCCCAAGACTATCCTTGCTACATCCCTGAACTAATCACTGTCTTCAATAACGATGAGATGCCTAAAAGTAGCAAGAGCTAAGAATTACCAGAATTCAACACACACATTGCTTAGATCTCAAGGGCTATTAAGTCCTGAGCAGAAAGGCTATTCACAGTTCCATGTACACAGCCGTGGAGAGAAGCATTTCCCAGCGTACTTCACACTGGTATCATCCCCAACTTTATGAAATGAGAATATCCCAAAAACTAGGCCTACAGCTTTAAGCCAGTATTGTTTAGCACCCTGACAGCCTTATAAATGCTGCAATACACGGAAAACTAAGGAAAGTGCAGTGTAATATCACAATTTTTGGTCATGAACTGTAGGCATTACCTACAAATGCCCCAAAGTATATCTGAAACCAAGTCCTGGAAGATGGAATTAATTCTAACCTTAAGTTCAAAATATGACAGCTATATGACAGCATTTTACACCTATGAAAGAACAGCAGCCCTCATTATTTGGGGGTGATACAACGCAAGACTGGCAGATGCCAGTCCCTTTCCACTGAAGAAACTGGGACAACTCATAGTAGATTGATCTGGTATCTCTGTACAGAACTAGATCAGATGCAGTCCCATCTCAAAAAGATGAGTCAACAAATCATTAGCTATTTCATGATAGCAGCTATTTCAGCTGCAACTGATCAGTTTTTATACATGTGATGTTTCTCACAGCAAAGATGCACATTAGAAAAGTTGAAAGACTGTCTCTGAAAGAGGAAAAGAAGCTCATGCAGCATTTACCTAGACCAAACACAAACAGTGAACTGAACAATAAGCAATCATTTACAGTGTAAAATCCACATTAAGACTGAAGTAAGCATGTTTGTATATTTCTACATATAACTGGAGCCAGAGACAATGTGTGAAGGGGAACAAAAAAACCAGTCCCATAGCCTAGCTCTGTAAAAGAAGTATTTCCCATTCTTTGTAGAAAATCTGAAGGAAGGAAGATTTTGGGACTACTCTTTTTTCCCCTAAGGTAACATTAACATTAGCAAGATAAACTGTGTCTTCTCCATCATCACATTAATAGTTTTAGCATTTGCCTACAATTCAGAACCAGGTTCCATTTCTCACTTGGTCTAATGCCATGAGAAACAAAAACATCCATTTAGTTAATACTCTTTACTTGTGGTCAGATGGCTGCACAGCTTTTACTTTAGAAACCCCATCTTCTAGGGCCATTATGCAAGGGTAGAGAACTAATTCTGGCCGCTAGACTGAGATGAGATATGTGAGGAGCAAGAGCCAAGGCAGTGAGTAGGACCCAGCTGGTTTAAACCAAATCTTGGTATCTGCTAGAAGCAGACAACAAAACAATGTGACAGTACCTGGGGATGCACCATCACTGATGGATCTGAGATGTGTTCCTATCTCTGAAACCTGGGTCCTGTAACAAGACGATCAGCAGTGGGCTGCTCACACCATTGGACCCACAGATGCTTCTCTACTGAAAAAGGACAGAGCCATCACTACTTGTGCCACAGAAATCACTTATGCACCTAGAAGAAGCTCAAGAGAAGAGCTCCTGAATGCGTAAGCTTCATCTCAGGTGGGATCTTTGGAGGGTGAGGGAAGCAGGCGGGCAGGACCATTTCCAAAACGTACTACATCATAGTTACATTAGCTGTATGCACCGGATCCATGTCACTTCCTTTCAGCAACAGCACAGCCCCTCTGTTTGTCCTCCCCCACCCAGAGCTCCAGGGCTACTGCCTGCAGAAGTGAAAACACTGATCCTGCTGAAAACAAAGCTGGAAAAAGGGAAGTGTTTTTATCGTTTATTCAGTTTGAGAAAGGAATATACAATCAAACAGTCCTGGGATGTTGAACTGCGATTCAGAAGTGAAAGAAGTTTAGCTGTCATCAGGCAAGACTGGAGATAAGTCATGATCCAGCATCTCAGAAAATTCCAGGATGTGTCCCATTCCAAAAAAGTTTCTTACCTCTGAATACATAATTCACTTTTTAAATTTTTTTTTTGACTGAAATGCAGGAGGTGAAAGAGAGCAATACATTATCAAATCAACCAAATTCCTGCAAGCGAGAGAAAATATCCAACAGGAGAAGGCATGCCATTTTGTGGAAATTTTTTTTTTCCCTGAATTACTAATACTATTCATAGCAAAACACTGCAGTACATTATTAAGAAATTAAAGCAGAAAATTGAGGGAATAAAGAAATCAAGACAGAATCAGAAAGACTTTCATCCTGGATTTCCTCAAAAATAATTATTATTATCATCTCCTTCTTTATCTTCCCCAGGATTTCCAAAACAAGAATAAAATTTCCACAGTTCACACGACCTCACTGTATTTGGTGTATCTGTATTCCTACCTCAGCACCGCCTGCCTCAGAAGAAAGGAAGAACTATGTCTACAGTACCAGAATAACAATTTAACAGTAGTTAAATTAGTATGTGGTAGAGCTGATATTTTTAATCTGCATGAATGATAAATATTCTTTACACTGTATGATTTTCAGAATTGGGTCCTTACCTTCAAGTCAACAAATACTGTAGGCAGACAAACCACATTGCCTTTTCTAGTCACAGTTATGTTCCTGGTTTGTGTATGAACAAGATGCTGAACACTGTGGATATGACTGACTACTCTGAGAACAAATTCTAACAGGCAAAGTAAATTATGCCCAAAGCAAGAGTTAACTACACAGAGAATAACTTATTCCAACTGAAAATAAAATTTAAGTATGGGACTATATCTGAAATGTGAGGTAATAGACATGAATCTCTATTATGTCACATAGGTCAACAACGGTCATGTCTGAGAAACAAATTCTGTACTTCTAAGAGCAAGGAAAACTTTTAGATAGTACTAAGCATATACCTCTTTAAAAGGGTATACCCTACCCCACCTGACCGCAAAGAAATATTCATGTATTTTGGCTGTTAAAGTTTGGGCCAAGCCAATCTTACAACGATAAACAATCCACATTAGCATGATGCACCTATCCAAAACACATGCAGGGAGTTTGACAAAGCATTCAGTGACTGTCTTCTATTTGCCAGCTGCATACAGTCAATCCAAGAAATAGCTTAGATTTTAAACCTAAAATCAGCTACGTAAAGGTTGTTTAAAAATCAACTATTTTATAGACACTTTCAGAAAATATCCTACCAAAAAGATACAGGCCAACTGAATTGCAGTCCCTCATTCCCTTGCAGGAGGCTGGCTTTCTGCTACCAAGCTAAGAGAAATACACAGCACTGTCCGGTTTCTCAAAGACTGAGTGGCTTTTTACAGGCTGCTTACTCAACATAGGAAAATCCATGCATGGCACAGTTGAGAGACACTTTAAACTAGCAAATGGCCTCTGACAAACTCATGTCATTTAAAAAAAGAGGAAGCAATCCTCATGTGTAAATAAACATACATACAAATGGCATGACATTCTTTCAAAGCTACCCTGTGCAAATCCAGTTAAAGAATGAACACATTGTAAGAGATGCTTCTCACATAGACACTGTAACCTACACAGAAATACCAAACTTTACAGACACAAGCAAAATCGGACATCAGTATTAAACTCTGATAATGTTCAAGGTCTGTTAATATGAGAGCATACAATTAATCCTAACTATTAACTAGCTTAGTGATAAATCAACTGGAAGGTGGGGGGAGAGGAAAGAAATCCCAAAATGCTCTATAAGTAGGTATGTGCTAAAATACAAAAACCAAAACCAACATCACAGCCACTGAATCCTGTAAGGTCGGGTTTATGTAAGACCTTAAGCTAGACGATCTAATTCTCATGCCCGGATTTGCAGACTGGGTTAGGGAATTTGACGCACAGGTGATGAACATTTCAACCTGAAATGCGATGACTCAACATAAAAGCAGACTCTGCACTGATCAGAACTACAAGGAAGAACTTGCACAGGAACCCCAGCCCAGCCCAAAGCACTAAACCTTGACTAGTACCACACTAATGATGGGTAATTCTTTCTCAGACTTTTTAGACCAGATTAAGCCTCACAAGCTTCTCGGAAACAGTGTCACATCTCATTCTTTTAAGTCAAAAATAGCCAGCAGAAATACCATGTTAAGCAGACTCTGACAATAAAATGTAAAGTATGTGCTAAAGGCATAGTAGTGAAGCACAGGAAAAGGTTGGAAAATTCATCTGTCCCACTGCTGAGACATGAGGCAGCCACAACCCTCAAAGCACAACCTATACAGCTGTACAGTCCTGCAGTTACAGCCACCTGTACGAATCAAATGAATAACAACTGTCTTTTTGTAACAAAAAGCACCTACTGCTTTTTTCTCCCCACAGAATTTAGATTAATTTGTGTAAAAAACAAATATTAGAGAAAAAAACCCCAGCAATTAAGTTTCATGGGACTATGGTATTTGGCTCTTTGCTTCACGTAAACTGGTCTAGTGCTATCGAGTTCCAGAAAAAAACACCCAAGAACAAAACTGGAAGTTTACTGTTAAACACATATGGAAGGCAGCAACATACTTGCTTTTCCTTCATACTGTGGGAAAATATAAATCCAACACTTTTATCATTAGTTACTAAACAAAAGCTAGACCCAGCCTATATTAATTGTGAACCAAGTTTCTATTTGTGTCATTCCTCCATATGGGGAACAAATTCCTTCACATGTCTCCACAGATTTTTACTACTGCAGTTGATGAATTAATGCCTTTGAAAGAAGACTATCCTCGCTCAAAATCTTAAGTCAACACCCAGAGATAACAGCTAACTAAAGACCCAAGCATTTACCAGCCACTCAGCACTACAAGGCACACTGAACAATGAGGAGTTTGGCACTTACACGCTCAGTGGTGCCCATCAGCAAACTGCACAGCCTTGGAAATGCCAAGGTATCTCTAGTCCTGGTGGATTACAGAAATAAGCTTCTTAAACAGTCTAAAATCAGTTCACCACTGAGAGTGGAGCCTCAACACAGGCTTGAATTGCATTAATGAAGTTTAAACAACATTAAAAGTAGAAGGAAAGAGAGAGATCATTGATGTTTGGAGCTTTTGCCCTAGAAAAATAAACTGATTACGAGCAGTCACATCCAAATTTAGAATAGCTACCATGCAGTAAGAGTGTTTCTGGCCAACTACATGTTTTTTCTTAGTCTCAGTAACACTTGTAGCTCTTAGGTCAGTGAAGAAGCCCAAGCCAATGACCAAGTACACACCTACAGAAGGCAGTTCTGAAGAGTAAACTCTGTAGGTGTACCTACAGCACTGCTTATAATCCACCAGGAAGTTCCAGTGTGTTGTTTCCCAGAAAAGGAAAGGTAACCAGAAAGAGATTCCAAACAGCTTGGTCCAAGTCTTAATACACTGAACTTGAAACCACCGATTCACTTAGAAAGGTAAGAACTTTGGTTCTGGCTTCAGTATCAAAACCCACAAGCAAAATCTCAAAAATCCTACAGATTCAGAACTCAAAGAAGCCAAGAGCTTGTTTCAGATCCCCAGACTCTGAAATTAATGGTTAACATTTCCCTCAAGAGCACCTTTACATTTTGGCATACAGATTTTCAAGCACATACAGATTTTCAAGCAATTTCTCACACACAAATGAATTTGTCCTGACACGCTTTCAATCACAACTCTGCAGAAACAGAAGTTAGCGTTCAGAACATCTTTAAGCCATCACATCTGGTAATTACTACTACAGAACACCAGACTCCACAAAGAGTTACTCTGTAAGACAAATGCCAAACAAAGCAATTCACGTTTTCAGAGCTATCTCCTAACCACACACTTTAAAAGAGTCTGGATGAATGTCTAACTGCAGTTACATATGACATGATGGCATTTATATTTCCAAACTGGTGTCTGCCAGTTGCAAGTCTTGGTCATTAAAAATGAAGGAAAATAAACCAACAAGGAAAAAAACCAAAAACAAACAAACAAAAAACCCAAAAAACCACAACAACAACAAAAACCACATCCTGCACAGTGGAACAGAACAGTCTTCCTGATCTTGCCTGTTATTAAAATTTTGTTCTTTCTGATGCAACATCTGCTTAAACTATACACCATAAAGAACATGAGTTCAAAATGAGCATTTGACGGATCCCACCCTTAGGATGAGAACAAATCCTCTTCCAGACACAGCTGTGTCAGTCTGAGGTTACTGTGCTGAGCACATCCCTAGTTCCGCATCCTCCACTCATTACTGCTACCACCCACATCAACATGCCAGCTGAGAGAAATGGAAGAACACTCTCCAATTTATTGTGATTTTTATCTGCCAAGCCAGCTTAGAACAGTTTGCTGTAGGTCCTTGTAAACCCAGGTCATGCTGATGGAAAGGTATGGTTCCAGGAAAGCTCAAAGAAATTTCAGTCAGAGCTCCTGTGGCCCCATCTCCAACCCCCCTTCAATGGTAAGTCCCATTTCCACCCCCTGACCTGGATGATCAGCCAGTTCAGATACACGATCTAACCAAAATTCAACAAAACAAAACAAAAAAAATCAGTTAACTACTAGCCTGGATAACTCCCTGACTTTGCTTACCTCAGAGCCACAATGGCTTCCTTGCCAGCAGCCAAAGATGCACAGTCAAGAAGGAGACACAACCACCAGAGCTTCCATTTAAGCAGCCAAGTCTATCGACAAGCTCAGGCAAAACTAAAATAGAGCTGCTTCAGCAAAGAGTGGTCACAGCCTCCTCCTCCTCCTATGCAAGCAATAACATTTGTATAACCATGAAGTCAGTTCAGGCAGTTGATCCAACCGAAGCTTAACATTTTTCTGTACAACCATTTTCAGCTGGATCAGCAAAGAAAGACTAACAGGGGAAAACATCCTCTTGGCGAAAGCATCGGCAGAAAAATCAAAGCTGTTCTGGTGGTAATGCAATAATATGACTGTGGAGGACATGTTAAGTCTTAGCTTGATTGAATTTATGCTTGGTATTCTGCAGAAAAAGAAAGGCAATATGCTCCAATCTCACTTATTAAAATTGCGAGATCAATTGAGACTGAACGAGAAATCTGTGATTTTAATATATGTTCACTGATTAAAGTAAACTCCAAAAACAAGACTAAGGACAGGATTTCAAATTCGTTTAAACCAAGCTTGCTTGATAAGCTGGCAAAACAAATAAAAATATAAGCAAACTTTGACCCTCCCCTAAAGAAAAGAACAAAGTCAGCAGAGTGTCAGATGAGTGGATGAGTGCAATAAGTAGGATACAACTCCAAAGTCATCAATTACACCAGCTTAGGCTGCCAATCTCTTACATGATAGATTCTGTAAAACATCTTTTCTAGAGTGCAGAAGACTTAATTTCTATAGCATTAGAGCAATTAATTTTTTCCGAGTGTTATGCAGCTCCATCAATATTACTAGTGGAACAAAATTCTGCTAGAGGCAGAATTCAAGGATCCTGCACAGTGCTGTAATGGGCTCTCACAAACACACAATGAAGTATCTACTACAATATGTTTTTCCCAATAGCTTCTATTCCTGGGGAGGGAAGCACTTTTGCAAAGACTTTCACTACCATTTCAGAAAGTTTTTATCTCATCACATCCATTATGGTAGGAAAGAAAATTACGTACAGATCATTCTGACACCAAGCAGCTCTATCAAACTACAAAACGTAAGACTTAAAAGACTGGCAAGTTTTAAGAGCCCAATGTGGCTTGTTGGTTTGGGTTTTTTCTTCCTACATGCATAATGCTGTCAAGCTACTAACACAAAATCAGAAGGTTTCACAACACTAGGTTGAGAAGATAAACAAACTTGTCTGCTCTGTCTAGTTTACATGTGCCTTCGGTTTCCACACATTCAAGCTAAATAATAAATGCAGGAACGTAATTCCCAGGATGAAAAATAAATTTTCTGCTAGTAAGGATTTAAATGGCTGATTTGAATTGTATTTCACATGTATATTTTAGGAAAAAATAATCTTTGATGTGTTATGTTTAGAGTTCTGTAAATCTGAATTTTCACTGAGGCTTAAAACCAACACTTTATGCAATTACAGATTAAAAAGATTTTACTGTAGGATAACTCAGGGTACCAAGAGTCTTAGAATCACAAGCAAGGAGGAACACATCTGAAATTCATTGTTTTGGACTTCGTTCACATTTTTATTTCTTCTGTAAGACTTTTGCTAAGGGAAAAAAACAGCACTTCCACAGAGAATTGCCAAGAGATGAAGAAATGGAAAACACTCACTGATGAACAGAAAAACAATACTGTTTCTCTATGGTAACTATTAACTTCTGCATAATCATAAAGACCATTTTAGCAGTAAGCATACATCAATAAGTCAAACAGAACTGAGTCAGAAATCCATTCAAATATTTACATTTTTTGTTACAAGTCATACCTAGAGTATTACTGTAGCCAAAGAGAATGACTGTGCCTTCCATTTTACTCACTCTCCTCATTCAGGAGCCTATCCTGAGATGCAGAATGATCAAAAAAAACAAAACAAGGAGAGCAAAACAAAACCCCTTAAATGGTACAAATAGACATTGTTGACAGCTATAAGCTTCCCCTACTCCGGGCAGCTGAATTAGGAAATATTGACAACAACACAAAAAACACAGCGGCACACAGAAAAGCTTCCTTATCATTTCACAAACCATTAATAAGCAGGTTACATAAATCTACTGGACCGAAGGAGTTGTAATCCGGAGCTGCTGCAAGACATTAACTCTCCTGTGAGGGATGCATCATTTCATTCTTGAAGACTGTTCATCTCCGTGAGCGCAATAAAAGCAGTTAAGGGCATTCCGAACGGGAGCTGCATTTTAAGCCTTCGTGACCCACCGAGCACGGAGCGAGGCGATGCTCCCCGGGCCCGCCGCAGCCCCCGCCCCGCACGCTGTTGCTCATCCATCCCTCTCGAGCCCGCAGGACGGGCCGAACCCGGCGGGCTGTTCCTTTGTGCAGCCTGGCGGGCTGCCGCACACGCACTGAGGCACCGGCCAAGCCACGAACCGGGTGAAAAGAGACGAGCCCCGCTGCTCACGGGGGCCCTTTCCCCTACAGCTCCCGCTGCCAGACTGGGTCGTCAGCGCCATCGCCTCAAAGGCTCGTCCCGACGCCTCCCGAACTTCAGAGCGCCCCAGCCCCAGCTGAGACGGGGCGGCGGGCTCGGGGAAGCCCCTGCTTCCCGGAGCCCCCACTCGCTCCCACGGCCGCGCAGGGGCGGCGAGCGATACAAAGCGCCCGGGAGCGGCCGCGCCGGAGGGACCCTCTGACGGAAACCTGGCCGGGATTCAAGGCCTAGGAGAGACCGCAGGCACCGGAGGCAGCCTCGGGAGAACCCCGTGAAGCGGCGCCGCCCCGGGGGTCGCTCCCTCAGACCAGCGGCTTGGTGCTCCCCGCAGGGCCCTTGGCTGCCGCGGCCGCCCCCCGCAGGCTCCACCTGCGCCGGGCC
>VZRO01007803.1:0-34302 GCA_013397915.1 Daphoenositta chrysoptera | reverse complement strand
CGGCGGGCAGGCGGCGGCTGCTGCCGGGCCGGGGCCAGGCCCGGGGCCCGCCCGGCTCCCGGGGACCCCCGGCCGGCGTCCCGCTCATGCGCCGAGGCGGGGTGCGCCTTCCACCGCCCGCCTCCGGTCCGGTTCCGCCGTGGCTCTCGTCTCCTCACAGCTGCGGCAGTGGTGGCACCAGGCGGAGGATGGCTCCCGCAGCCCCGGTGCCACCTTGGCTTCCCCCCGATAAACCTCATGTGGTGACTGACACCTTCCCTGGGGGCTGCAGTGGGACGTGCTGCTGGTGCCAGCGCTCCAGAAACCGAAATACCCTACATCAGCCAGAGGCCAGGCTTGCAGGAAAAACGCGAGCAGGCTCCTGTAACCTCCACGATTGAAACTTTCTGAGACCAGAATATTCTCGGGATATCCTTCCTTCGGTCCAAGAAACACTAGCGTGCCTCCATTTTCGAAGTGGAGACACTGCCAGGTGCTGAATTCAGCAGGGAGGCTGCTCCTCAAAGGGAAGCTACCCAGGGGAATCGAATCCTCCGGGAGCAGCACCCTTGCCATTGCACATACGGGGCTCGGCCTGAACGCGTTATCCGGAATGCGTATTTCCAACAGCTGCCTCTTCTCACTAGACTTGCAAGCAGCTACTTCATCCAAAATGCAAGCCAGAACAGTTCCCGGTGCATTCAGCTGAAAAAAAAAAAAAAAATCAGGTAATTGAAATGCAAAGATTACATTATGTTTCTCTGCATTATTATGTTCTCCCTGCATACATCATCCGCCTTATTCCTCTTTGTTTCTTAATCAAGCAAAGAAACAGAGCAACAAAGAACACGGGCCTTAATGTTGGCAGGCAAACAGCCAGAAAACAAAGCAACTGAAATAACTGGGAATTTCGGAGCATCATGTGCAAAAATCATTTACCAAGTTTACATAGGAAGTGCCCGGGCAGAAGTTTGAGTATGACACTGACTCTGAGTTTCAGACTGATGCTCTGACCCCCAAGTCATCCCTTGTTCATAAATTAAACTGAGAAGATGCAGGGGTTTTCCTCACATCTTTTTGCATACGCCTTTGCTTTCCAAGGAAAGCCAAATGAAGGCAGAGAGCTGCCTTCCCTCTCAAATATTAAAAAATTACTAGAGGATAGGACATTTCTACCAGTCCTAAGTTTTCTTCTGATTTTATGAAAACATTCCTGACTTAGCATAGCTCTTAAAATACTGCATTCCCAGTACCTTCAGTGTAACACTTCATCTATTCACAGTCTCTGGATTTCGGACAAATTTTTATAAAACATGGTGCCCTCAACCTTAATTCCTGATGAACAAATCCCCTATTATCGAGAAGCTCCACTTCCAAACGACAAGTACAAAGGAAAAGGCCAGGACATGCTATTGTAAATAAAATCTAATGTATGCTTCGGCTATTTATAGCTTTTACAAATATTTATTAGATAGCTAAATTCACTTGTTGCCATTATTGCTTCTCTGCTCAGCTGATAACTTGACCTCCCCATATGGCCGTTGGTGACTGAAGGGAAAGGGGGCTGTGGTGGGAAAGGAAAGGAAGATGACCCTAGAGGTCACTTAGCTGGACAAGCTGAGCATCCAGCATAGCAAGCTGCACATTCCCAGTGCTGCGCTGCGGGTCCAAGGCACGTTCTGTGTACTCAGGCTTCCCACGGCGTTTCTGTGGGAGGGGGGGAAATTAATTCTCCAAGGTCTGATACTGGAAGCAACGCTTCAAATGCTTTGATCTTTATGGATAACAAAGAATTGGAAGATACTTCATAAAATTCACAAGAAAGCATGCCAAAATTGCCCCTTATCACCTTTTCTTTAAGACTGAGAACAGGGCTCCCTGTGTAATACACAGGATTAATGGACTCGACTGTTCCTGTCATGCCCACTGACTCCTGTCAGTTCTGCCTTTCTAGCCAAGATCCTTCCTGGACTCAGTGGGACAGCAGGAGAGTACACTATCCCCTAAGGACCTGAGAATACATTACACATTCATGACAATGCAAACTCCTTTATCCCCATTGCAGGTACCCAGAGGCTTAACATAATTCTTCCCTATTGGTTATCTAAAATAATGTCAGTGATTAAATCTCCCTTCTCTAATCACACCATAATATTATCCCTTCCAGGAACAAGCCATACCAGTATAAATACTACCACATACGCATTTTTATGCTCACCAAGAGGAATTCCATCTTTTTGGCAGTATATATAAAATAATAGGAGCTTGTGTGTGTGGATGAGCACTGGAAATGTTCAAAAATACTTCTATGAGGTGCCATATTGGCTAGTAGCAACACAAATCTACTATGGGAAGCAAATAAGCAAGTGCTACAGGGGCTTTCTCCTATTGTGCTCTGAGCAGATCTCAACAATATGGTTGCTATACCAAGGCATTCTGTTTGCATAGTATTTTCATCTTGGTAGTGCTGCATCCGAGGTGAGCAAACAATTTCAGAGTACTTCAGAAAAACTTCAGTATATGAAACAAAAGGTTAAGTCTTTTTGCAAGGCTTCTGACTAGGAGAAGCTTACAGGAGAAGCAAATGTTGAATAGTGCTGCACTATGTTAGCACAGCTATAGGTTAATCTTGAAATAGTGGGCATAAATGTATTTAGTGAGCAAAGCTATGCAGTTGCCATCATTAGTACAGAAAGGATTTGAAGAGCAAAAATCCTTTAAAACCTGTCTCCCATGCAAAAGCATCAGCCAAACAGCTTGTCAAGAGCCATGGTCTGTGCATATCAAAAGGATATTCTCTAGCACAAGATATGTGATTTATGCAGGAAGAGTTTGACTGTACTCTCTGTCTTGGTTCTTTAGATGTGATTAATCCCAGAGGGCAAATATTTGATTCAGGTTCTCTTTGCCTTCATTTTAGGATGGGGATTTTCTCCTCATGGCCATTTATTTCTCTCCTTCTGCTGAAGCCTTGGAGCCTGGAGCTTTGTGTTTAATCACTGCCTATGGAGTCACTGCAGATGGTATCTTCTCAATGCTACCAAACGCTAGATGGAATCTAATAAAAGCACAAAAACCTTCATAAAATTATTTCAAAATTTTAAAGTACACATGCCCTGCCAAGGGGGTAAGTAAACTCAGTCAAGGGTGCTACTTAAATACATTATTTTAATTCGGCTTTAATTCCAATGTATCTATTTTAGTGTCACATGGTACAAAAGAAAATGTCTGTGCTTCCAAAGCCCTCCAAAAAGATAATTTCATAGGGAGGACGGGACCTTCTAATTACAATTTTTACAAATGTGCTTTAATTTGGCTGTTCCATGGCAGGGAAGGCTTCTTTTCTCAGTGGGGCTCCTTGTACCAGATAACCAGGATTAAAGACCACAACCAGTCACTGAATAAGACAATCCCTGAGAAGAGAGAAACAGCTGGAGGGAGGCCAAAGTCGCTGCCAAAAGATGCTTCAGTGAGTGAGTGCATTCACTCTGATGAGGGAGGCCAGAGGATAGCTCTTGAGAAACAGTTCCTGAATTAGCTTTCAGTCTTGTTATCTGGCAGTGAACTTTATAGCTTTCACAACGAGGAGCAGCTTCACAATCCAGCCCAGTGTCCTTCCAATGATGACAGAGTGGATGTAGCTAGGCTGTATGAGAGACTGTCAGCTAAGCAAACCTGTGAAGGCTTGAAATGTTCTTTATCCTTACTAGGTATTAGTTTTGACATGAGAACAAAAATTATGGTGCAAAAGGAAGGCTGCCAACAAAGTAATAATGAGAAAAATGATTAAAGTGGTCTTAACTTTCTAAAAGTGACTGGTTTACATTAATGGTTTGTTGGGAACACAGAGAAAGTTTGCATGGGGGTGATCAACTGAGTATCCAATACACAGGAAACTGCAAAGAATTTGGCCCTTTCCAGTCATTAGTGAAGACTGCTCATAGCTTTGCAGGATCAGGCCTTACACAAACTGCTCTTTAAATCTGAGATTTCCATTATTTGAATGGCATTAGGTTAAAATATCACATGAACCCTACATCTCTTTAAGGTGCCATTTACTTACTTCTTTTGAAGTCACTTGTGACTCTCTAACAGGTTGTACTCACCACATTTATATGTCCTCTTAAATAAAATGTGTGGCTCTTGGCAATGCAGCTTTTATGTTCATAAAATCCAAGTAACTGTGCTAAATTCTAATTAAGAAATTTAATTGAGCCTCCAGTTGCTACTCTGTCTGTGTGAGCAGCAGCTAGGGATCACCTAATCATTCAGAGATCTGTATTACTTTCCTTTTGTTTATTTAAAGAGCTGTACATGACACTTCTTTTTTTAGACAAATTCCCTTGAAATATTGGACAATGAATGCAAACAGCACGTAGACCTTGTAGCTACTCCTAAACAACCATCTGAGTACTCTGTAAGTGATACTGATGGTCTCTCTTTTTGCCCTAGGTCAAAACCCTTTTTTGTGTCACACAGAAAAATAGCAACGTTCTTTATTCTTGAAAGCATTTATTATTAGAAAGACTGAATTGTCAAAAGAAATGTTTTCTTGTTATAGAGATCTCACTACTATTATTTTCTACTGTGTCTTTCACTCAGAGACTTTGTTATACATCAAAAAAATCCAGTGTCAATCAACTGTCTCTCAGCGGTAGAAAGTGACATCCCTGTGAATATCAGGGCCCTCAAATGAGACTTTGAACCCCCTGTACTGGTAAACATCCAGAACAGCTTTGCTGCTGTCATTACAGATATTCTGGTGTAACCCAGGTCAGGCTCTGTGTACAGTGCCTGGCTTCTTCTCAGAAGGATCAGTTGCACTCCAGTAAATTAAGCAGTAACACAAATAACAATCCAGACACCCAGGTTTTTCAAAAGTCTTCCCCCTCCCAAGCCTATTTAGCCATGCTTACATACAATTAAAGCATACAACGCCTAACTTTTACCATATTTCATGCGCTTGCACCTCAGTTTTGTTAAGGGTCCAGTTCTGTTGAAACGGTTTCAGTTGATAAGATTATTCTGGTAAGCAGGGCTTAACCTTGGGGAAACAAAGAGTGGATTGAAATAGAGTTCGCCCTTCCCTTCTCTTCCAGCCTACAGATGCCCGCACAGGCTGCGTGCGCTGCCCCCTCGCTGTACAGCCCCTCCGCGCGGGTCACCTCGCCGGGCAGATGCGGTGTCCCCTCGGGCAGATGCGGTGTCCCCTCGGGCAGATGCGGTGTCCCCTCGGCGCGCTCCCCAGCGCGGGCTGCGCAGCGCCGGTCGGCCTCTGCCACCTGCTGGCTAAGCCGGAGACGGTCCAGGCCTGAAATTGGACCTCAAGTGTTGCCTGTGCACGCCTAAAATCCGTCTCCATTAACTAAAACCATCGCGGCACTTACAGGACAGTCTTCTACTGCCGTTGCTCTTCACGCAGCTCTGGCTGCGAAGGCTGTGCCCGGGGAACTCCGTCAGAAAAAATATCTCCAAAATTACAGCAGTTGTTATTGCATATATACAAAAAAGGCCTTCATTGCTTAGAGCACGCTGGTGGACTCAGAGATTGATTTGTGTTGTTTTTAAGGCAATTCAAACAACCTTAAACCCTTAAGATATCTGCATCTATTCTAGAATTGAGACTTAACAGCTGAACTTACCCTCATTAGGCCTAACTAATTTCTGCTCCTGAGTTTTGGTAAAATTGAAATGTAGGTCTGGGTTGAAACCTGGCAAGAGGTGAAAATTCTCTTTTCGGCTTTATATCCAATGCCTGATACACTAAGTAGCCCATGCAGCAGATCTGCACATGCCTTGTGAATGTTAGCTGTTTAATATATTGTATGCAGCTGATATTCGTATCTGTGAGAGGTTAATAACACCCTGTGAACCAAAGGGTTCCTGGGCACACTTGGGTAATTGCTGCAGTTAAATGCTTTAGCCTCACAGCAGCCTCTGGAGATTAAATCCTCATGCAAAATTCATTCCCGTGAATTACTGCAGTTCATCAAAGATTCTTCGCACACAAGTATTGCATAGTGAATTTCTTGTACTGAAGCTTGTTCTTGATCAGAAACGTAGTCTGGTAATACAAACCCCTACAGTTTTTCACCTTTGCCTCAAGCACAGTCTTGCTCTACCCCTCCAGCAAAGCTTCCCATGCTGAAGCTACAGCCTCTGGAAGCAGAGAGCAGCCCTCAGGCTGCCCAGCACCACTAACACCGGCCTTCAGGGAAGCCTCGGGCCTCAGAGAGAGATGGAGAGGAAACAAGGGTCTGCCCAGGTTATCAGGCAGCGAGTGGATTTGGGGAAAAAAAAAAAAAGAAAAGAAAAAAAACCCAAACCACCAAGTGACATGACAGCCTTTTGGGGTTTTGGGATCCTTTTGAGATGACATAGCCTTGTAGCTGCCATCACCATTAGAAGCACAAGAAAAGGGGACGGGGGATGGCACACCAGAATTGGCTCTATTCAATTTGGGGTTTTATTTCTTGTGCACCAGGACCTTATGAAATAAGTGCTACCTCATCTCGCCTCATTAGGTTGCAAAGTAATTCCAGGCTGTCTAAAATCATATCCTTTTGGTACGCCTTCAGAAAAAAAAAATAACTTTCTTGACGTGCTTAGAGCGTACTTCCAGAACGAAGCTGCCCAGCCAAGGAACAGACCTGCCTGCGTCTTACCAAGGGGAATCGCCTGTCCTTCTCTTCTGCAGGGTGGGGAAGCAAATTCACCCAGCACGTTTTAAGCGGAGGTGATGACACAACACAAGGCGTCCTGTTGCACGCCGCACCCCGGGCACACAGGGAACGCGTCCTTCCGGGGCAGACGCGCGGGCTCCATCCCGTGCGCGGGGCGCTCCCGGCGGAAGCGGCGGGGCGCGGCGGCCATGGCGGTGCTGCTGGAGACCACGGTGGGCGACCTGGTCATCGACCTGTACACGGAGGAGCGGCCCCGCGGTACGAGCCGAGCCCGCCGGCACCGGCTTTCCGCTGGCCCCCGCCGGCACCGGGCTCGCCCCTGCCCCCCTCCCCTCCCCCGGCACCGCGTTTCCCCTTGCGCGGGCAGGCGGCGGCCCCGGGCGGGCCAGAGGCCGGGGCTGCAGTCAGCGCTTGCGGCCGCAAATGTAATAGCTGCTACACCGTGATCTTCTTTCTCAAGTTTCTTTTCTTCAACGGGGAGTTGAGGGGGAAGGGTGTTTTTGTGTAATGAGCCGTGTTCTCAGGGTTCTTTGAATCGCTAATTTGTAGGAAGGGAGGAAATGTTACTTCTCCTTTGAGCATTTCGCTCCGCGTTTATAGGTTGTACCCTGGTAAGTCTCGACACAGCCTGCTCCAAAACTACTTTTCTACACGTTAAACTAGATCTCTTGTTATATCTCTTCTTATTGTATCTGGAGTTTGCTCTGTAAATGTTGGTATGATTTCTTACAGCTTGTCTGAATTTCCTGAAGCTCTGCAAAGTCAAGTACTACAACTATTGTCTTATTTATAATGTACAGGTGAGTAGTCTCAATTCCTTGATTTTTGGTTGCTTTAAAATCACAAACATGAAAGCAATATCATATGTATTATTCTCCTTTGTGACAGAGAGATTTTATTATACAAACTGGTGACCCCATGGGAACTGGCCGTGGAGGGGAATCCATATTTTGGTAAGTATTTATGTATAAAAATCATACATACATACATACATGTATCTGTATATATATCTATATATATCTATATATCGACAGAGAATTTGTGTAAGGGAGTTGGATTACCAGTTAGATTGTCTTCAGTTCTCTTGGGGCAGAATTACTGGTGGGAAATAAAAATGTTGATGCATAAGCTTCTTTGGTTGTCCTACTTAGGTACTTTTTACATTTTTATGCTACCTTTGGCCATTCACTGTGTTTTTCCTGGACATTGTTCTGTCTCTGGCCTTAGAAGTGAAGTTACAAGTAACAACTTGTACATACATTTCTGTCTGTTTAAAAGCTGACGAACAACTGTATGTTTGGTAAGAGAAGTATCATAAGTAAGTGTTCTGTAGAAGACAGAATCAGTTAGCATTGTTAATATATTTATTTTTATAACAAAATGTACTAAATTAAGCATGAGCAGAACATAGAGGCTCTACTTGATTTGCTCTGTATATAAGAAAGTGATCCCCTTACTTATTTTAGTCATGTTGAATGTTTATAAGGAAATCACTTTTCTTACTTATTTATTCAAGACATTTTCAGTGGTCATGCAGACAAGAATTGAAGAAATCATTCAAACAGCTAGGATGGAGCAAACTCCACATGTTCTATATGATCCCTTTGAAACAGTTGTTAAAAGCAGAATTAAAATTACAGAGTAAAACTAATTACTGGGGAGGTGCTGGGGAACACAATATAAAGCAATAAAGAGTTCAGCTGGAACAGAGACAGTGTTGCTCGACTGGTGTTGGCTTTTGTAAGTCAGTCTGTCAAGAGCCTCTTAAATACAAAACCTGGAACTGATGGATCCAGGAATCACCACTCTGGTGGTGCTGGAAGCAGTGTAACTGCTCAGCAGATGCAGGCCTAGGTTGGTAAATTTGCCAGACTTGAGCGGTCTGCACACAAGTAGATTAAGTTTATTTTGGTATTCTGCTCTGTTACAAGTCCTCTGAGACTTACTGGTATGGCAAATGGGTGTGATGAGAGAGATGAGAGTGTCAGATCCTGTCTGGCACTAGCTTGGAGTAGGTCAGTTTGTCTTTTGTACTTGTTTGCTACTGCTGCAGTCCATGGAACTGGAGTTTCTGTTCTTGCACGCAAAGTTTAATTTGGATCTTCTCTTCATAGAGGCTAACACCTGCTTAGCAAAATGAGTTTAAACACACAACACTGTGCTTAAATTTGGGCAAATATGGGCATTGACCATGCCTCCGTCACTTTATGGAGTGAGACAAAATAAGTGATAGCAGGATTAGACTTAAATGAAAAAGAATGCAAAAATTTGCTGTGTCCTGTATATCCCAAATTACTGTATGTAATCCTGTCTGTATGATGAACTGATTTTGCACGTAGTTGTATTGGTTTTCTGTTTATCTTGGAAGATCAAGTTTTGATGTAAATGACTGCATTTTTACAGTGTGGATTAACTTATTTTGCAGAACCTACTTAAAAGGTGTAGTTCCTTTATGCCTCAGAAAAATGTTATATACTGTATTTAAAAACACATAAATATGCCCCTCCCACCCCCCAAAAAGCCTCTGTGAAATGTCTCAGAGAAAAATTTTTTGTTCCCTGTAATATAAACTGTGTGAGTGTATAGGTCCATAAGTATGTGCATGGGTGCAGTGTGAATTCTAGGTTTATTTGAAGGCCAATGTAAAAAATTTTTGAGGTGTCATTTATGGTTTTACAGTGTTTGATTAGCTCTTTTTTAAAATTCCTTTTTCTTGTAACATATTTGTTACATGTTTTTTTTCAGTCAACTGTACGGTGATCAAGCCAGGTTTTTTG
Source organism: Daphoenositta chrysoptera (assembly GCA_013397915.1). Taxonomy (NCBI): domain Eukaryota; kingdom Metazoa; phylum Chordata; class Aves; order Passeriformes; genus Daphoenositta; species Daphoenositta chrysoptera. Next base: position 24,863 of record VZRO01007803.1, on the reverse strand, counting down.
AGGCAGAAAAGGTGCCAAGAATCAAGCACAAGAAGAAGGGAACTGTGTCCATGGTGAACAATGGCAGTGATCAGCACGGATCACAGGTCAGCATAGGGTGTTGGTACAAGCATAAGTAACTAAGCTGAAAACTCCATGAGTTTACAAAAGCAGCACAACAAGTGCCAAGTGTCAATAGCATCATCTTGTAACACAGTCAAAAGGCATGTAAGAAACCAGCCACAGCTAAATATTTTGCACAGTATTCCAGGTGTCAATGGGTATTTGGTTGCAGACAGAGAAATTAAAATGGTCAGATTCAAATCCTGTCCTAGATTAATTTATTTGCTAGCACTCAGCCCCATGTTTTTTTCCTTTATTTATTCCTCTATGTTAATACCTTGATGTGATTTTGCTAATGTATAAAATGGTCAGGAAAAAAATTCTGTAGTTAAATGGAAGGGAAAATTAAGGAAACTGGGTTTTGAAATAATGTTGGAATTTTCTGGTTATGACTTTGTGTTAGTTTGGAAACTGAAATCATATCACAGTTTCTCCTGTATGGTTACATGAAGCTGTGCATTAATAATGTAAGTTTACAGTTTTACCCCAGTGCTGGTAAAAAACAGTTTTTGAAAGTGGTCTTGTTGCCTTTGCTGTTTCTGTTCATGCACACAAAATTTTTGCTGTGGGTAATTCTTTTGACTTATTTTGTAAGGTTTTTTTGTATCTAAAGCTTATAGAATGCTATTATTTCTAAATTATTATTATTTTAGGTGCATTGTCACTTCTATGAGTTAAAATGTCTCACTTGTAATATGCATATATTTTAATTTTTAAAAAGAGGGAATTTTAATAATCAAAAAACAGTTTTAAAAAGGTAGGGTTTTATTCCAGCTAGAGCTTGTAATATATGCAGGTAATTTTGCTGCTTCCCTGCATTGTGTATATTAAGTTGCATGGTTGGGGAATTTAGGAAAAAGAGATGACATTTGTATTTATATTTCAAATGCAGCCTGTTAGTGTAAATGCAGGCACATGGGAATGAGTTCTGTTCCCAAGAACGTTCTTGCAGCTTGTTCCTTGGGAAAGAAAAATTCCAGTAAGGAATTACATGGAGTTGCCTAACGAGTATAGTGTAGCTTAGTGTAACCCATACCAAATACTAACCAGTCTTAAGTGTGTTGTAGAGAGAATGAGGAGTGGGATGTTACCAGGCAGACTGTGAAGTGTGGGTGCAATGGTTGTGTTCTGTTATTTTTGCAGATCTGCCTCTTCCTCCCTCCTTCTTTACCAAGTGCCCTCTGTCTTTAATTTGTTACCAAGTGCTCAGCTGGTATCAATTTTCATATTTTCAGTTTTGCCTTAAAGTGAAAGATCTGATTTGTGGTAAGATACTTTCCAGTGCCAGTTTGAGTTGATCTAAGTCAGTATGTGCTAGTTCTTCTCTCAGTGCTCCTGCATCCTGTTTTTCAGGAGACAAGGGTTTGTGGGAAGAAAGGAAAAAGGGTTGGATAGAATTAGGTAAAGGTAGCACTTACGGGAGTTTTTGGCAAATTTATGAAAAAGTACCTGCCAAATGCTGCTTGGTGAGCAGGTGATTTGAGCTCAGCTCACAAGGGGTAGCCTTGCTCTTTCCTGTCCTCTTCCTTTCATCAGCTGTGGTGCCAGTCACAAGCCTTGCTGGTCTTGCTCAGCAGATGCCCCCAGCAGAGAGCTCTCTGCTCTCCTCTGCCCGTCTGGTTTTGTGCCTGGTTACTGGTTCAGACCAACTCACAGAGGGTGCAGGGAGCTGCTCCTGCAGAGAGATTTCCTCAGGCAGTGGCTGTGAGCTCTGCCTTGGCTCACCGTGTTCTCAGAGCTGACAGAAGACCAATCTTCTACAAAAGTTGGGAAGAGGTTTTTTTTCCCCATTGAATTCAGTGAGAGTGTGTTAAGGTGAAAAAAACACAACCTGAATTTTTCTATTTACTGTTCCTAATTTTGTATCTTCTTTTGTAGTTTCTCATTACCACAGGGGAAAACCTGGATTACCTTGATGGTGTGCATACAGTATTTGGAGAAGTGACAGAAGGCATGGATGTATTGAAGACAATTAATGAAACCTTTGTAGATAAGGATTTTATCCCATATCAAGATATCAGGTGTGACTGCTTTTAACTTTACTTTTTGAGGAATACATTATAATTTAATGAACTTACTTCTTTTTGGAACTAGATAAATATCATTATGTCAGGTGACCATATGTGCTTCAAATACTTTTTTACCCCAGTATTGCTGGTGCAATAAACAAGAACTAAATAAATATATATGAAAATATTCAGCTATGTTGCTGTTACAAAAGCATCAGTGCTAGAATTTACAAGCACACAGTCAGGATATTTGGCTGTATGGGATGCAGCTGAGAATTAGTGGGGCTGGTTTGCTGTTAGCTGGGTAAACCAAGTTTTACTTGCATGTAACCAGTGCTGATCTTGATTATGTTTTCTCTAAGGATAAATCACACAGTAATTTTAGATGATCCCTTTGATGATCCACCTGGCTTGTGTGTTCCTGATCACTCTCCAGAACCTACAAAGGAACAGCTCGATGTGAGTGCTTGTGACAGGAAAAAGTTGGAAGAAATAATTAAATATGTTTATCTCAAATAGCGTCCAGCAAAAATTTGGCCAAAATAAGAAATCAGTCTTTAAGATTTTGTGTCTCAAGTCTATGTCCTGAAAGAACTACATGTTTTTTTTACAGGAGGTGCTCTGCTGCTGTGCCAGCTTGAGTTCTGATATGTCAAATGTTTGTCAGATATTTGGAACTATTGCTATGTTTAATCAAATACAGCTGCTTAACCTTTCAAGAGAAGGATAAAAGCATGACTTGGGTGCTCTCCCCTGTGGCTCTGGTGGAGTTATGTTTGAAAGCTGTATTTTAGGTTTCTACTTACAGTGTAGATAAGCAGAACATTCAGAATATTCAATGTTGGTATTACTGGTTTTCTGTATACTCTGGTAGAAGACAAAATATAACTAACATTTGTTAATATTAAAATGGTTACTGCTGTTTTCCTTTTAAATGTGAACAGTCTGTGTTTCAGTGGCAGTAATCTTGGTCATTCTTTGAGTTATAGGTGCAGGCACACATACTATTGTGGGCTGTTTGTTCAAACAGAAGGAATTTTCTAAAAAATAATTGCAATTATTAATAATTTACTCATAGTATGCAGTTACAGAAGTTGTATGTGAGATTATTTCCTTGTATGGAAACAGTAGTTTCAAGCAATTAGTTAATTAACTAGAGAGAATATTGTTCATTTTTAAGCTTAATAGGTACAATTACAAGATTGAAATTAGGGTTTTATGTGTGCACTGTGGTTAATCTCTGATGTATCTTCAGATATGTTAAGAATAAGGTATTTAATAGCTCACTGCCAGCTGCATAGAGATGCAAAGAGTTGTTCTGAGTTCTCTTCCTTTGTAGCCTGTCTGAAGATACCCCTTGTGGCATAGAAATGTCTGTAAGAAAGGCTGCATTCTGGAGATGCTGGTGAGGAGAAAAAATTAAACCTCAAGTTCTGCCTAGGTTTAGATGTATAAAAACAAAATTATTATTGTGATATATTCTATTTAATGTCTTGCTAGACACAACAGATACTTGCAGTGTTCCTTACCTTCGTTTCTGGCAGGAGCTGTTTGGATTAGAAATGAGTTAACACTTGTGGTGAGATGTTAGTATTAGGTGGGCATATAAAAGAATTTAGAATTTAGATCACTTAATATGGTTCAGACTGGTCACAAAAGTTCAGAAATAGTTCATAGTGTCTGAAATATGAGGATAACATCTCTCTTTTTCTTTTTTTCTAATCTAAGTGGGAAGAACAGAATGAAAGCCTAGTTCTGTAAACATACGGTGCTTAAGCATTTTTCATGTCTTGAGGGGTGAGGGGAAAGGTCATCCAAGTAATAGTTGGAAAGTGAGAAAGAATTTTTGGCCATGGCTTGGTAATAAATAGCCTTTTTCTTCATTTTTCAGAGTGGCAGAATAGGAGCAGATGAAGAAATTGATGACATGAAAGGACGGTCTGCAGATGAAATAGAAGAAGTTCAGGCAGAAAAAGAAGCAAAAACTCGTGCCATTCTTCTGGAAATGGTGAACATCTTTCTGTATTTACCTTTTAGATCTTATTCCAGTGTGTGTGCATGTTATTAAGTGTAGGAGGATGTGTACTACTTATCTTGAAGTTACTTCTCTGGTGATGATGTCATGTGTCAGAATCTGCTATTAAATATCTGTTGTACAATGAAAGGATTGAGCATGAGCACTCGTGTTGTGGTTTTCTGATAAAACCAGTGATACTTCATTGTCAAAGTGAGCCAGTGGAGGCTCTCTGAAAACTTGCTAGAAATGTAACATACATAATGTGCTGCTGAATACCTGCAGTCCTGGAAAAGGTTTAGCATGTGTGGGAGAGAGCTGAGTTAATTTGTGACAAACTCCAAAAAAACATACAAACCACTGAAGGATGAGTGAATTCATCTCGTCTTTACAAACTACCAAATTCAAATTTATAATGAATAGTTTGCAGCAGATTCCAAGGTCAAGCCAGATCTGGCCACAATGTTGCAGAAGATTTGTAAGGACAGAAAGGGTGCACTTCTACCTTTTAGAACTGTCTGTTTGTTATGTTAAGAACAGGAAAAGCAAAGTAGAACATATTTGTGAACTTTCATGAAGTCCAGCAGTGGAATTGCAAATAAGTAGTAAATTTTAGATGCTACAGAAAACACTTCTTTTGTGACACCGAGTAGGAAAAATATTTTATTAATATTTGAATTTGTGATAGGAATATGAAATCATGCAAAAGATGTGTTCCCAGTGTGCTGTGCTTCCTGTAGACAGCTTTAGGCAGAAGTGATGAATGTCTTTTTTCTGTATCCCAGGTTGGAGACTTACCAGATGCAGACATCAAGCCACCAGAAAATGTGCTGTTTGTTTGTAAACTGAATCCTGTGACCACAGGTGAAGACCTGGAAATAATATTTTCACGATTTGGTCCCATTAAAAGGTAGTTATGATCAAAAACCTTCTTTGTTGAAACTGAACTTGATTCCTCCCAGTCTGTTTAGGTTTGGCTGGTAAGGAGTAGTCTGGTGTCTCAGGAGATTTATGCTCTGTTTGGATAGAGACCACAGCAATGGGGAACAAAGGCAGATCTAGCTCGATGAGTATCCTGTCTCAGCAGTGGTTTTGAGGGAAAGCCTGGGGAAGTGTAGGACCCAAGAAAGCATATGGCATTCCTCCCTGACCCCTGTCCCCTCACTCCTTTCAGCAGTTTTGATATCAGATACTCAATGAGCTGGATACAGTCTCTGGGTTTTTCTTTCCTGTGGGAGTATGTATGGTTTGGGATAAAGCAGCAAACATCTGTGGCATCTGATAAACTCCCTGTAAGGTGTTCCTCATCCCTGCTGCCCTTCTCAGTTTTGACCTTGGCTTTTAGCAGTTTCAGCTGATTGCTCCTAGTACTGCTATCAAATGACACGATGGGTGATGAAATCTGCTTTCCTACCCTCCTCTATCCTACACCCCCGTTACTTTTTTTCCTTGCGAAGAGCACGAGCCTACACATTCATGCTTCTTTGTAGTAGAGTCTTCCTCACCTTGTTTTGCTTTTCTTGACCTTTTCCTGTTCTTCTGTTTTCATCTCAAGATGAGAGAACCAGAAATGCACAGGATTTTGAAGAAATTACAGATTTATAGTAGAATGGCTTTGTTCTCTGTATTACTCTCAACTCCTTTTCTAGTGACTGCTAAAGCTGGTTTTTCCATTTGGGGTTTTTTTTTGTTTGTTTTTGGGGGTTTCTTACAATATACAGTTAGGGTTCCATCCACGCTTATCTTGTTGCATTTATCTGTGTCATATGCAGATCATTTGCTGTCTTGGTTTGTCTTGTAAGGACTTTCTGCAATCTCTTCAGTCTTTATTTTTGCTACCTTTAACAATTTAGTATCACCAGCACAATTCAGTACCATCAGCAAACTTTGAATCAGTTTACTCTTACCTGGTCTTTTGCATGTTTATCAATGCAGAGATGTTCCTTATGCCTTTGCTGCTTACTTTCCCCAAAAGCCTTTGGTGAAGGAGTTGATTAGAATTTGCAGAGGGTTTCCAAAAGATTGCATGGACTGGATCATCATCATCATCACCACACATGAGCACATTGACTCTCTTAGAGCACTTCAGGTTTTTTCAGGTGGTCTGGAGCAGGCCCTGTGAATTCAGATGGATGAATGGTAACTCTGTTCTGCTTGGAGTTTCTAGCAGTCAGTGCAGTACTGGCACAAAGGCCTGCAGGCTCCCAGATCCCAAACTACACTGTCTCTGTGAGGGTGAAACTGGCATTGTGTGCCACTCTTACAGCCCCTGCATGATTTCTCTATGCCCTTAGGATTTCTAATTTTTTTTCCTCTATCAGTTTGTTCCTCTGTCAGAGTTGTCACTCTTCTGCAGTCCTTCCACGTTCAGATAAGTTCTCTGAATAATCCGTGAAGGAGGGTTCTTGTACAAAACCATTCTCCCTTCTGCTGCAAAGAATTCTTACAGCTTGTCTGAATAGCCTTATGTTCTACTTTTTTTTTGTTTCCCCCCCAGCTTTTTTTTTCTTTTGGCCTTGATCATCTGTTTGATTGTGGATCCTGATTTGTCACTTCCTCTCTACACATGGTGAAGGTCTCACATTATTCTCACCTTAATGCCACAAATCCTGCCCTTGTTGTCTGGCTGCCCTCCTTCAGCATCCTGTAGTCAAAATTCTTAGGTCCAGTACAAGAGTTGGGTAATAATGATGCAATACTATATTCTTCCCATTTTGTACTACTTACTCAATACTTTTAAGCTTCTTAATTTTGTCCAGTGACCTGCCTGATAAAAAGATGGGCTGCTAAAGAGGTGCTTGCTAAGAAGAGAAAGTTTGTCACAGGATGTTTGTTTAAACTTTGCTAAAATTACCAAGAAAACAGAATGTGAAATTTCTTGTCTTGCATTTGTGAAATGCAAAAAATTAAAAACAGTAATGTTGGAAAATGTATTTTGTTTCAGTAATTAGAAATTATTCTGCTTCATGGTAACCACATATGAGTTTAGTGTAATTGCTTGAAGTAATGTCTCATGCATTTTTTCTTCCCGTAGGGTTCTCAGAATCAAGTGTTATAATACCTTCAAGGTGTTTCGGTTTTGTGGGGTTTTTTGGGTTATTTTTTGAACTCTTACTCTCCCTTTTAAGCAGTGCTTTCCTACCCTACATTTTTTGCTCCAACAGCGCTGACATTTGAATTTCATCCCATTTTTTCAGCTGTGAAGTGATCCGAGACTGGAAGACTGGTGAATCTCTTTGTTATGCTTTCATTGAGTTTGAAAAGGTATGGGCTTTTCAGTATAAACTGTTTGTAGATTCTGCTTGTAAAAGCCCCTTTTTGGTATGCTTCCATTAAGGAAAAACACTGACATCTTCAAATGTGGAGTAACTAATATTTTCTCTTACTGACTTAGTTATACAATTTGTAGGTCCTAAATGAGGCAAACATTTAAGTCTTTGTTTGAGAGAAAGGCAGTACAAAAATGTTCTTAGATTGTCTTGAAACCAGTGGGAGGGGATCAGGCCCTTTTTTTCCTCAGAGCACATTAAGACTTTGAAGAGTTAAAGAAGGGAATTCTAGGAGCATGCAGCATAAAGAGAGAGGTGAATGGAACGAGGTAGATCAGTGTGTACAGTAGTGTTCTCTTCTGGGCTTGTAAATGATGCTTGCAGTATCACCACACTGCTCTTACTGTGGGATTGATGGCAAGAGTTCCCTTGTGGTGCACAGCTCTGCATGTGCTGGTACCTCTCATCTGTGAGGAAAACACTGGAAAAGTGTTCTCACTTTTCTTTAGCCTACTTACGTAGTTAAAATGGAGCTTTGATTAGTTGTCCTATTTTCCTCTTTTTTTCCCTGAATGTATTACATGTGTCAAACATGTAGCTGCATTGGCAAATTTTTGAAGTAGTCAAATGAACTGAAGAATTGGGGTTTGAAATGCTGATATTCAGACAAAGCATAACTATTTCTTTTGAAATGGTACAATGCAAGAACTGTGGTGCTTTAGGCAATTTCAGAAAGTAATGTATGCCACCAAGCTGTCAAATTTGTGTTTGAGCTCTTCAGTGAATATTCCTATGAAATAATAGTGACTCAAGATTTTCCTGGTTAATATCAGGAGGAAGACTGTGAGAAAGCCTACTTCAAAATGGACAACGTGCTGATAGATGACAGACGGATACATGTGGATTTTAGCCAGTCTGTTGCAAAGATTAAATGGAAGGGAAAAGGTAGGTACATTTGCAATTCTTTGATCCTCGTAACTTAATAAGCCATGACTTCTAAATTAAGCATTTTATAAAGAGTTAGTAGTTTAAATCTTCTCGTCTTCAGGGCTATAAATTTCCCTTGTACTGTAATAAATAGAGCAACACAGTTGTTAGCTCTTCCCTTTATTTGTTTCATAAGAAAAAGTAGAAGGGTTTACTACTGTTACATAAACATTGCATTGCCACTGATTACCTTTTTAGCCAATGTATTTTTGCCATTAAAACATTTTTTTATCTCAAACTTCAGGCATGATTTTTTTTTATATTACTTATTAGCAAAATAATATGACATTAATTGTTATTTTCTGGTTTCTTTTCTTTATTCACTGTATGACAATCAGGTGTATACAAGAAAAAGTCAGTATTCAGGCCAGGGATTTCTGCTCTTCACCTCTTGTAGGTCAAACATACTGAATGGCAGGCAGGTTGTGTGTTACAAAAACCCAATGTCAGGTGTTTGAGGATGTTTTGGGAGGAAAAGGATGGTGGAAGAGGTGGATGCAGTGGTTATTTGTTTACTGGAGGCATGAGGAAAACACTGGACTTGGAGAGGTGTCTGTGCATTGCATTGGGGACGTTCTTGTGTGTTGTCTTCTAAAAACGCAGTCAGCCCTCAGTAGTCGCCGTGCAGTTTCTCCAGGTGGGGTTCTGCTCCTGAGCACTGGGGTACTGGAACTTGTCCTGCACAGAGCTGAGGCCACTCTGTAGTCTGTCTATACCAGATACTGCAGTGCCTCCTGTGTTCAGTGCCTGCGTGGGAAACTCCGTCTGAGCTCTAAATTGTCCAAAATATTGGAAAGCTAACTGTATTGTTGCCTTGTGCTTACATGGTACCCCAAAAATGGCCTTCCACTCTCGGTAGAGGTTTCTGGGCCAGCCAGGAGTGTTGCAGTTCCAAGCGTGGCCGTGGGAGGGCAGCACGGTGCTGCAGGTCGTTGATCTTTGCTCTGGTACTTCAGTGAGTGAATGGAAACTGAAATCTGTCGTGTCCCTTTTTAAATCTAGACGTGAACGGGTTTTTTTTCTTAGTTTTCTTTTTGAATTCTTAAGCTGCAGCTGTCTCAGAGGTTTCCCTCAGTGCAGACCAGAGCAAAAAGTCATTTAATGATGAGAACAGTCTGTGGGCTTTCATGGTAGCAGAATTTTAAGCAGTGTGATATAGGACCTTTAATAAAAATGGGACTAAACCAGTTGCTGAATCCTGCTTTGTGATCCTCTTCATGTGTTGTCTCTGCTGGACATGAATGAGGAGAAAGCTGGATGTTGTTTAATGGGATCTGCAGGCAAGAGAAGGACAGAACATCACAACTTGTCCTGCTCTCTTCTACTCTGTTACACAGATGTCAGTGTTGTTTCTGGAGCTGTATCCTGCTGTGGATCTCTCTGTGGTTATAAAGAGTGCCTAAATCATTATCAGAACTTAATGATAGTTGTGGGTCTTGGTTGTGTATGTGGTTAGAGTGAAATGAATATATTTTTCTGTGGACAGGTGGGAGGTATACCAAGGAAGATTTCAAGGACTATGAGAAGGAACGTGACAAACCTTCAAAACTTGCTCTGAAAGAGAAGGTAAAACCAAAGCAAGAGTATCCTTTTCTGCTCAAAAGTACTTTTTGAACTAAGTAGAATTTATGAAAAGAGCCTGGAAAAAACTTCCTAAAGTCTGCCAAATGGATGTTTCCCTGCTACTTCATATAAGCATTTGGAGTTTGAGATGTAATTAAGCATTTTTTGATTTTCACATGATAAGCTCTGATGAATTTAGTCAAATCAGAATATGCTGTTTCACTTCCATGTTGTGTGCAGGTAAATAATGTTTAGAGTCTGAAATACGTGTTAAGTCTTGGTAAACTCTTGTTGGATAAAGTGGGATTTGTTTGCTCTGGGCTGTTGTATTCTGCTCTGTACTGAGATTGGGTAACAGGTCTGCCCTTAACAAACACCATCAGCACCAAATATGACCTTGTGCTGGATGAGGATGTAGAAGAGTCTCACACAAGTCAATCACACTTGGCTAAAAAACAAAAGAAGAAAAAGCACCACCACTCTGAAGATGAAGATGAAGACAAAAGGACCAAAAAATCTAAGGTACTTGTCTCTTCATGCATTAACTTTATTCCTTTTCATTGTTTTCCTCATAAAAGAAGCCAGGAGAAAAAAATCTGATATTGAATAAGGACATGGTGTGCAAAGTCCCATGTAAATACAGCAGTTGTAAAGCTACAGAAGGCTGATGTTAATATTTGATTATGAAAGAGGGTTTCCAAATCCTCCTGGACTTTTGAAGCTTGGCATGTCTAGATGGCTTTTTGCCAAAATACCCTGAAGAGGCAATGAAGCCTCTCGTAAAGTAGGGGATCTTCAGCACTTTGAACCTATTGTTCACATATTCCCAGTCATAAACTAGTAGTTAATTTTATTTCATGACTGTAGGCTGTATCACATTTTCTTACCAGACCATCATATGTTGGGTTTTTCCTGTATGGAGTTGGGAACGTAGTCTCTTTACATTATCTTTTTGTGTTTGTCCTTAACTGTTTTGGAAGTGTTTGTGTAAAATCATCACGTGGGTTTGCTTGCATCTGTAATGTGCAAACACAGGGGGCTGTGGAGGAGAGCACCAGCAGACAGTAGTACTGTCATTCATTAGTTCCACTGCAGCCTGTCATTTCTGTGCACTGGGGACAGTCAACATGTGGTGTTTTGTGGAAACAAAGTCTGCAGTGAGAAGGTGGAGGGTTAACCACCACTGAAGTGAGCATTAGGAAGAATTGAGCTAAGCTGAAAAACAAAAAACTTTTAAACCCTGGTATTTTAACAGTGCAAGCATTATGAGTAAGAACAAAGCTGTCTTCTAGCAACTTTGCAGAAAGTGGAAGTTTCAGCTACAGCAAATAAGGCCATTGTCCCATCCTGTGTTTTGAGTACTGCTGTAAGTTCTGTGGATACAGAGCATGCATGATTCTGTTCTTATACATCACTTCTTGCTGTGATGCTTAAAAACAGTTTTTCTCATGAACATCAGCAATTAAAATCTTTCAGTGCCAGCAGTGAGCCCTATTGATCATTCATGGACACAGTCTTTCTGTCATTGTACAAATTCAGTCAGGGTCCTTTGAGTGGAGAGGAGGGACTTTTTCAGATCAGTAAAGTCTTGACTGGAGCATGTGCCTGCAAGAGGTGTGGACTAATGTTGGTTTAGACTTCCTTCTGACTGTTTGGCTGATTGAAACTGCTGCTTTAGCCTTCTTGAAACAGGTATTTTTGGTGGTAATCTTTGTTCCTGATGGTTCAGGAATTACACCCATGGAACTGGCTGGTCTTACATTATCAGCAGAGAACATTTTAAAATCATTTAGAAGTCTTCACCCCTGCAGGTGGCACAACAAGTGCTGGCAGCAATAGGTTGTCAACATCTGTTCTAATTGTTGCACAGGGATTGTGAGACTTCATAGCACAAAAACATGAATGAGGACAGGGGGATTTGTGGTGCTATTTTCAGGTTCTAGAATAGAATATATTCTGGTGCTTGACTATGTGATCTCCTCTGAGTTTATGTGTATCTTTCTGTGATTTAGTCACCTGCTCCTGAGGTGGTTTGTTCTTGTAGTCTGCTGTTGCTCTGTTCTTCCTTCCCACAGCTTTCTTCTCTCTTAGTCACCTTTGCCCATTTTGCTGTAAGTAGCTTAACTTTCTTATGCCCAAAATCACAGGTGGAGGCTTACTTCTATTCTCTGATGGCAAACATCGTAGTTCTCTCTTAAAACTGTGAAAATTAATTTCTGGGAAGAATTCTTCTCTCTGGATTTGAATATTCTCATTATTGTGTACAGTACGATATGCACGTACTGGGCAGTATGTACTCGGTCTCAAACAGACACAATATTTTGGGCATGGCCTCTTTAGTGAAATCTGCAGGCACCTTAGATGACAAATCCTGTTTAGCATATACAAAATCTTAATTTTGTTTTTATTTTTTACTGTTCATACTTTAGGCATAATATGTGGAAATCAGGAGAAGCAAGCATGTTTCTGAGGTGGAGTATGTCCAGTGTGAATAGTGAGTCCAGCACAAAGCATAACAGCATGGAAACTTTTTAGTCAATGGTAGCATTTTTAGTATAGGTAAATAAAGCATTCTTCCTTTACCCTGTTTTGTAAATCACTGAATGTAGTTGAGGTAAGAACTTCAAAACAAAACAGTAGCAGACCTTCCACAACTCATCAGCCAAAGACCCCAGTAACCATGCTTCATACAGAAACTTCCACCCTGAGTCTGTAGGGTGGCAGAGACTTGAAATAAGAGAGATCAGAGGCTTATAATGGGAAGTTCTGGCAACTGGAACTGCAGTTTGTGCTATCAACTCTAGCTATGACTTGAAGGGGTTTTATTTTCTCAATAGTTTCCATGATGTTGAGTTGTTTTTCTGTTCTCTTGCTGGTGTTACATTTTTTCTTTAGTATATTTTGACTCATCCTTCTCTTAGTCTGACACCCGTTTCCTGAATCTTGGCCTGTGTGTTGATGTTTCAAGAATATATATTTGAGTCTTGTGCTCTTGGACTTGATTCCAGTGGGTAGGAGAGGTAGGGTGCTGTGGCTTGCTTTTAGTAGGTAACAGGATGTGGGTCTGGGGCAGGAGGGTGGACTACCATGTGGGTTTGTGAATAGGATTTGGTAGAGTTTTTTTGAATACAGGTCATGCTTCCACCTGAGATTTATATTATGACTTTGTTCCCCTTCCAGTTTTTTCTGTGTGTTTTCTCTTGGATTTTATTTTTTAAGATAGCTGGATCTGTGAAGTAGTATAGCCTATCCCATAGATTTTTGTGAGACATAGGGACTTCCCGATTTCAGATTTCTGTAGTTCATGGTTTTGGCAGAGGTACTGATTTTTCTGGTTTTAATTTTCTGCTTTTACTGCTTTTTGGACACTGTTCCCTTTATATTTAGGGTCAAGTTTTATCAAAATCTCCCCCCTGAAAAGGCTCTCTCTCTTTGTTTGCTCCTTTTAACCTTTAACTAGTGTGTTTAATGTATGTAAGAGGTGGCATATGCATTCTACTTTTGTGGCCATGATATTTATAGTTATTTCACTTGCAACTGCTGTTTAGCAAGTTACTGCTTTTGGCAAAATCAGCCATGAACTTCAAGGGAAGTGTCTTTTCCTTATTTCCCTATTTCCTTATTTCCTTCCTCATGTGTGTTGCAACACAGTGCTGGATTAAGAATTAGGGTGATAATCACTTACTCATTGACTGATGAGAGGCTGTGATCCTGAACTGAGAAATACATATTTCAGCAGCAAGAAAAAGCTTGTTTTTAAGTAGGGATCTTTGTCTTCTTCTTCCAAAGCAGCATGTTTTTGACTTTCAGGCATAAAATTTTGATTTCAAAATGCCATTATTTTTAGTAATTTAGTGTGTTTCAAAAATTTACCTTTTTCTATGCCAAAGACTTTAAAATGAAAAATCTTATTTAAGGGGAAATGTAACTTACGCTGGCAAGAAATTAAGATGCAATTCATTCTATTAATTCAAATTACACATTTTTTTCTTTACCTTTGATCATATTAGCTACTGTGGTGACTTTTTTGTGTCACTTTCAGACTTGTCCTGTACACCTGTACCTTAAATGCTTTTGTGGAGGCTACTGCACTTGTCTAACTCAATGCTTAAATGACTTCTAATCCTTTCAGCAAGTTGGCCTTTTCCATGGCATTCCATGTGGGCTGTTTGTCTGTAGCTTGAAGTGTTCCCTAACCTGTTCCTGCCCCTACTCAGCCAGTAGCCTGTCTCCAGTGATTACTTGGCAGATTGTTCAACTGAGTTCTGTCCTGCTTTTCTCCTGTTGGGCTGGGAGGAATCCCCAGCCACAAACCTGTTAGGGGGCAGCCATACACCAAGCCCACCATTTCCTTTTCTGGCCAGTATTTTTTGTCTTGTTCCTCTCTACCCCTCCCCCAGCATGTCCATCATCTGATGTTTACTCAGGCCTTGTCACAGATGGGCTTGAAACCCATTGGGCTTTTTCAAACTTAGGGAGAGTGAGGCCTCTGGGTACAAGAGTAACATGGCTGTGCCTCATTTTGAAAATTAATGGACAAAGCTCTTATAAGTAGCTGGAAGCACCACTGAGTCTTTTTGGCAGATCCAGATTTTAAAATCTGTACTGAAATAAAGTTTGACATTAAAGATGTGGAATAGGCATTTGGCCACCAGTGAGATTATTGTACCCAGCAGTAGCAGAATTTTTATTTGTTATAGATCAAACCTGTGATTATTTGTGTGTCTGTTTATCCAGGGGGTTTGCATTGCTTATTGTAACCCTAGTATTTCAGCATTATCAATGTTGTTCTAGAGGTGGTGTTTGCTCTAGGAACCACCCCAGTCACTGGCTTTCTGCATAAAATCTCTATTTGAAGTAGAGTTTTTTTACTGTTCTTTTAAATAAATGAAGTTTACTTGTTTGTACATGGAGTATAGCTTTCAGCCATACAGTTGTAAAGGCTGCTGTACTTAGAAAAATAATATCTGAAATGAGGAAAGAAATACTGGGTGATTTAATACAGACATTTTTCTTAAATCATATTGATCTGTGCTTAACAGTGTTGTAATTAAAATCCCGTAGAATTATATCTCTCTATTAGCACATATGGTGATACTAAACTGTCAGGTTGTTTATTTTGCTGAAGACTAGAATTTAGGCCATTAAGAATTATTACAGGCAGGTCTTAAAAAATGTTATGCATCTGCATAGCACTGGAATGCCTGTGGGGCTTGAACCAAAACTTTCAGAAATATTTGCATTGCTTAGGTAAAAAATCCGAAATCCAAATCTAGCTTACAGACTTGTTTTATGCTTGTGAAGAGTTTGGTAATATCCATCTGAGTGGAATCCCTGATAAACCAATTTTTGCTAAAGCTCCTTAGGCTATACAAGAAGCATGCCTGACAGCCATGCTTTTTTCCATAAACACTGACAGAAACTTACTTGTTAGCTGACCTCCTTCAGGTGGTTTCAGTGGGGTGATTTTGTGTTACCTGTATCAAATCGTCGTGGGTGTGAATGTCTTTAAGGCAGTATCAGCCGTAGCTGAGGAACCAGCCGTGCCCAGCTTGTCTCCAGTTCTCTCGGTGCCTTTGTGTGTTTCCCCTGCCGTTTGTAACTCTGTTTCTGTCCAACCCCTCGGCAGGATCCCGAGCGGAAGCACGAGGAGCGCTGCAGGGAGAGGAGCAGGAGTGAGAAGAAGGAGAGGCACCGGAGCCGCAGCCGTTCTCAGGAGAGGGATTACACTTACAGCAGGCAGAAGGACAAACACAGGGAAGACGTCCGAGTAAGAGACTGGGATAAAAAAGCAGACAGAAGCAGAAGTCCCAAGAAATCAAAAGACAAAGAGAGGTCCAAGTACAGATGAAGGCCAAGGAAAAGACAGAGGGGAACTAAAACAATAAATTTAACTTTTTTCTTTTGTAATTGTGTTTTTTCTGTAATACTTGCTGTAGTGTCTGACTGCAATATGCAGTAAGATTTTATAGCTTAATGCTCCTTGTTGGAACATGATCTGCTAATTCTAAAATTCAAGATGAATCACTGCAAATTACTCTGCCCTGGAGTGCCAGTAGCTGTGCCTGGCTAGAGCATTTCAATGGACTGTGCAGAAAGAGAACTTCTTATTAAGATGATTCTTTGGGAAGGCTGGTATTTAAGGAACTAAAGCAGCTGGAACCACCCCATGGCAGAAAATTCTGACTAAGCAGGCCAGGCCAGATGTCCATAATCTCCAGACCTAAGCTGAGTGGGGATACTGAGGGTATTTAATACAGAAATGTGTTTTCCAGCAGCATCTGCTCTGTCTTTGCTTTGTTGAAAACAAAGCTGGAGTCCAACATCTTTGGTGCCATGGTAGTTAGAAAGCAGAACATAAAACCCCACCTTCCTCTGTAATGTTGAGAATAACATTGGAAAATATCACAGCAGAAACATCAGCTGCTTCACTTTAACATAGCTTAGGCCTTTTTGAAGAGGAGCTCTTCATGCTTTAGGGTCTTTGTTCATTAGCTGAAGGCTTAGAAATCAGCTCCTCACAATCTTCTATTGGATTCCTTTACACCTTAAAAATGTGATGTAGATTCTAAATTTCTATTCTGTTCATTTGAGTAAGTTTGAGATCTGTTTTGATGTCATGCATTACAGTTCCTTTAGTTGTCTCTAGTCTTGAGCTTGAGTCCAAGACTTAAAGTGGACTCGACCAAATATGCAAAGTGTACTTGTCTAGGAAGCTGCCTTTTGATGAATCTCTAACTTTTGTATCCTTCAAAGCATGGAACTGTTAGCTGACCTCTTCCATAACTCTCTCCTGGCAAAACACTTCTAACCCCCTGAGACCCTGCAGGGGCCAGTGCCATCCTTGCAGAGTCTGAGCGAGAGTCTTCTGTCCCAGAGGAGAGATCAACAGGAGGCCTGTTCCTGGAGGTCTCAGGGAATCTGGGGCTGAGGACTGCTCACTGTTCCTGTCAATAAGGTTTCTACCTTCAGTCTGGACATAAGAAGATTCCAAGGAACTTTACTAGGTCAGGATGTGGTGCATTTGGAGTGGTGCTGCAGAGGCAGTAGGTTGTCTTGAGCTTTTCCTCCCTTGGCCTGCTCTGTTAAAGAAATGAAGTTTGCACTATCATACTGTTCTCAGTCCTGCTGTCCTTCTTCCCTGAATGGCATTTTTAACTTGCAAAAAGCACTGGCCAGATTTGAGAAGGATGTGGAGATAGTAAAGCAGTTGTGTTCTTGTATTCTTTAGGAAATGGCAGTCATAGAAACAAACAAACAAAAAAGCTTCCAGTTGGGGAGAATGCTGAATTCTTGCTGAACACCAGAGGTGCTCTTATTGGAGAGTTGTGACTTAACATCACAGAGTTTCAGCGGCCTTTCCTAGGCCTCAGCTGGCCCTCAGCCATCTGTGGGACATACAAAACTTACCAATGTTTAGAAACAAACACCCTGTTTCAGGTGAATTGCTCACTTTGCAGCAGAAATGGCTTTTGTTTTCTTTGAAACAGGTAAATGCTTAAGAACTGAAAGTTTAAATGAGTAGTATATGGAAGTGGCCATTTGCGTTGTAGGCCAAAGGGTCTTCAGAATAAAGGGTTAAAAATATCAGTGCATCCAAAAGGTTTCAGGTTTCTGATTTTCAGTATGCCCTGGTACTTTTACAAATACACACAGTATCTTCAGATGGGCGAAATTACCTGTTTATATTTTAAGAGGAAGCTTTCAAATGTGGATGTTCAAAAATAATACTAATGGATATTAATAGATGATCAAATAACAGCATAAAAGCTCCCAATTTGGAGGCAAGTACCTAATTTTAGGGCTGCTGGTTACTCTGCTACTCTGCTGAGGCTGGAGGGACTGCTGTTCACCTGGCACATGCACGGATGGCTGAGCACTCTGGGGTGGGATGGATTTACTGCTCCAGTCATGGGAAGTTATGGTTGTGTACCTGTGGTTCTTTTGGAAATGGCACGGACAAGCTGCATGGTCAGCTGAAACCACAAACATTTCCTGCTATTCCTGTCCAGCCAGAGGTGTTGGAGTGGACAGGACTTATTATCTGGGAGTCAAAGAGTTAACTTGTTTTAATCTAATGAGAATTCACACTTCCCTGTCATTTCCTTTTCGTCAATGCCATCTCCAGCCTCAGTTTCGCTATTGACCTTTGGTGCTTGTGGTAGTTAAAAAACAGAACAAAAAACCCCACCTTCCTCTATAATGTTGAAAATAGCATTGAAAATGTAGCAGAAATATCAACTTCCTCACTTTGACATAGCTGAGGCCTGTTTGAAGGGGGGCTCCTCAGGATTTAGGCTCTTTGTTCAGTGGTTAAAGGCTTAGAAACCAGCTCCTCTGAGTTTTCTGTTGGATTCCTTTACCTGCAACAGCTTAAAAATGTGATGTAGACTCTAAACTGTTTTGTTCCATGGATTTGATGGAAGTTTGAGACCTATTTTGATGTCGTGTGTTGTAGTTCCTTTAGTTCTCTGTAGATCTCTTGAGATGGAGTCCTAGACTTAGAGAGGACTTGGCCAAAACCATGTTGTGAATAGGACTGGTCATAGAGCACTAAAGGTGAGTGGGAGAGGGGTAGGGTGCAACAGAGATCTCTCCCTAATCCCACAAACATCACACACGTCAGTAGAAGAAGCATTAGTGTTGTATCCAAGGGGTTGGCATTGCAGGATGGGAGTTACCCAACCCCAGTCATGGTAACCCTGTACTCTCTGGAGGTAAACCTGCTTCCTTCCACTTGTCAGAAGAACACCCAGCCCTAACAACCACACAAACAAACCTAAACAAAACCAATTCTCCCCCACCTCCCTTCATCTATTAGTTTTTTGGACAAGCATTTTAAAATTTTCAAGAGGTTTAGAATAATTTCTGATTCTTTTGCTGCTCTTATCTTTGCCCATCTCACCTTCCTGTAGCCTGACTTTTTTCATGTAAAGCTTGTACATTACTGGCAACAGGATTACAGGTTTTGCTTGTAAGCCTCCTGGAGCATGGGTAATGTCTCTCCTTTTCTATCAATCACTTGTTGCATACAGGGGTAGCACAAGCAATTTGAAAAATGTTAAACTTACAGTAAGATTTATGTAAATACTTGCTACATGGCTGTATTTTTGTGTAAATTGCTTGGTCTGGTCACTGATGGAATGTGCTTTTTCTCAGTGAGGAAGCCAATATCCCTTGGTTAAATGTGGTAGCTGTGTTAAAAGGTACCAGCAAATCAAATGTAGGGTTAGGTCTTAGGAGCTTACAATATATTAATCATTGAAGCTGAGAGACAGTTCCAAGAGCCATCTGAAATCTTAACCTGAACAGCAGTAAACTTTTGAACTTGAAACTTGTTTGGGACTTTCTGATTGTAAAAGGTACTTTTTTATTTTAAGCCCAGTGGAAAACAGCTTGAGTCATAGCAGTATCTTGTTATATAAAAGAAGGAAAAACAAGTATTTTAGGCAAAACCAAGTAGGGATCCTGCTACATCAGACCGTATGGATGGGGGTTGCAATTTTCCGAGAAGTTACCTTTGTCTACGTTATTGAAATTGGTTTTCCTGTTTTTTGTTCTCCCTGTTCTGTGGTCAGATGGAGTGCTTGCTACAGTGGCATGGTTTTGGGGAAGTAGGAAAGGTGGTCACTTTGGCAAGCATGCAGAAATACCTCTTCTAAAGGTGGTGGCTGTCTGCCAGTTTGAATACAGGACTGGCTGTCTTAGAGCAGAGCTGGTGCTCTAATAGGACCCACTCAGTTAGTGATGTATGCTTTTGGGGTGAACACCTGTCTCCAAGTCAAAATTTTCAGTGTCTCCAACAGGGAGAGGATTTCACTGGCAGAAATTCACATCCGGATTTTGCCTAATAGTGTGTAAAAAAACATAATTAAAATCAGGAGTGTATCTTGTACTGTTGAGAGAGTTTGGCTTGAGGGTCTGACCTGAGCCTTCGTGAAGGGAGGAGGGAAATACTCTCACTTGAGGCAGGATGGAGAATGTATTTGTTCCAGAACTATTAAAAATACTCCTGGCAATAGATCTACATTTGATTTAGCATTTGCTGTATCCTGACCTTCTGCTGGTTAGGGGCTAAAGAATTTTCACTGTGTTACTCTGGGCACTTATGCTTGTTTGGTATTCACAGCAGCTGAACTTTTCAGATGAGGCAGAGGGTGAGAACGCTTTTCTCTTGTGCTGATGCAATAATGACTGTTTCCTTTAGCAAAGCAAATACCTCACTGGGGTGTGTAGACCAAAATACCTGAGGTGTTCCACAGTGCAAGTTTCAAGAGAATGTTTTTTCCATGCAGAAGTCCAACCATCAGCAAAGTGGTTTTGCACAGGGAGCCTCCTCGAAAGTCATGCTTGGTCATCTCCATAGCCTCCAGGAGCTGCCACAACAAGGCTGCCCCACTCTGAGGTCAGTAGTGATTCTTTCTGGTGAAGGTCTTGTTGTTTCACAAACCTGTAAATCCTCAGTCCTCAGCTCAGCATTGGAACATCCACTAGTGGGGAGATCTTCCCTTCTGAAAACTTCTACTGCAGCTCTTTCCCTCTTGAACATAGCCATGGCCTTGAGCAGCAGTAAATCTGTGCTGGGAAAACTCAGCGTGCTTGTCAGCACAAGGGAGCACAGCGGAGAAAGGAAATGTCTATGAAACCACAGCCTTGGGTGCTCAAATGTGTGTCTACACTGGTGAGCGAAAGGGTGTGAGGCCATCTGAAAAGTTAAATGTGCTCCTTTATTTCTCATGGTAACTGGTAGCTCTGGTAACTGATGATCACCAGGGTAAAGGTTTTTAGCAGGTTTCAGGAGTTGGCTGAGGGTCTTCCTATCTGCCTACAATTTGAATGATGTTGAAGTCTTTTGCTCATGGCTTTTTACAGTAGATGGGCTTAGTCATTTCAATAGAAATTAAAATTCTCTTACCTAATTCTTTTTTTCTTTTTGTGAGCTCTGGTTTGTTCCTATTTTTGTAGTAAAACCCCTGTTTTACTGAGAAGTAGGGGTTAAAGCGAGACTACACAATGCAGTGTGCTCTGCTCTGTTGCCTGCCTGGGTTGTAAATAATGCAGCAACTTTCTCTTTCCTTTCCAACAGTACTGCTACGTGGTGGTCTTGTGATGAGGTGTGTGGCGTTGTGAAAGCTTAAATGGAGCAGAGAAGATCCCTCCTCTCCAGGGACGTTCAGAGTTTAGGTTGGACTTGATGATCTCAAAGGTCTTTTCCAGCCTCGTTCATTCTGTCGTTGAGTCCAAGGAGTGAGGAGTCAAAGGTTGTGGCTGTTCTGCTCTCACAGCTGTTCTGGGCAGCAGGGAGCTAACACACTCCTTCAGTTCTGATCTTAGAACACACCCCTGTTTCTGCAGCCTTAACCTGCCCAGCCAGAGCTTTGTGGATCAGAGGAAGTGTTAGGAGGTAGGGCAGAGGAGGCTGCGTGCTGCCCCTTTCTCCTGTGGCTGCCAGAGGTAGGGCAGAGGAGGCTGCGTGCTGTCCCTTCATCCTGTGGCTGCCAGAGGTAGGGCAGAGGAGGCTGCGTGCTGCCCCTTTCTCCTGTGGCTGCCAGAGGTAGGGCAGAGGAGGCTGTGTGCTGTCCCTTTGTCCTGTGGCTGCCAGAGGTAGGGCAGAGGAGGCTGCGTGCTGCCCCTTTCTCCTGTGGCTGCCTGGGCACTGCTTTACACAGCAGCAGGGCATCCTGGGTGCCAAAGAGTTCCCAGGAGTCTGGGTGTGATGCAAGGCATAACCATCACCTGGAAACATGCAGGAAGCAGCGGTGAGGCTTGCAGCAACCAGCAACCACTCTTTGGATGAAACAGGATACCACTACAAAGGGTTTGGCCACCCTGCTTCCTCCCACAAAGTATGCAAGTAGTGGGATTTCTGACTGGGAAAGGTCCACCCTGCTCTGGTGTGTTGCCTTGTGACCGTGGCAGAGGTGCTCTCCTTCCACAGTGGGGCACCCCAACCCTCCCTGGCCCTGGGGGCAGTGGGCACTGCACCTGTAAGAGCTGTCTGAAGCATCCAAAAGGTTCCAGAGGTTAACCCCTCCTTGAGTCTCCGATCCTTCCTGCTGCCTAAAATTGGGTTTGGGGCATATTTCTTTGCAGCGAGGTAAGGAAAAAGCAGAAGGTAACCTCAGTTTCCATGGAGAAGTGCCTGTCAGCCTTTGCTGTGGACAGCCTGAGTGTCTCTGAGCAGCCTTTCAGTGGAGGCACCAGCAGGCTGGAAGGGGTTGTTTGGTTTTTGATGTTTTATTGGAGTGTCCCAGAGCAGGTTCCCTCAGACATGGAGGTGTTTGAATGAGTCTTTGCAATATTGGGTGCTAAGCAAAATGTTGATTTTTTAAAATATTTTTTTCCGTGTATCCCTGAAGGTCAGGAATTTGCCAGATGCATGGGAATGAGGCTATGCTGACTTGGTACAGCAACCCTGGTGGAAAACTTCTCACTTCACCCAGAATTCATGTGCTATGTTCTCACTGCCCAGTGTTCTGGATCCCTGCCGGAGTGAGTTTGACTAATGTTTGCCTGTGACTCAGAACGGAGATGTGGTGGGAACCTCTTTTATTTTTTTTTCCTTTTGAAAAATGAAGTGAAAGTCTATCAAACTACAGTTAAATGAGAGCTTGGCCAGCCAAATGAGGAAGTAAAACCTTCCTATAAAATGAGTTCTGCCCACTGCACTTATTTGCTCTCAGTTGACATCAGCCTTACCTTTAAATACGAGTTGGTGACTTCCTTGTGAGCCTGGTACTGCTCTGAATCCAGATTCTGGCTGGAGCATGGTGGGACACTGCAGGGACACAGAAAGAGCAGCTGCCAGGTAAGTTGCAGAGCAAGTGGGGTTCCCTGTGACCACAGCTCACTCCCTGGGGAGCTTGGCTTTATTATTTTTAGCAAACAGAGCAGTGAGGTGGGGAAGAAAAAGGCAAATCTTTTTAGTCATCAAGACAACAAATGGCCGGTCTTGTTACAAAGAGTTTATGTGCATTTATTATTTTTAAAAATAAAAATCCTTATTTTTCTGAAGACAGAGCAGCCCATCTTCTTTTGGAGAAAGACCTCATGGCAGGGCTCAAATGGGCTGTCAGTCATAGGTGGTTTGCAGCATTATTCTCAGCAGTGAAGGAGCAAGAAGTGGTCCAGCCCTGAGGTGTGAGGGGGAACCCTACGGTGACAGGGAGCTGTAGCTGTGCTCCTCGGGCTGCTCAGCATCCACAAGCCCTTCAGAGAACACCTAAACCTGCTCTGCCTTGACCAGTGCCAGGGGCTGTGTCCCCTCTGCCTCTGCTTGGGCAGAACGGAGCTTTGGGGGGGCTTTGGGGAGCCCTAACTCCCTCTGAGTCAAACTGGTCCTTATTGTGCTCCTGTGGTCTGAGCCTGCTGTGCTGGAGGTGCTGCTCTGACTGGTCACAAGTGCAGCAAACACCTGGTGGAAGGATGAGGAAAAATTACTCTTTGAAGTAATTCAAGATGTAGTAGTTACCAGCGCGTTTTTTCCATAATAATTTTCTAATCTTAAAAACCTGTCAAAATATACCAAAGGCAGAAGACCATAAGAGGTCTTTTGACTTTTTAATCAAAAGTACTCATTAAAATATTAACATTCTAAAATGTTAAGACTGGAATATAATTTTGCAAACCTGACTTAAGCCATGTCTTCTGTGTGTGTGTGTGCATCTGTAAGAGGGGTCACAACACCACAGAGAGTGCTTTTTAAGCTAAAACATAGGATTGGCACATCATTTATCTGGGATATGAGAAGACTTTGGCTTTCAGCGGAGTGGAAACAGAAACAGCTTCCAGTGGGATGTGCTGAGATGAAAGGAGGAAAGTGGCAGGAGGAAATCCAAGTAGTTTGCAAATGAAGGTCATAAAGTTTATAAATGGATTTCACAACCTGTTTGTGATAGCAAAAGCTGGACTCTGTGATGCACAATTTCTCCTCTTGTCATGTGTATTTTGTGCTGGTTATAAGCAGCCAACTGACCTGCTGGACTTGGGCATGCTCCTGACTGTTTACAAATGTGTAAACCAGGGATTTTATTGCCCTTTAATCCCCCCTTGAGACCTCAGTGTTGTCTGTGACCAAGGCTTCCATCTCAGTTTTTCAAAATTATTCTGTCTGTGGTGAAAACCCTGCAGTGGCTCTTACCACCCATTTTTAATGTTTGGCCACACTGCAGCAGAAATCCAGTGGTTAACTTTGCAGAGTTCCCATATTGCTGGTGCTGGCTGATACTGCATCACATCAGCCCCAGGCAGCCCTGCAGAGCTCAGCGTTCCCTGTACTTGCCAAGCCAAAGGGATTCACTGCCTGTGCAGAAGGACCAAGCTCTGCAAAAAGAAGCAAAGGGTGTAGACAAGGACCATGGCCTTGGTGCTGCCTGGGATGGAGCATCAGAGTAGAAGTACAGTGAAAATAATAGTAATGGCTATTAAAATATGTGTTAAATATTTTCTTTTTGACCTGAAGATAGATACTAACAAAACTTTTTAATTAACAATAATTTCTTAAAATAATCTAGGCATTTTTAAAAAATCGAGTAGTACTCATGAAGTGTTTGGAGCCACTGACCTCATACCTGGAAGCAGGTTTTACTGTGGTGCTAGCCCAGATGTGACTGCTTCTGCTTTATTTGTTTACATCAATGTATTTCAGCTCAGGGAGTAGCTGTTTCAAAGACGAGAAAACAGTTCAATAATGAAAAAGCAGACAAATACATTTTCGTCTTTAGTCAATGAATTAAAAACAAGGATTAGATGTAAAAATTGCTACAGAGTGCACTGCGAGGAAAAGCAGTCACTGACTGAAAGAGCAAAGCGTTAGTTCAGATGGAAAAATACACACTGTAACTGCTTTCCCCTTAAAATTATGACATATTTAAGGTATTTTTTATTTTATTGATGCTGCTTGTCACCTTTAACTGAGTG
>VZRO01007802.1:2417311-2431875 GCA_013397915.1 Daphoenositta chrysoptera | reverse complement strand
TGGAGCCGGGAGCGGTGCTCTGGAAAACAAAGCTGGGCCAGCGTGTGTGAACCCCCGAAGTGACGGACCCCAAAGGTCACCGTAAGCCACAACTTTGGTACCGCTGCCAGCGGGAGAGGAGTTCATCTCCATCCGGCTCGCACAAATTTAGAGACTCCTTATGACATTTTAAACCAGGTAAGAAAATGTGGTGACACCAAAACCGAATGCTGGCTCTCGCTGCCTTTTCTCAGTGAAGATTTAAGGCATCCTGCCCCTTCCCCCCACAGGGCTATTTCATCCATACTTTTTTTTTTTTTTAAATGCTTCCTAGTCAAACTTGAATATGCAATGAAGCTCCAGAGCTTTGTGGCGGAAATATAATTAAACTGGTGAAAGATGTAAAAGATGAAGAATGGGGATGACATCAGGCCGATTTCACACTTGGCACTCGGATGGCTGGGCCCAAGCCGTGCTCTTGCCACGCAACACAGATCAAAGTGCACTGCCACTGCTAAAAAGGCAAAAGGGGACTTAAGTATGCTAATCCCCAGGACAAATATATTTTAATCTTGTTAGAATACAAGTTAATGCTGCAGCTCAGTGGCTGAACTTTGTCAGAGTGTAGAGATCTACTTTTACTTTAGCTCTGAATGAGGTAGACCCCCTGGTTTATTCATACTTCATAAAAGTAAATTTACTAAATGAGCCTCCTTGCAGCTCACCTAGACACTCCTTTAAGTGAACCAACAAAAAAAAATCCAGTGACTCCACTGTCTGAAGTGATTTGGTGCCCAACAAAAGCACCCAAGCCTCAGGAAGACCTGAGCACATCCTCTTTCAGAAAAGGATTCCTTCAAATGGAGCATCCCAAAATGCTTGCAGCCTCTCTGAGCATCCAAAAGGGTTTCCAGTCCTCCTGAGTGTCCCAAAATGCTTGCAGACCCTCTGAGCATCCCAAAATGCTTGTAGCTCCCCTGAGTGCTTTTGAAAAATTTCAGGCCAGAGATTGCAAGAATTCCAACGTAAAGTGGAAATAATGTGTGACAAAGGAATGTGGCCCTGGGCAAGAGCTGCTCTCCCCCAGTTTTGGGACCTGCAGCCTGCTTGGAGCCCAGCAGAGCCCAGCCAGACCAAGCCCTCAGCAGTGCCTGCAGCACCAGGAGCAATGAAAACACAGGAGCTTGCAGACCTGGGTGCCTTGGGACCTCTCCCAGGGTGTCCTTTGCAGGGTTAGTGCAGCAATGGCTGTCACAGCAGAACCTTGCACGGATGAAAATGGAGAAATTTCCATCAGACAAGTGAGAGCTGGGGAAGAAATGGTGTCAGAGTGCAACCCCGGGTGTAAAGTCGGCTGGGAGCAAACCCATTCTCTGTATTTGGTGCCACAGAATGCCTTCTTCCCTCCTCAGTATTAAAACAATATAGTTGTACATTCCAGTCGTGAAGACCAGCTTTTCTCCTTCTGTCCTTCCCCAAAACTGGTAGGTTTTCTGTCGCCAAACCAGTCCCAGGAAACCTCTTTCCAAAGCACATGCAAAGCCAACTGGTGAGGAGCAGAGTGCCAGTGCATCCCACCCCGATGTCCAGAACGATCCCCAGCAGTCCTGGAGCTGCCCTCGGCCTCTCTTAATAACTTTTCCCTTCTATTTCTCCAGTTTTGGGGGGGCTTATAATTATATCCACAAACCTCCTCCCAACTCAGGGCTGCTTTGCTCGAGCTGTGTTTTACTGAACATGAAAAGCCAAGGAATACCTTGCCTAGGGGTGGGGAAGGAACCGTGGCAGCCCCTGCCTGGTTTCATTTCTCTCCAGCTGCAGTTGTTCCTAATTCCTTGCAGTGTTACTATCAGGCCACTTTCGGCGGCGGAGCGGGAGGCACCGAGTGCCACGGACAGCACCTTTCATGTCACATCAGACAAATTAACCACCCACTTCAAAAGCTTTCCGTGAGTCTCCATTCCTCAGTGCCTATAAAATGCCACGACTCCAGGACTCGAATCTACAAACAGCGAGAGCTATGATTTATTTACCAAGTGTAAAAATCCCCCGTCTCCTCCTTTCAGACTAAGCCCGTAGCCTGAACTTCCAGAAATCAATTTACATTTTTAAATCCCTTTATGAGTCCTTGGTATTCGACAGCGTTCTCTTTGCTCACAGGGATCTGACAGGCTTTGTTCCAAGGTATTTTCAATATTTAGAACATCGAAGAGATATTTAAAATATCAATTATCTTGTTTGGGTAAGTAGCCATTAAACATGCAGAGTAACTTGCTTGAACTGCAAGTCTGCAGGCTAAAAGCGCCTCGCATTTTATATGACATTCTTCATCCGTGCTTTTCAAATCATTTTACAAGTACTAATGAATAAAGTTTATTAACAATCCAGCGAAGGAGACAAGAACTGTTATCCTCTTTCCATGCCATGGAAATTGGGAGATATTTGTGTGTAATCTCGTTTGTGCTCGCTAGATGCCAAATGAACTCAAGTTCCTTTGCACCTCTCCAGCACTATAAAAATTCATTAAAGTCATTCAATACATGCTTTAAACTGCCACGATGAAACCCTGGGTAAATGTGAATCAGATCCAACATCAGGTTCTGGCATCCCTGTGACAGCCACTCTGTGGTTCTGTTAATGACATGAGCATTGACCTCAGGCCCAGAGTCCAACATATTTGGGAACAACAGAAAAAAGGCCACAACTTTGACTTAAAAACCTTTGTTGGACTTTTTTCATCTAGTGACTTTTCAAACTTCTGTTATGTGGATTTTGGGTGCACTCAAACTGTGGTTTTTTATTCTCCTAATCTGATCTAAGTAATCAAGGGGTTTGCAGCATTGCAAAATTTTTAAGACCAAAAAAAACCCCAAACCCTCTAAGGACCATTCTTAGCAACTTTAACTGAAATGCTGCAGTCCAGCATCTGCAAACATCTGCATGTGATCAAGGTGATACAGAATCAATAAGAAAGACAATGTGAGTGGAGAGGACTTGCCCCTCTTCCCTGTGGGGTATGAATTTACCCTGCCCGAGGTAATTCTTACCCAAACCCCAAACTGGCATATTGAGTCAGGGTTTGCAGTGATTATCCAACTTTAGATTGTTCATCACAGTGATGTCTTTTCTTCCTCAGAAGCACACGTATTTCTGTTGCTAATTGTAGCCCCAATTATTCTCTCTCATCCCATAGGGGAATAAACCAGCAAAGCAGTTGACCTACTAGTACATACACCTGGGAGGACCTTTCCCACGCAGGGTCTCCTCCAGTTTGGGATTTGGAGGGGACACTCGGGTCCCCACAGGCATTAACTGCTCCCCAGGGGTCTCTCCTTGCTGTGCTCCAGTCAAGGGAGTTACATTCCACACGTCAGTAGGTGCAGGATTCGTCCCATGTGAAGGACAACTGTCACTTCATTAAATAGTGACATCAATGATCGTCTGCCTGGCAATAGCTGTGCCTCGGTTCACAGCTCTGCACTCAGAAACCAGAGCATCTCCTGATCGGGGAGACCACTTTTTATAACCTCATCCCACACAGTTTTGCAGGCAGTAATACATCCCAGTGAGACTATTAGACAAATAGGGTCTTAAAATCTTATCTCAGATCTTGCTCAAACATGAGATTTTTGTAATCATAAATGCTAAAAATACCACTCACATGTAAGAGCGATAACTGCAAGCAGGATTCAGGCTTGCCTGAAATTGCTGCAGCCCAGGCAATCCATAGTTAACACATAACTCTCCTGACAAACAGCTCAGATGACAACATACCTATAATTATAGTTCTATCTGATCACGCTGCCTGGGGAAAAAGGAAGGTGATACTGCAAACGCAGAGGGGCTGCATCCTACTGTCTATCTCCCAGCCAGTGCTCCAGACTCCCTTGGACCTCTCCAGGAATTCCTGCTGGCTACTCAGTCCTGGGAAGGGATGCTGTGCACTCACCTGTGCCTCCCTAATTTTGTGATCCGTGTGGTACCCGCTTAGCATGATGCCTGCAAATTAGAGCAGCCTGAAAACACAGGCAGGTAATAGAAGCAGGGTAGGCTGGAGCTTGCGTCGTCTGTCCCTGGGAGGTTTGCAGGGCTGGCAGATGGGAAGCCAAGCGCTTGCACCGTCGTCACTGCTGGCATGGTGTCACTTGTGTGCCAGCTCCCCAGGGTGGGGACAGCTACCGTGGCTGTGCAAGGGACAGAAAGGCCAAGGCATGACAAGGGGGATGGAGAGAGGCCACAGGGCTGGGGAGGCAGAGGGCTTTGTGTCCTCCATCCTCAGGGCTCATCCTGCCAAGAGTCACCTTCCTGTGGAGCTGCCACATCAGCCTGGGCCACCTCTTGGCTTGCCAACAGAGCTAATGCCCTTTGTACCCAGCCTTCGGTTTGGCAATCTCTCTTCACCTTATGTGCAACCCTAAATATGAGAAAACCTCAACACAGCTGGCTCAGCCGAGCAGGTTTCTGCCTGTCCCTTTTTTCCTCCAGGATGAGCACTTATCCCCATCAAACAAAACCCCATGGCATGCCCACGTTTTCAGGATGATCACTGTCTCTAGCACGGAGTGAGCACTGCTACTCTCTATTCACACTGTTAGCAGAGATACAAGGCTGTCCTTCTCCTTGTATTTGCTCTAAATACTCACTAGATTCCCAGGACTAATATTTCCAGGATGAATATTCTTATACGATTTTGCAGCCTTCTTTTTTTGGCTGAGACAGCAATGTTCCCTAATGTGTAAATTTTCCTGCTTTTTCCCTATGCATAAACCTTAAACTCTATCAATAACTAATTGTTTCATGTGTCTCAGACAAAGTGTAATCAACAGAGAGGATGGTGGAGAAGTGTGAAATGACAGAGTGACATTCTATGCTTAAATAAGCAAACTACACCCAAATCAAACAATGGCTCGAAAATGTTTCCATAATAAGGGTGCATAAATTACCTCCATTACTTGGAAAGCTCCTACTTGCATCTTACCAGCCACATTTGTAGTACTCACAAGAGCTGATACACTCCGATCATGATAGACATGCCTCTGTTACAGTAATTATAAAATGCTTTGTGAAAATATCATTGTGTCTACAGAGCTACTGAACTTGTACCGTCTCCTTGGTGTTTGTTTATTGCCTCTGTGAATTTAAAAAACATCATTAAAAAGAGGAAGAAGAAATACATTTGAAAGGAGATAGACCACTTTTTGATATTTATTCTCTGTGAGGGAAAAAATAAAATTTATCTCAGGTAGTGCCAATATGTGATATTCACCAGCTGCATAATGTAAAGGGGTGTGATTCCTTGAAAAAAGAGGGGCAAAAATTCCAGATTGGATGGAAACATTTTAAGAAGATACAGTGATGGTTTCCTGTGCAAGATCTCTACCACAGGTGCATTTGTACACTTGCAGAAGAAGGGTCTGAGACGAGGGAGACTTTCTGAGAGAGGGCCAAAGCCACCAGGGCTGGTGATGCAGGTGCTGCTGCCCCGGCTCCTCGCAGCCCCTCTGGACCCTCTGGAGGCAAGAAAATCTCTCCTCTCTCTTGCTCTCATCTCACAGCTTGAAAAGGGATTGCTAGTCAGTGCCTTTTTTATTTTTGGCATCCTACAACTTGAAAAACAGCAACTTCTATTTTTCCCTTTAAAGGAAAACCCTGTACAGTTCAACCAAAAGCAGAGCCCTTACAATTATTTATTCAGTCTATAAATCCCATAGTTTTATCTATTTCTTTCCCCCTCAAATATTTTGTTTTAGTTCAATACATCTAATGAGGTAAAGCTGTAAGTAGTCAAAATTCTTTTAGGGTTACTGAAAACCTGGAAGATAATTATACTAATAAATGAAAAAGAAAACACAGTAATAAAAGATATATGATTTGCTTTTAATTTTGTGGCTGCATTTATCATTACACCAAGGCAATATAAAATATCTGACCTGAACATGATTTTGGTCCTTATTACAATTGCTGGATTCATTAAAAAGACCATGTTAACTTTATTTTAATAGTGCAGAATCTTGGAGTATAAGTATTCTCAAAATTAAAATCAGTCAACATAAGTAAAAGCCTTGAACAAATCTGAAATGCTGTAAAAGATTGTTCGGAATTGATTTTAACACACGGTGTAAGAGGAAAATGTACTTGTATACAACTATTTTTATTATAAAAATGTATGTGGAGGAAGTTTGGAGAGAAATTATTCACAAGCAGCGAAGTGCAAAGTGTGAAATATTAAATATACTCTTTAAAAAAAAGAGAAACTTCCCAGTTTTAACAAGCCAAGAGGGTATGAATGCATGAACAGCATCGGCTGTATTTCAAATTAACCATAGCAAGCCCTTCCACGTACCTGGAAAACCTGATCCGTACGCTGAGATTTTGTATGTTAATTTATACTGCAGAGTTCTTAACATCTGACATCGGCTGTAACATTACAAGTTGTGCTATGACTTTATTAAGGGATGATTTCCAAAGCCCTAAAGAATACTTATTATGTTGTAATATATATTTCTGAAGAGGATTAGGTCTTTGATGCTAAAACCTAGACGTTTTAAAAGCGAGTTTACTGAAATGAAAAAGATTACATACGTTCCTTTGTGTTGCACCAGGTAGAGCTTTTCCACCTTCATTTCAACTTCGTTTCACAAACCTCAGTGGTATCACGACCGAGAAATGCATTTAAAATCCCTCAGAGTTTCATTACTGAAATGGGATATTCTAGAAAAGGACCTGGGGCTTGTGCTGAACCACAAACTGAATAGGTAACAATGGGAAAAAACCTGGAAAAATACAAAAAAACCCAGGATACAGCTCTCCCTGCAATGTGTTAATGTTAATATCAGACTGAGCAGCAGCTGGATTTCAAGGACTGTGTCTGATTTTGGATGCCAGTCTTTTAAAAGGATTGAAAAAGTTGAACGAAGAGCAAGAACAACGAAAAAGTTTAGAAAACTTGACCTGTGAGAAAAGACTGACGAAACTGGGTTTGTTTAATTTAGGAAAGAGAGGACGGGTAATGGTTTTCCAGGATGTAAAAGGTTGTTGCAGAGAAAAACACCATCAGTTGTTCTCCAGATCCACTGGGGGTAGAACGAGAAATAATCAGCTTAATTTGCAGAAAAAAAAAAAAAATGTAGGTTAGATATTAGCTAAAATGTCAAACTATAAAGAGAGTTAAGCACTGGGAGAGGTTACCTGGGAGTACTGTAAAAAATCTGGCACTGGAGGTTTTCGAGGCTGGGTTAGAGGAGCAGTGGGGGACGCTCCAGGCACAGGACCTGCCTGGGGCAGGGGACACAGCAGGTCCGTGTGCACCCAGCTCTGCAGCACCGCGTGTTTGCCACCCCAGAAACAGAACCATTTGGCTTCATCGCAGAAACCTCTGGTCAGCTTGGGAGTTTCAAACCAAGGGCATGTTGTCATTTTGTTTAAAATAGCCCATTTTTCTGTTTTAAACATCAGGAAAAACGCTTTTCTTTTGGCATTCTCCCCACAATTCATTGACTCAATTTCAGCTCTCAGGTCAGTCCCTATTTTAATATATATATTTATGTATATATATAAAAATCTAGCTTTTAAATAGGAAAATTGAATGATTGCCTTCTGCAAAAGCACAAAGCTTCTTGTTTTTTCCCACCCTGCAACCCTTGCCAGTCTCATCTCCAGTACATGTTCCCTAGAGCCCAGCAGCCAAATCAAACTCGCTTTTCCCTCTGGGATGGCTCATAAATCTCTTGGTCCTCAGCACTGAAGTCTGCTGTATCTATATGTAAAGGTCACTTCATAAGGAGATATTGGATTTTGGTTGATACTGCCTTTCTCCTGCAGGGAAAATTCAACTTTTTGTCATTATGGTAGAGTTTATTTTCTCAGAAGGGAACTTTCTCAGACCCCCATTTGAAATGGTGCCGTGAGTATGAGTCCCCTTGCAAGATCTGGAGCACTGAAAGCCCCACCACACCTGGGGTTTTGCAGCAAAAAGGAGTGAAATCTTGTTTTTTCTATTGTAAACTGAGGGAAGGGAAAGGAAAGGAAAGGAAAGGAAAGGAAAGGAAAGAAAAGGAAAGGAAAGGAAAGGAAAGGAAAGGAAAGGAAAAAGAAGGCTTTTTCTTTTTTTTGAATTTGTAAACAAATGTAAATCACACGTGTACAACTGAAGCATTTATTAATGTAGACCACAAAGACATTAAGCACGGATATCAATAAGAGACTATAAGAAATCTAGAATGAGACTTACAGGTTTAGCCTGACCCCACAGACAGTAGCTGTCAGGTTCTTTTTTCCCTCTTTCCTGTGATCCTGCTCGCTGCCACAGCTGGGTTTGCACAGTCCTGTGTCCTGCCACATGCACTCCCACCCCCCTGCTTGTGGGCAAGGGAGCTGGGGAAGGGTCTGGAGCACAGGTCTGATGAGGAGGGGCTGAGGGAGCTGGGGGTGCTCAGCCTGGAGAAAAGGAGGCTCAGGGAGACCTTACCACTCTCTACACCACCTGAAAGGAGGCTGCAGCCAGCTGGGAGTCAGTTTCTACTCCCAAATAACAAGTGATAGGGCAAGGAGGAACAGGCTCAAGACATGGCAGGGAAGGTTTAGATTGGCTATTAGGAAAAATTTCTTCACTGAAAGGGTTGTCAAGCACTGGCCCAGGCTGTCCAGGGCAGTGGTGGAGTCACCATCCCTGGAGGGATTGAGAAGATACATAGATGTGGCACTTGGGGACGTGGTTTAGTGGTGGACTTGGTGGTACTGGGGAAATGGTTGGACTCAATGATTTCAGAAGCTTCTTCCAAGCTAAATCAATCGATGATTCTATTTTTCTGTAGGTAGTTGCAATGAGCACCAGACTTTGTGGATGCCTGGAGCAGGAGTGCAAGGCCTCTGTGGGAGGGATCCTCATGAGATCACAGCCAATGGCTTAGGACAGGAGATCCTTGGGAGAAAGGATCCTGGTCCTTCCACTGAATCTGTATTTTCTATTAAACTGGCACTGGGTAAGATATAGAAAGTCTAGAAGAA
The DNA here is from genome assembly GCA_013397915.1 of Daphoenositta chrysoptera. Lineage (NCBI taxonomy): Eukaryota > Metazoa > Chordata > Aves > Passeriformes > Daphoenositta > Daphoenositta chrysoptera. Next base: position 2,422,890 of record VZRO01007802.1, on the reverse strand, counting down.
GCTCTCCTTAGCCAGGGACCAGGTTTGGTGGGGCTCCTTTTGGGGGATGCAGCTGCTGATTGCAGATCCAGCAGTGCAGGCTCAGCCTCTCGCCCTGTATTGTCACCAGTTTCCCTGTTACAGGGACAAACGTCTTTGTCTCTATCAAGGCTGCTGGAAACCTGTACAAACCTTAAATGTGTTTTAAATTTATGAGATGAAAAAAAAAGGAGGGGAATGTGAATGGAGCACATTTGCACAGTAGCTCAACTTGAGAAGAAGTGTGTAAATCTGCACTCTTTTCATCCAGCTCTGTTCTCTTCTCAAAGAAAATCCCCAGTGAAATACTATTCAGAAAAAGAGTCACTTTCAAACACGGGAAATGACAGTGCTTTTAAAGCAGCACCTACATGCCCCAAATCCAGGGAAACCTTAAAGACACAGCATGAATCTGCTCAAGCACTGATGTCAGGGCACTTTCAGACATGGAATAAAACCGTATGTGACAGAAAAGTTGTTTGCCAGGCTCTGTGTGCCAAACAGACCTTGACTGGATCCTGTGTATTAAACCAAACACTTCTCTTGTACAGTAAAAAAGAGCCCAGATCTGCAAGAACTGAAACAAACACCCACAGGTGCTGTTGGAAGCGAGGACACTGTGTGTAAGTGAGGTGTCACCACGTCACAGCCAGGTCACCTCAAGGTACTCAACCCTGTCTGTTTACAGGGTATTTGCCCACTGCTCCTACCTTTAAACTGTGCTTTTCACCATTTCTGTTGACAAGGTTCAGCAAAGGATGATTTAGGATATTAGGAAGGTTTTAGAAAAGAACATCCCCGTTTGCCCCAGAAGCAGAAAATCCCTGTTCAGAACTTCACCCCATTACTTTGTCTTATTGGTCCCTAATATTGCCAATATTTGCAAAATTTCTGTATCAGATGTTCTCTCACTGTAACAAAAAATCTCTTATTATGGCCCTTTCTTACTTAGTATATCTCCCCAGCAAATTATGGTTTTTAATACAAAGATAGTTAAAATAGGCTTCTCTTACTTTCTGCAAACCTTTGTATCAACTCCCAAAGACTCTTCCATATACCTGGGCTCCCTGGCCTGGCTTCTCTTCCTGTCCCCCACCTTCTGTGAAGGACCCTTTCTCCTCTTTCTTCCATCTTGACAAATGCACTTGCACATCACTGAAAAAAAAGAAAAACAAAAAGAAAAGAACAAAAAAAGAAATATGAAAGTTCAAACAGGCACAAGAGCATCAATTTTCCCAATTTTTGATTGTGTTGGTATTACAACTTCAAAGGTTCTTGTTTTCCATCCCTCTATGCTCAGCCTTTCCTCCCCTGACCATCCCTCTACCCTGCTGTTTGCACAGTGCCTCTCCCATTCCATCTTTTTTTCTGATTTCCATCTTTTTCTTTGACTTGCTGCTACCCAGGAGCTTCCCCCCTCTCTCCGTGGTAGCTCACAGGCTGATCAGACACACAGGGAAAGTTTGGCTGTGCAGAGGCTCTGCTGCCTCCCTTCTTCCCTGGGCTGCAGGTGGAGAGGGTCCACCAAGCCATGGCCTGGGTTTCAATCTCCCTTCCCTGGGGTATTTATTGACACCTGATTTAGCACCCCAAAACAGGGGCTTCAGAGGAGACAGTGACATCAACCTCAGCTCCAATATTGGATTTTTTTCTTTTTTCTTCTCCTTTCTGCCCCTGTCTCTCCATGCACACCTCCAGTGGGTCTGGCAGCCACAAATTCCTGCAGCCACTTTGCTGCATGCCCGCTCCTTCACCAGATGCTGATGCTGTGGGCCATGATCATGCCCAATTTGGTGTTGAAACAAGGAAGAAATGGTGAAAGACAGACCCAGCTTTGCCATCACACACTCCAGCTTGTGGGGATAAGCACCTTCTGGCGTGGACTCTGCGTCTGCATTATTCTGCCTTTTCATAACTCAATCCTGTCAGCCTCTGAACTACTTTTATTGCTCTCCTCTGAATAATTTTCAATCTGTCACTATCTTTCAGGTAATATGGTGCCCATAATTAAATACTGCAGGCACTACCGCACCAGAGCCATATGCAGACGGGCTATTACCTCCTCGTGCTGTGATGTCTTCAGCCCCAAATCAAATTGGCCTTTTTTTGCTGCCATATCTCAAGGCAAACTCATGTCTAATTTACTCCACACTATCATCTCTAGATCTCTCGCAGCACTACGGCTTCTCGGGTTTTTATCGCTGATTGAATATCTGGGGTTTCGATTATTTTTCCACAAATGTCGTAACTTCTATTTCCTATGTTGAATCTCATTTTATTCTCCGCTCATTTTTCCTGCCTTTTCAGAGTCCTTTACATTATTTTTGCTTTCATATTTGGGGTTTTCAAACCCACCCAGCTTAGCTCAGTTTGCATTTTACATCCACAAAACATTCACTTCTTCCTTTAGACGAGTGAAACACTTGGTAAATAAGCTCCCCATTCAGAGAATCATTTCCGCACGTGCTTGTAACCTTTAGGAGTCAACATTGCTCAGGTATGGGATGAAGCACGTGTTGGAACACTCATTAATGTGGTCATAGCAGCCTTCATACCTGATGGGCAGCAGGTTTCTGCAGCAGGGTGGAGGTGAGGGAGGGACAGGTGACGTGGGGCAAGGGATGCAGCGAATGCCACTGGTGAAGCAAACCCATCACGGGCTGCCAAGGGCGTTCACACATCCTCACCTGCGTGCTCAGGGCCTGCATTAGGGTTTTGCCCTGTTGAGATGCCACCAGAGGCTGCCCCAGCTCAGCTCGTGGCCATTCCCCTGTTCTTTCTGCTGAGAGACGCTCGAAGCCACGTCAATCTGAATTAATGTTGGGAGTGAGATGCTGGGTGACAGCAGTGACTGTTTTATTAAAATCCAAGGACCCAACTGAGCAGTCCTGAACTGTGCTGACATGAATAATCCCACGTATTTTGAGCATCAGGCCTGAATTCACAAATTTTATATTTCTATAAAAAGGAACTCAGTGCTTGGTGGTCAAGATTTGCTTTGTGTAAAACCATGTTATTTCTTTTCTCTGTTAACCTCTAAGTTCATAATCTCACCAAAGTCAATGGAAAGATTCACTTTGGCTCCCAGCATCTTCAGATAAGGCTGCAAGGATTCATCCACCTGGAGAAAAATATCTGGAATATCTACAATTAAACAAAATCATTCCCAACATCGAAAATACATTATTTGGATAATCTGCTCTAAAGTAAAAAAGCATTTGTTTCTGGAAAACTCCACTCAGAAAAGATGTTGATTATTTGGAAACAAAGCCTCATTATTTGGGGATATTGCCCACATGGGGAGGTGCTCCAGAGCAGCTATTTCTTAGTCTGCCTTTTTTATTTTATGGGTACACGGTGATGGACGGTGACAGAGAGGCTTATTTTGGCCAAATTCCCTACATAGACAAGATTAAACTGATGTTTGTTTATAATGTTTGTTCCTTTACTTGAATTGGTACAGTAGATCTGTTATCTTTTCTAGAAAAATTGGACCAGCTGTCTTTTGGCATCATAACATTTTCCTCCTAATTTTTCTACAGCTTTTCAGCTTTTCATTAAGAAAAGCAAATAAAGTGGCAGCGCTTTAGGAAATTTGTTAATTCCCTTAGTGGTGAAGAAATCCAGGTTAGGTAGTTTATATATATGGTCACATTTTGTAGAATCAGAATGAATTGCCTTTTTTCTTCTGCTTGTCCTTAAGAAATTCCATTTCAGATCCTGTAGATATTGGGGTAAACCGGTTTGTTGTAGGATTACTTCAGAAAAGCCATTTTTAAAGTAATATTTGAGAGTATTTGAGGAAAAAACCCGTGATGATGTGATGCTGGAGAAGGCTGGCTGATGGAAAGCTGGTTCTGATGGGGAGGCTCCCACCCCTGGCTCAGGGAAGACCAACACAGACTCTGACCTTTCTGTCCACTCAGAGGAACGCGCTCGGCCTCAGGCTGGAGGAGCAAACGCTCAAAGTGAACAATTCAGCATCAGCACGGCCTCACAAACCATTTCCAGAAAACACCAAGCAAGGGTATTTAATAACTGACATCTCACAAAGCTGTCATACCCTCCCAGACTGCCCATGACCAAAAAGCAGGAAGAAATTGAACAGAAAATTTGCTATATGTTTTCCCGCTCTTTTTACCTTGGCTTGCTTATTTATTTTATTAAGTTTTCTGACCTTCCCATAAAAATTGCCTCAATTAATTTTATTCTTATTACGAATAATTTATTTTTTAAAAGTTCATCAGTCCAGCCATTTTTTGATTCACCCTTAATTTCATCCCCTTCTAATTAATTAATGGGCCTGCTGTCTCTCTAGAATGTCTTTTCCCTTTGATATACGTTTTAAAACCCTTTTAAAGTTCTTTGGTTAGCTTTTAATTCTTCCCCCCCCACCCCTTACCCTTATTATTTCCCTTATAATCCCTAACTGAATTTGAGTATGCTTGTTTGATTCCTTCCCCTGCCCCCTCTTGCTTTCTAATTTTGACTACAGCTTTTTTTCTTTTTTTTTCTTTTTTTTTTAATTAAAAAAATTAAAGCCTCAGATCTTTGCACAGTCCCTTATGAAGCCACATTGGCCGCTTCTTGTTCTCTCTGTTCTTCATTTTGAGAGGAGCAGGAGCCTCTTGCAGCTTAATTATGGTTTCTTGCAGGAGTCCCCCTGCTTCCCCTCACGCTGTACAGTATTCCTCCTACTCCTCCTCCTCCTCCTCTTTTTCCTCCTCCTCCTCCTTCTCCTCTGCAGACTTTTGTTAAATACAGTATGCACAGCACATACCAACCTTTTAGATCCACCAGATTTCTCCCTCATTGGTATATAAAAATACTTGCCTAAAGATTTACATCCAGGCAGGCTTCTTCCTCTCCTTTCCCTTCTTTCTGGAATTAAATCCACTTCCAGAAGGACCAGAGGACTCTGCTCCTTTTGTTAGCTTCAGCGTCCATTTTTTAAAAATTGTTTTCCATCAACTGCAGCTGCAAGGTCACAATTGATCCATGGCCAATGTTTTGGCACATTTCATGTATTTCACCTAAATACAGCTGAAACCAGGGCCAGATCCAGTGCAGGGGTAAATCTCTTTTAAAGCCTCTTACTCCCTTAGACCTGCTTTCTGCAGGCAGCGGATGCGGCTCAAAGTTCCTCAAGACACTTGGGAGCGATTTCAAAGCCCTTCTAATTTTCCTGATAATATTGGCACTCCTGGGTGCTGGTTTCCTGGTAGCTTAATTTTTTTTTTTTTCTATATATATAAACCTGCCAATGTTGATAGCTTGAGTTTCTGGAATCAACTCTCAGTCCTCATGAAGCTATTTTAATTAGAATGGGAGGGCTCTGTTAACTAAAAGTGGAAGAAATATTGATATGAGGAAGCTCTGAAATGTGCTCAGCCTAGCGAGCATCTTGTAACTCCTTGTGAATGCTGAACTATAAGGAAATTTTAGACGGAGTTGGGGATGGGTGACTTTTTCCTCTCCTTTCTTTCTCTCTCTTTTTTCCTCTCATTTTTCTGTTTTTTCTTTTTTCCCCCTCCTTTTTTTTTTTTTTTTCTTCCTTCCCC
>VZRO01007802.1:2394141-2417280 GCA_013397915.1 Daphoenositta chrysoptera | reverse complement strand
TCATCCACTATTACCACCTAAAACCTTTTGTTCTCACATCTGTAAAACACCACATTCCCAGCCACCCTTCCCACAGCGTGCACGCTAACCCAGAAGGTTCGCCACATCTTCCCCCAGCCCTGAGCCCCCACTCGGTGCCTTACACTCCTGTCCCATTTGTTTACATCCACTCGGCTTTAGCTCCTGGCTCTTCCTCTCTGCCGAGCCTTCTGCCCCGTTCCCTCCGAGCTGCCGGTGATGCCAGCGGGCCCCGGGTGTTGGTTGTGCACCGGGCCGGGCTCAGCGCGCTTCCCTTGTCCTGACAATTCTCCCGACAATTGCTCGCCACTCCACGCTCGGATGAGTTTTCCCCTCTCCGCTGCCCGCACGGTCTCGGTCGGCTCGGTCACATCCCCACACGGCGCTGCTTTGGTTTCCCCTGCAGGGACACTTCGCCTCTTCCTCTGCAGCAGATTTTTGGCCATGTGGGGTTGGGTTTTTTGCCATCTTCTGCCGGGGCTGAGCGTTTTTTCCCAGAGTGAGCGTTGTTGTGCAGGCTGCCCCAATATTGATTCCCAGTCCTCCCGGACTCTTATTTTATTTCATTCAGTGTTGGCACCATATGGCAGCTATGGCAACTGAATATATAACCCTATTCAGTTCCTGACTCCAGTCTGGTCTGTTAAAGGGCTTCATGTTCTGGTCTGGAGGGAAAAAAAGTGATTTCCATAGCACATAGTGGTGGAGAAGTTCAGATAACACTTTGCTGCCTGCAATGTTCCCCTTTTCTGATATGACAAACAGCAAAAAACCCCATATATTTGACAGGGTTTCACATAGGGCAAGGATATATGCTAGTGAAAGAGTAACAGGTTAGTTTGAATTAATAACACAGTTACAGCATATACGAAATCACAATGTGTGTAGGGCCCACAAGCAACATATTTGTGCTTATTTCTGTTTCACTGTATTTGCAGAGAAAGCCGTAACCCCCTGCTTCTCAGGAAGCCAGCTGCTAATAAAGAACCTGGCTAATAAAGGGCAGAAATAAATGTCTGAGGGAAATATTTAAAAGCATGCCAGTGACTTAGGGACATGTGTCAGTTGGGACCCATCATTTATTTAGGCATTTTCAGAAATTGAAGTGGAGTGCGTACTCGCTCACATGAGTAGTTTTACTTGTGCAATGCCTTTGAATTCAAGTTAAGGTTACTCATGTGCATAACTCTCCTCAGGACTGGGCCCTACGGCTGTTTCTTCCTCCTGAAAAGATACTGAGGGAACTAATTTTTCTGATGATTAATCTCAAACGCTGCACCTGCAGTGCCTGCTTTCACTTGAATGAGAAGAGATTGATTTATCTAGCTATCTTTTCTGTCTGTCTCATTATCCATCTCCCGTAGCATCGCAGTACCTCAGAAAATGATGACGAACTTATCTTCCCAACAGCCGTATGGGGCAGGATGGAATTATCTCCACTTGCCAGATGGGGAGATCAAGGTAGGAATCAGCAAAGTGACATGCCTGAGGTCATGTAAGAAGTTAGTGTCAGAGCCAGGCAGTGCAAAGAGCTTCCTGGAATCCCAGACCCACGCCATAATTCCACCATCATCCAACTGCTTTTGAGATCCCTGGCAGAGGATTAATAACTCCTGCTGCTCAGTGGTGGAGCAAAACCTTGCTGTGGTCCAGCACCGCTGATTTCCTGCACTGCTACTCGAGCAGAGAACTCCAAAACACACATGCCCTGGCAAGGTAGCTGAGGGGGGCTGGCAGAAAGGAGCGGCTTTTCTTATGCTTTAAGAATGAGCAAAATACCACTATCAAAATTAGGATAAAAAGTAGGCATCTCCTGAGGTTCCTCCTGCAATCCCTGTGGTGCAGGACTCCGGTTGGCAGGAGCAGCAGTGAGGAGCATGACGGTGGGGGGCTGCCTGGGGGGAGCCCAGTGACGAGTGTGGCATGGGCAGAGCAGGGCTGGGGTCTCCTTTTGGTGGGTGAATGTGTGAGGGGCCAGCTGGGTGTTCCCACCACTTGGATTAGTGGCAATCCAATCCTGGCCATGCTGTGTGGAGAGAGAGCCCTTGTGCCAACCTCCCTTGACACAAGGTTTTTGCAGGAATATTTCAATGTTTGTGGGTGTGATTCTCTGCCAGTACTGAGGGCTTTTCACACAGACGTGCAATTCCACCGTCTCCCAAGGTGAACCAGCAGAGAGCAGCTCCAGGGGAGGGACACCTACCCAAACATCTTGTACACCTGGGGGAACCCGTGCTTTTTGTCTGACTCCAAATCACAGCCTGAATACAGGCTCCTCTTAGGTGTTACCTGCACTCTGACCACCCCTGGTGCATCCTGTCGTGCCCTACCAGTCCCAGCCAGATCTGACCTGCTCCAGACAGGACCTGACTTCATGGTGATGCCACCAGGAGCATGCCATGAGAGAGGTCATCTGACAAACTTGCAGATATCCCATGGTCAGAGGAGGGGACATTTTTGCAGATATTGGTAAAGGCAGACACCAGCCAGAGCAGTGAGCCCAGAGCAGTGACACTGAAGTTTCAGGCTTGCCAAGATGAACTCCCACAGCTAAAAGGAGAATAGCATTAAATGATGTTCCAAAAGCACCAGTTTTAACTAACTTTTATACTGTCCCCGTGCCCAGCAACACCTCCTCCCCCAGCACCAGCACACTGCAGTGCCCACCAGCTGATGGTGGTGGCACTGTGATGCCTGGACATGTCCTGGCCAGGTGCCAGTGATGCTGCTGGGGATGGCAGAACCCGGAGCAAAGCCAGCCTCATTCTCCTGCCCCAGCCCCAGCCAGGTCCCGGGGGATATCTCTGCTGAAGGCACTAACTTTTCCGGGCATGTCAGCTCCATTACTTTCAACAGTGCTACAAGCACAGAGAACCTCACCTTTCTTTTTTCTTAATGTGTGTCTTAATGTGCAGTCGATGGGGATGGTTATCCTGTCAGGGGCCTGGGGTGAGCAGGGCCTGATGGGCCCTGGCAGCCAGCAATAGTTCTTCACACGCCGCTTTGTAGAGTGCACCCAAGTATTACAAGCCTGGGCCCAATACAAATAAATAATTAAGCGCATTTCCCGGGGCAAGAAAATGAAGACTTGGAGCTGTGGCAAGAATGAATAAGTACCAGACCTCTAGACCTGCAGTGCAAGCACGCAGCGTGTGACTGACAGTGGGTTTCTGGCAGCCATCACATCAAAGGCTCCGTGCTGTGGTGTGCATGTGCTGTGCTGGGTGTCCCTGGGAGGAGAGGAGAGCCCCTCCAGAGGGGGGGACCCGCAGGCCAGGTGGGGGCTGTAAAGCAATCCATGGTACTGGAATGTGGAAAATTTTACAGGAAAATCTGCTGTTCTTCAGGCGGCGCCATCAGTTCTAGCATGGTGGTCTTCGAGTGAAGAGGAAGGTAAAGGCCTTCCTCTCCCCAGCCTCACAGGTGGAGGGTGGGCTGCATGTGACAAACCAGATGGACCCCAAGGGAGAAGTGAGTTGTCACCTGTGTCCCCACAAAGCTCCTGGCTCCCTCCAGAGCTGGCTCTCCTCCCATCTCCCACCTCCCACCTCATGGTACTGGCCCACTCCGGGCAGGACTCAGGGCTTCCTTATCTCCTCACAAACATTGGTACCAGCCTGAAGAAAGGAGGCAGCTCTAATTCCCAGCACTAAAGACCCTCCCATCATGTAGGCTGCCATGCTGGGGATGCCTGGAACTGCCCCTTGATAACTGTGGCCCTTGGGAGTCGCGTTGGGAAAACGGATCAGCATAAAAGCCATCCTTTTCTGGACCATAGCTGGGATGCCTCCTAAATGTACTTCCAACATATAAAACAGTGTGGGGATGGTTGGGCTTGGGCAGGAAAAAGGCTTTACACAAACCTGTGTGCTCAGCTTCCTCCCACAGAGGGAAGGAGCCAAAATTAGGCTCCCCAAAAGTTCATCCATTTCTTCAGCCAGGCTTTTTTGGGGCCAGCTGGAGTCTCTGTTGAGGTCTCTCCATTTTGGAGCACGTCACCTTGGGGAGAGGTCTGAATGTTGCAGCAGGCTGACACAGCACAAAACACTGCCAAGGCATCACTCAGGGTCTGCACATTCACACCAGCTCCATCACAGGCTGTTGTAAAACAGACATCTGGTATCCCTGTTTGAGTTTGCCTTTTGGCTTTATCTTTCTCAACAAACAGAGTTTTTCCTCTTCTCTCCCTTTAAGTTGGTTTAAATATAGACTTTATTTAATTTCCTTCAGGAATATTGGTTTCTGTTTGATTTTGTAAATAACTTTTCTCACCTTTGAGAAGAAAAGAAGTGCAGCCCAGTGCTTCCTGCATCCCACAGCAGTGGCTACAGTACCACCTGAACTATTTTCATGGTTGTTTGGGGAAAGGACAGTCAACACTTTCTTAGTTTTGAACAACTTCGCTAGTTTGTTCAGTTGTTTTTTAGGAAAAAATCATCTGAAAGGTCGTTCTTGAAAACAAAACCATCAACAATAGTACTTAATTTTGCCTGGTACATGTAAATCTCCTCTCTGCTCCTGGGCTCAACTGGTTTGGGTTTTCCTCCTTCCAGTTCCTGGTACCCCTTGTGCCTCTTGCAGTCCTGCTCTAACTCCTGATTCCCACCACACAATTCCTCTCTCTTGTCTTTACTCTCCTGTTTCCTCACTCCTTGGGTTTTATTCAGCTTTCCTGACTCTGCCCCAGCCTTTCTCTTCTTTTCTGCAGCCTGGCTCCTCCCTAGGCTTTCCCTCTTTGCTCCTCCCTGGGATTTTGGAGCCTGCCCTGGAGAAGACACAAGCACTCAGAAGGACACGGCTGACTCAGAAGGGACAGCGGCACAGAGTCTTCATTTGTAGAGAAGGTAGGGACCAAACTTCAGCCCTTTGGACATCTGTGAACCGTGGAGCACTGAATGGGCTGTGTAATGTTAGAAGGGGGGTGCTTCCATTGTCAGACACACCTATCTGACACCATTCAGTTCACAGATTTTCCTTGTGGAAGGATCCATGTCTTCTGAAGCTACAAATGTCTCCGTGGACAAGCTTCTTCTGATCTGAGTGGTCTTGGGTTTGCTACAGAAGAAGCAGAAGAGACCCGGATGTTGAGATGGGTGTTGTGATTCCAGGCCTCAGAAGCACAAAAAAGTGGAACTAAAGTTGAAAAATCTCACACTTACTGATTTCTGAAGGATTGTGTCCATCAGGAAGCTTGGAGCCATGCTGCCCTGGAACAGAGCTTTGTGTTTTCCTTCACAAAACTAAGCTTTTTTCAGATCTTTCCCCTCTGTAGGAGGAAGAAGATGGAAAATACACTAAAGAGAGAAAACCTAACCTGTGTATTCTAGGTATAATTCATTCATCATCCAAGATGTGATCCTGAACAAGAGCTGCTAGAAAGGGGACCTGGTGAAGAAAAGACTATTCCTAGGTCTGGGAACTTGCAGACAAATAGAAAGATGTTCCTGCTTATATGGACAATGTCCATGCAGTGAAAAAAAATCTACTGGTTTGTTCTTAACTTGTGCAAGAAAAACTCAAATATTAGATGAGTTCCTTGATTTGTTAATGAATTTTTATATGCAGAGCTCAGCTCTTTATGTGTTTCTATAAAACCCAGCTTTTCCAAGAATCACCCATTCCTAAAAAGTCTAAGATAACTCCTACATTCTGTCTGAAGCACCTCTTAGAACTGCCTTCAGGCAGTAGCGAACAATGAAAAAGTCTTTTGAAATGGAGAAGCTTTGATTTTTTGAGGTGTGTTTTAAATGAAGTCCCTGTGTCCCACTGACGTTGATTCATTTCTGCTATCCAGATTTATGGAAGCAAAATTTAAAGCATGGCGAAGAGTAACACTCTTGTGGAAGAAACAGTTGTAGTCAGAAATATTATTTGTACAATTAGTCAATGAGAAAAACTCTTCCTTGCAATCACGTCAAGATGTTGGGTTCATTTCTCCTTTGGGAGCATCAAGAGCAAGTTCAGTCAAATCCCTGAATTTTTTCTGGTATTAAATAAGTCTCATCAAGAAGAGAATGAAGCGCTTAAAACTTTTAGGCGAGTGCTATGTCACAACGCACACCTCAACTCCTGACGGTGTCTGTGGAACTGCAAGAGAGCACACACTACCTGAAAGGTGTTCTGGATACCATCGCTAGTTTGTTCAGTTGTCATAAAACAAAACATAAAACCTTTCCTTACCCAAACAAGACCTTCCACAAAAACCTGTGGCTTATACAGAGTCTAAGAAGCCTGAAAGCAGTGCTGGAAATGGTAACTCATCACGGGGATTTGAGGAGCACCTCAGAACATCCCTGGTGGCTCCAGCCCACATTGCTGTATGCAAAGCTCTGGCTATATCCAAAGTGCCACAGAACTTCAGCTGCACGATATTCTTCCTTGAGTCACCCAGTAAATAAATGACCAGGACAGGTCAGCCATGAGATCATACAATCACTCCTTCCTTGCAGCTTGTGGCACCTGGAAGTGTCTGGACAACAATCCAGCTTGGATATAGCTCTGAACAATCTGGTCTAGTGGAAGGTGTCCCTGCCCATGGCAGGGGTGTTGGAAATGGATGATCTTGAAGGTCCCTTCCAACCCAATCCATTCTATGATTCCGTGATAATTCTCCCTGTGTGTTTCATGTGCTTAGAAGTCACACTTCCTAATTTCTTGCATAGTCAAGACAAAGTCTTGATCTCCATGGGGCAGGTGCAGCCTTGTCCATGCAGACACCAGCTTACTGCTGAGACCTCTGATAAGGAAGTGGAACCTACCTGCCTTCCTGAATGCAGCCACGACAAATCAGCTTCCAGTCAAGGTAAACTAATATTTTATTAAAAACTGTTGTCACATAGAACGAAACCCCAAAGCTGTGAAGTATAAAAGAGGCTTTCAAGCAGATTTCCCTTGAACTGTGGCAGCTTAAGTCTTGGTGCCAATGCTGAAGCGCATCAGGAAATGGTTTGAAGGGCTCAAAGGTTGAGAATCTGTGTTTTCATCTGCACAGAAAGGTGAAAGATCAGATGGCTGACCTCAGCTATTTGTGTTTTGTCTTTTTATCATCATCTTCAAATGAATCGAGGAGCTGTTCACTCACTTTCATGGGGGCAGGGCTTTCCTAGATGTATCCGGGGTTGTTTACAGGCTTTTCAGGAGAGATGGAAGACCCTTCCCAAAGAGAAACAGCCAGAGGTTGTGATAATCTTTGTTGTTTCCATCATTGCATTACTTCAGGAGCCCCCTGAAATTAGATAGCCCATGACATTGAGTTTTGTACCAATATTTAATAAAAAACATGAGCTCTGTCCTTACTGTTTGAAGAAGGAAAATGGGTGGAATCAAATAAGCAGATTGGACAGGAGGATGGAGAAACATCTCCCACCGTGGAGATATGAAAAAGTCAGTAAGAGGTGAGTGACTCTTGTGCCTCCACTGCATCCCATTTGGTGTCCCAGACTCTGGCTCCCACTACGGAGAGCAGCTTTCCCTTAATCCATATGGGGGTACTCCAAGACTCTCCTCCAGTACTTTTAAAACCCCCCACAGGGCAGCAGTTCTGGCCAGAATGAACCAGGGTGACAAAATACCCATCAAGGAGAAGCAGTTTCAACCTAAAAAGACTCGTTTTATCACTTCCCTGTTCCTTAGAGGTTCTGTGTGGGAAAGGGCAGATAGATTGACATCCATCCCTCTTTTGAATCTGGGACACAGCAGACAGGAGGGTTTCCTGAGAACTTAGGGATTGACTGTACAGGAGAACAATAGGCGTGGTGAAAATGTGAGGGTCACTCATTTTGGGAAGATGAGGCAATCTGAAAACAGGAAACTCCCTGTGCACTCTGCTATGCTGTCACACCAGAAAGCCTCACAACCACAGCCTGCCCCAGTTCACATCCTTCCAAGTGTTCTCACTGCCCTCAAGTGTCCCCAACACAAGTGTGGCTCAGCCCAGAATGACCTCGGCTGTCATCCTTCCCTGTGCTGCCTTGAAATGTCCTGGCTGTGCTCAGCACCACCAGCTGATTTCTCACCCTAGTTTCAAGCCTGAAAGATGGCTATTCCCCCTGGTAACGTGCTCTGGAGTGTTCAGGCTGCCTTGAGGAAGAGCACAGTCAAAGGCCATACGAAACATGAGTCAGCCTCAGAACACACCAAGCATCTTGAAATTCCTTTTATGATCTTACCTGGTCATGTAAAGTTAAGCCTTTGAAAGTCAAAGCAAAATTACCCTGAGAAAACCAACCTCACATATTCCCACAGTCCCTGGGGTTCAGGCATCCTCCCAGGCTGTGCCATCACCAGGTGGCCACAAATCCCTCTGCTTCCAGGTGGGTAAGACATGGCTGGGAAGGCTCTGGGAAACACAGAATCAAAGCCCATTCCAGGTAGGTGAGTGCTAAAGTACCAGGTGAGTGCTGGGATTTCATTATTCACGGGGAGCTTCTTTAGGAAAGGCAGCATCACAGGCTGGGGGCTGAGGTCTGGCACCACTGCCTGCACTGGGATTAGGCACAGGGGACGGGAAGGAAGGAAGGTATTTGAAACCATAAAACCTTTCAAACCTAGACAGTTCAGTTTGATATTCTAAAATTCACTGGCAGTGGGGAAATTAGGAGGGAAGGACATACATGAAGTATATTGATAACCAAAGCCAAAAAGGAAGCATATTCCTGGCTCCTCCCCTCCTTTACCCATATAAGCACAAGGTACCCAGAGGCTCATGCAAGGTGCTGGGGTGCTCTCTTGGCATCCAGCAATCATGAATTTCACAGATTAGGAATGACGCTGATTATTCTTCTTGTTCTGGAAGAGTCAGGAGTGTCTAGCTGGATGAAATGGATTGTATTTTGCAGTTCACTTCACGTGCTGCAACAGGCAGAGCAGAGGGCCAGGTGCACAACCACACTGTCCTGCCTCTAGCCAACATAGCTGAGCACAGCTCAGAAAACCCCTAACTCAGCTAAATGCAGTGAAAAAGTGAATATTTAGTCATCATGATATAGGTTACATGGGGAAAGAAGTTGAGACAAGTCTCCATCTACTTTGGTAACAGTAAACAGGCTTTTAATCAACCTTTTGTGTCCCCAAAGAATAGTTTTTAGTAATTAACCATCCTGTGGAGGCCAGAAGAGACGGCCTTGTGGTTAAGACTTGGTCATGGGAAGGCAAAGGTGTTTAATGTCTGCCCATTCTCAACCTGTGCTAAGGAAGGAGCAGTGATCCTGCATCAGCTGGGCTGTGATGACAGGGGGATGAGTGCTGGGTGAATTCACTCTGCTGCTTGTGTAAGGCCGGGCACAGGGGATCCTGATCCCTACCAGTGCTGAGAGCCACCCCTCCAACACAGCTCCTAATGAACAACAGTCATAATGAACCTCCAACACAAAGCAGATCAGCTCAGGGTAAGCTGGGCAAGGTAAGCTGTGTGACACACTTTGTACGGTGCCCAACCTTCACTCCCCCACTCTATGAGCACCAGTGTCAAGTTGAAAATGTCATGCCCACCCTCGGTCCCCATCCACAGCAGATGGCTGGTGCTGACCTTGTGTTTGGTGTGTTTGGCCCTGATAACTGTGGCAGCCAGGCACTGCTCCTGTGCTTTTGCAAGGCTGGTGCTGGCTGGAGCTCGGCCCTGGCCTCAGGACTTTGCAGAATTGATCAACACACGCAGCCAGATAAACACAGCCCTGCCAGGCACAAGGCTTTCTGATCTCTCACCTTTTGCTCATGTCACATTTAATATGACAAGGAAGATTTTTTTTCTTTTTTTCCCTACCATTTAAGAAACACTGCCATATTGAAATCTTTTTTCTTTCTTCCTTCATTAATGTCTGTGTCACCTCAAGGGTTGTTGTAATTCCTTATTGGCTGCTCTTCCAGAATTTGCTTTAAGAAAACTTCAGCTAGTTTTCAATGTGGCTGCGAGGTTAACTAGAAATAGAAAATGTCATGAACATGCTGGATATATATCCCTTCTGCTTCCCTGCCACTAAGCCAGCTTTTCATAAAGTTTGATACCGATATTAATATTTAACTTTTAACTCACAAGATCTTTCATGGTCTCAGCTCTGCTTAATTAGCTGACATTTAGCTCCCTCTATTCCACGGCATACACCTAGGAGTCCTTGGGTACTGGTTTATTAACATTCCCCAAAGTAGATTGGAGCAGGCGGTTACCAGAACCTTTATCAATTGCTCCCGAAGGCGATGGAATTTATTGCTGAATGCCATTAAACCAGCCAGGTCTGTAAATACGGTTGAAGGCACGAAGACGTTCTTGTTTTCCAAAGCTGCTCGCTCGGTTTAAATGAGCTTTGTGCATTGGTCTCTCCTTGTCTCCCACTCTTTCTCAGCAGCCTGGCTGAGCGCTCCTGGAGAAGGGCTCTGTGCTAACCTGTGCTGCATTAAGCACAGTTCTGCTGTTAATCAAGGCTCGTGCGGCGATGGGCGCCGCTGCAGCGCTGCTGCGGCACGGGCCCGGCTGCAGGGAACCTGCCGGCTGCAGCCACGCCACTTCCCCGTCACCTCCCAGCCTCTCGCGCCCTTCCCTCACCAAAGGCTCTCCTCGTGCTCATCCACTCTGGGAAATCCCACACTCGGACAACTGAAGGTGTGAGTGCTGGTTTTACACCCACTCTGCGCCCCCAGTAGCATCCCAAGACCTTTCCTCTCCTCGCTCCCTTCCCCACCTGGCTGGTCCCCCGTTGTCACCTCCACTCCGCCAGTGGCAGAGGTGCTCCTGCCCAGTGGGGAATTCCAAGAGACTTCTTCCAGAAGTAACTGCATCCAACCCAGCACTAAAAGTAAGGAAATTTTCAGAGGCCAACACAATTTAAGATCACTCACCACTCCATAGCCAAAATGCTAATTACCTACTTAAGCCTCCAGAACAAAGTATGCTGCACTCGGATGTGTACACCATAATTACAAGGTATTCCTCACTGCTCCCGCTGTAAGACCCACTAATAGTATTTCATTTAATACCAATCTGGCTCTCCTCATTTCTGGTTAACTTCATATGTATTAGGGACACCATACAAGCTAATATTTTGCTCATAAAATTCTAACACACTTGTTTTTTATGTCAGTGAAACAGTGACAAGAAAGATGCATTTTCTAAAAACTGTATTTTGATGAAGCTGTCACAGTATGAGCAAATGTTAGATCACAAAGACAAATACGAATAAAAAACATGACTAGTTAGTGGACAACCTTGTTTTAGGGCTTTTCTTAATACATAAAGCATTGATCTTGACCATTTAGGATCTTGCTTCATCCATTTTTGTTCCTCAGTAAAATGAACTTAGTGACCTCCACTCATTCAGCATAAGCTACATTTGAAATAAAATCTGTCACCAGGGAAGTGCTCTTTCTCTGGTGTATTTGGCATGAAAATGAAATTAACTGTTTTTTAAAAAAAATATATGAACAGCCCTCATGAACTGGGGAACCCCAGTCTCCCCAGGTCAAATGTGACAGCTCTATCCCAAGTCAACAGACTAAAGCTACGTGCTCTGGGCAAAGATCTGGTCCTCCTTCCTTAGAAATTACCTTTATGCTTCTGTTGCACTGATAAAAGGCAAGACCATGCCTTTGGATACATCTGACTTCATCAGAGTAGGGTGAGATAAATAGGGGGGAAAAGACAGGGTCTGAAGTCAGGACACATTTCCTTGCTTTCCCATATAGGTTTTGAGATGCTCATTTCCTGGAGGGAACCAAGGGGACCAGCTGAGGAGAGCTACATGAATATCTGGATAGATGGGATGTTATATCACATCATTTTTATTATATCATATAATTTTACCTAATCTGCTAACTCACAGAAGATAAAAGGCATGAATCCTTTTTTTTTTTTTTTTTAAATTGAGCACTTCTTACTGAACCCAAGATGAGTTTGGCTTTGGAAAGATCCTCACAAATTTTAAGTTTGCATCTCAGTCAGTATCTACTTCAATAAAGTGACAGTGAAACAATCTGAGTATTTACCACAAAAATAAATGCCCAAGGGCTGGGGAGGGTATGTATCAGATGTAGCCACTACAGTATGCACCAGGTTACATCAGGATAAGACTGGAGTGATGAATTTGGGGTGAATTTGGCCCGTATCTTAACACTGATGCAAAAAGCAACAGACACGAAAATTCTCTGGCAGTTCTGCAGTGTGAAATTCAAAGACAGATTTCAAAAGTGTAAATGTGCAAGTCACAGTTTAAAGAAAGGTCTTCCTTCTGAGGGAGGGATATCTCACTGCTACCACCTCGTAGTGTTTTCTCAGCACAAACCACACCAACCACAGAGGCTGAATGCCTGCACCGGGCTCAGCACTGGAAAACTTGATGCTCAGTAAAAAACCCAGCCAGGTTACTCAGGAACTCTTTTATAGCACAATTGTGATCAATTTGGAGGGCATATCAAAGCAAAAGACAGCACTTAAATTTTAAAGAGACATCCTAACATATCTGCCTGAAATAATTTAGCAGTCGCTGTTACAGAAAGCACAAAAGTTTCCTCTTAAAAAATTCAATGGAAAAAAACCCCAAAGTTACTCCCTGTTGGCACCTTACTTTATTTATTTTGATTTTTTTATAATGGTCAGCCACCTGCACTACGCTGTTCTCCTGGATAATCAATTTTATTAGTTGCTTTTATGGCTTTTTCACGTTGAATGATAAAAAGAGGATACTAGAAAGAGGTAAAAATATTTTTAAATTCTTGGGGAAAAAATATATGATTAAAATAAAGTGAAAATTAGCTAGACTTTGAAATAGCTGCACAGAATCCCAGTAGCTGTCTTCCTTTTATGTGACATGGTAACATAGATTTTTTTAAACATACTTTGAGCCAAATCTGTCATTCCTACCCACTCAAAAATCAACAGATTTAACAGAATGGAAACAGGAGGGGAATCGAAACAGTTTGATATGTTTATATCTTAGTTTTATGCACAATAAGAAACATTTTCCTGCTCTCAGACTTTAAATAGAGCCAGTTGATTGTAGGTTCTGCGTGTGAGGTGAGCTCAGTATCCACACCAAAGAACCCACCTCAGCCTAAACTGGCTGTTCGGAAGCAGAATGAAGTAGAAAGGGAGTTCAAATATTTGAAAGTTTCTTTAAAAATCACTGTTTACATACACATCAAAGAAGGTGTTGAATTGGATTAAGTGTGAAGAAAGTCTTCCTTAAAAACTGAAGGCATTATTTTCATTTTATAGAGTATAGCTGCTCCACAATACTCAAATTATAACTTTGATGAAGCATTCTGCAAAATTGGTCTGTCAGTAGGATATGGCAGAAAATGTTCCACCTGGAGCAAAAACTTCAGTCTTCTTAAAAACATTAGATCAGACAACAAATCTTGGTAGAACAGATTTAGGAGACAACAGGTTAAACTGCTGTAAATCAAAAATTGCTCTAATGGCTTCTGTGAAGCTCCAGCAATTTACACGCACTGAAGGATAGATTGTGTTATTGTTGAAATATTTAACTTCAAAAATATTGTAAAAATCTATAAATAAACTTTAAAATTATGTGACATTATTAACATATTTTGAATCAGAGAGGGGTTTTGTTTTTTTTGATACAATTAGTCATTTTGTATTCTTCGATGTTTACTCGATCTGTAGGAAAGGTGACCTACGTAATTTCAGAACTTTTTCTTTGTTACAAAGTTTACATTTACCATAAATATTCTACTGCTTTGAATGAACTAGCCTTGTTACCTTAAAACCACGGCTAAGTAGTTAACATCTTTTTAAACAGTGCTTTTATAGACTATTGGAGCCTGAAGCAGATATTCTCCCACTTTATCTTCTGGAGACACAGCAACAACCTGAACCGAGTCCCATCTCTGGCTGAGATTTATGACCAAATCTTTTATACTGATTAATAAATATTTTGGACATAAAGAAACACCCCAACGATGAAAGGCATAACCTCCGTCAGGAGCATTTTGATGTTTTTTGCCATTTCTTCAGCAAGAAAGCTTTAATTAAAAAAAGTTATTACACTAGTGGTGTTCATGTTGAGTGAACGTTTATATCGGGATCAGTGGGACTTTGATATGGAAATTTTAAAGGAATGGCTTGTTTTAAGGACTGCACACACTCTACTAAGTTATTTCACCTTTAAAAGGACAAATTATTTCAAAAGTTTGCCATCATCATCTCAATAACAGGGATAGAAACTTTGCAGCTCTTAGCTATAAACTCGAAACTCTTTCTAGTCTGGAAATACAGATGAAAAAGGTCATCTCTTAAATGCATGAAAAAAATAATAGGCTTTTTGAAATTCTCTGAGTTTTCTTTTTCTGCTGGAGCAGGAAGCTCAGTTTTTACAGACCCCGGCTCTGTGATAATCAGATGTTGATTTTGTGAAAATCGGCACAAGTGAGATGAGTACCCTGGGGTAAATAAAAACCTGAACATAGAAATAAGGTTGGAAAACCAGCTGCCCAGTAAACTCCACATTTTCATCAAAATCTCTTCACATTTCATATGAAAATATCAGAAACAGAAAAACAGTTAAAATACTACTACTACTACCAATAATAACTAAAAACCCCCTGTGGAAAGTGGGCACATTCAACGATTAAAAGTAGAAACCAGCGGAGATATTACAATAGCAAAAATTGATTACGCAAGGAAAAAACTGGTGTTCTTATCTTACTTCAGTCTGCAATGAGGAGCTGATCTCTTCTGCAACCTTTGTGAGCAGCAGCCTCTGCTCAGGCACCTAAGGTAGGAAAAGTTCCATGTGATTTACTGATGTCCTGAAGAGTAACGCTTTGCTGAAAGTACCTGTTTCTTTAATCAAAAATACATATTTTTCAAACTAGAAAAACAAAGGTTTTCTCCTCGAAGCATTTCCACCACTGAATGTGTGAAGGTTAAAAATAAAGCATGTTAAACAACTTTGGGCAATACAGCAGAAATGAGGGACAGCACAAGGCATAACCACGACTCACTGACAGTGAGTCAGACTCTCTTAGATATATTCTATTGAAACAGATAAGGAAGGATTTTTAAAAAAAGGAGTAAAGCAATCTATTTATTTTCAATTCCAGTCCTCAAATGTGTTAAATAATTCAGTGTCTGACTCTTCCCTTACAGGGCACGGACACAACTCGTGCATCCCCATGCAAGAGGGCATTTTTGCAAAGCCCTGAAAACTCTGGCTCACTTGAATTGAAAAATTATCCCACAACACCGGGCTCTCTAATGATTGTCACACCACATAAACACAGTTTATGGAGTTTTGAAAAATAGTTGCTGGAAAACTCCTAGGAAGCACCCAGGCTGTCGTGGTGAACCTGTCGCTGTCAAGGTGGGTTTCACATCTGGCTTTGGGCACTTGCTGGTGGGTTTTGGGCACCTGTGGGTGGGTTTGGCCATGGATCAGCCCTGGAGAACAGATCCCAGCATACTGCACAATAAGACACTAATAAATACAGAAAATATCCTGTTTTTCTCTCCAGAGGTGCCCATGCTGGTCTTTAAATTCATTTCCTTTGTCTTCCCAGTATAAGTTCATTGCTGCAGCTAAAATCTGACAATATTTTTAGATCAAAGTTCGTATTTTAAAACAAGGCGTGTCACAGACCAGTTTTTTAATAAACCCCACTGATATGGGTCCTCCAGTCCCCTGTAGCATTTAGGGAAACGTGTGCTCACAGATCCTATTGCAAGGCAGGGAAGCAAAGGCTAATCCCTCTCTCTCCTTTTCTTTTTTCCTAGTTGCACGGGGAGAAAAATGTGAGAAAATATGTAATTCCATATTATTATTCCATGCTGTGGCAGCATTAAACTACAGCTTCTCACCCCACATATTGCCTTTTTTAACCACAGTCTTGCAGAGAGTGTTAAGGTGAGCAGTAAATGACTTAATGGCAGCTTAATATTCTTCACATACCCATAACAGACATTTTAGTTGCTTTTAATTGATGTAGCTTCTAGCTTTGTTAAACTCTCCAGGAGAGTAGTTCTCACTGGGAATGAGCCTCCTAGAAAGTATCAGTTTGCAAAAACACAATAGTTTGAGCGATAATTGTGCAGAAAAAGACTTCTGGATTTCTTTGCAGTTGAATAAGAGCGTTTTGTTTCACTTTTGTATAACTCAACATCGGGTGCCTAAATTACAGTCAAACTTTCCAAACAGCTAAATAAAGAAACACATGGGGTAAGTCACTTTTAAGATAAAATGGGGACTATAAGATTTTAACCAAACAGAACACTTTTATGGCTGTGAGCACATAAAAAGAAAATTATGTAGGAGAAGTCCTGGTGTTACTTAAACAGTAGCTTTCAGCACTCATAAAATATGTGGTGTTAAATTATTTTCCACTTATAAATCAGCTGGCTCTGGTCTGTACATTAGCACAAGCTTTAACTGGTTTCTGGCTCCTTACTGGCCTTCACATAACTCCATTTAACCCTGAATGAAATGCTGCTGGCATGGCACTGAGCCCCAACCATCACAACCAAAAATATATATAACCTCAGAAAGAGCACACAGAAAATGATTGCAATCAGCAAAGAAAATTAAAGGGCAATTAAAAAAAAAAAAATCTGTGTTATTCCATTGGGCCGACTGGCAACCGCGCCTTCTGTTTGGGGGTGGGGGGGATAAAAAAAAAGGGTGATCTCCTCGAAAATTAACTTTTAGATTTTTTTTTAAGCTTGTAAAAATAGTAGAGGATCTGAAGGTGCGTCTCAGCAGGTTTTGCCTGCCTGTCTAGCACTGAGACTTTTTGCATGATCAAAGAATACATGACAGCGAACGGATCTATGCTTGTAAATATCAAACGGTTTGATCATGCTAAAAGACTTTATTGAAGTTTCCCACTTTTTAATCAAACAAGAAACATCCACCTCCAGTAGCCTAAAAAAAAAAAGTCTGCTATGATATCAGAATTAAAGAAAAGTACTAAATGGGACTTGCGGAGAAGGGGTTTTCTTACCATAATATGGGACTTCCATTAATGTCATGTTTGTGGGCTGACAGAAAACTGCAACCCTTCTTATTTTACCACAGCACTGTATAAAAAGGGTTTGATTACACCAATATTAAGTCTGCAATGGCCCACAAGAAATAAGCCATGTTCACATACACAGCCTTTTAAAAGAAAATTAAAAGCATAATAATGAAATGAATACATCACTGACTTGGTTTGTTGTATTTTTTTGTCTCCTGCTATATGGTGAAATCCACAGCATCAAAATCTACAACTGGCCTGTGGAGAGGTTTTCTATACTATTTCTGTCACTTAGTATGATAATTTGCACCACCCTCCCCCAAAAAAGAAGAAGTTAAAAATGCCATTCTGAATGAACACACGGAGCTCTGAATAAAAAGAGCCAATAATTTACAGTAGGATGATAAGAGTGTAATATTCCTTTAATATAACGTATTAATGAAAATTGCCATTGTAAGATAGATAAGACCTAATAATATAAGTCTCATTGTGTTCTGTGAGTTGGAGGCTGTGGTAAGTTGTATGTTGGTGCTGTGTGGCTGGCGTGAAGCCTGACACAATTTCGAAGACTCGCCCTTTCCAGTGCCACCGGTGCCTGAATTTATTTTCCCTGGAAAAACCCAGGCAGGCACTCCCCTGCTCTGTCAGGTATTACTGTGCTCCTCTGCCACCTCCTGCCTGCTGCAGAGTTTATGAAAACATGTTTTCATTATTTTTAATGGAATCTAATACATTTATTTTCATCCCATTTTATACATCGGGCAAACTAGATTTTAAAAAAAAAAGTCCCTGTGTCTTTTTTTAGTCTTTACTCTTTAACATACTGATATTTTTTAAATGGGCAGTGGGGTGATACGGGATATGGCAGATTAATTTCTTGCCCTTATTTTCTATCAGCATAGCTCAGCATCGCTCTGTAGTGTTCCTGCTGCTTTTGCAAGCATCCTATATTTGCAACGACGAGGACTTGCACTTCTGTTTATTAAATGGCAGCTTGTTTATCTGTGCTAATTGCCAGGAAGAAAACTAAACTACTTTCCCCTCTGCGGACCACTATTTATAGTCAGGAAGAGCAGCTCTGCACATATGCAGGGGGGTGTTTGTGTGAAGGAGGTTAACATGCAGTTACAGCAATCTCATCTGCTAGGAGGGAGGAAATTATCTTCTTGATGTGAAAAGGCTGGGTGAGAACACACTGTGGGTTTTAAACCCAAAATGTATCGCAAGGAGGGGGGAGAAAGCTTTTGAGCATATCCATTAAAATAAAAAGGAGATTTTTAGCAGCGTGGGCTTTGATACTGTCGTATCAATATTTTGCCTGTGCCTTTGGAAAATATTTTTACAGTGTTACTGAAGATGTACAAAACTGCAATTTTTTCTCCAAAAGGTTTAGAAGCTGCTATGAAAGGAGCCAAGAAGGAAAAGGGATTTATCCCAGTCTCCTCTTCTCTGAGAAAATCACTCTGGAAGGTGGTGATTTTTCTACACTATCCCACAGACTCTTCTGGGTTTTGTTTCTGAAATGCCCAAAAAGTTTTTCTGTGTAAAACCCACTACCAGAAATCCTGCCATCCATTTTGGAGGAAATATGTTGTTTTCAAAATAATTTGCTATTTGCTGTGTCTGTTCTGGCACGACTGAGAGTAGCTCCATGATGGTAGAGATGACAAATAAGAAATACTTGTAATAAATCCAATTTGTTCTGGAAAGTTTAATTTTTGGACTTTATTTGTCCAAGAAGATTAAAGAGAGAACTTTATGTCTTTACAGATGGAGTTCTCCTGGGCTCCAGACTATGTGTTTTCAATAAGTATTACAAATACCCTGTTGTTTTAAAGTATACAAACTTATTTCTATGAACTTCTTTTCCAACCTTCATGGGCCCTGTTTCTTACATCCCAAATAATGCTTACAGCCTTTAAATCTCAAACCCACAAACCAATATTTACAAGCGTTGTTTCGGAGATCGATATTTTTATGCATATTCTGGCACTGAAGGCAGCACGCTGAGGAGGGATAACCCAACTTCATTTATAATCTCATAATACTTAGTGCCTCAAGTTACATGCTTTTTACATCCAGAAATGAAAATAAAACTTGAAAAAATACCCCAAAACACTGCAAATGAGGGAAAGAAATAGAGGAATGGTGGAAGACTTTAAACAAGCTATAATTAATTTTTGGAAGCATCTTCTTACTTTGTCAGGATTGAAAAGAGGCCTTACTTATTTGGAATTATATATTTCACAGTGAAAGAAAACAGTAAACGATTATAAAATACATTTTCCCCTGGAGGTGATGGAGGTGGGCTGGCCAGCCCTTCAAAGGACAACTCCTGTCTGATGGCAACGAAGAGTTCACCTAAAAATGAACAGCACATTTCTAAACCTGCCCTCTCATGGCTCCCAGTTCAGCTTAGTGGCTGCAATTAGCAATTAAACAGGAGAAACAAATGCTTGTATTTTCTTGCAAGAGGGTTAGTTTCATTTCTGACCTGGAAATGACAGCACAGACACACAAGGAGCAAAAAGTCATGTTAACACCAGGAGGAAAACACACCGCGTTAGCTGGGATGCTCAAATCATGCTGCATTAATATGCACAAAAGAATTAAAAGAATTAAAAGCCTTTAAGAAAGGGGATGTTTGGTTGCTTCTTTTTTTTTTTTTTTAAAGCCATGTAGTGTCATTGCTTATTCAACAACAGCCCACTTCTCCTGCAAAGCAGTACGCTGGGTTTGAAAAAAACACCCAACCCCACACGGCTGTAGAGAGAGCACATGTTACATCAGACACAGTACCTGATTTTTCACTGCACAGCTTGTCAGCTAGATAGTCTGCCTCTTGGGCGATAAGTGAGAATATTTCATCTTCATACTCCTCTACGATACTTTCCCACTGTAAGGATGAAAAAAAAGGAGGATACTCGTACTGTGCCTTTTTTATTTTCTTTCTTTCTTTTTTTTTTTTTTTTAGCTAGAAACAAGCAGGGCGGCTGCGAGGAGCCCTCGGCTCGCTCCGCTCTCCCTGCCCTGCACAGCGTGGGGATGAATGGGGGCTGCCTGAGAATTCATGCTACCAAATATTACTTAAACTTCATGCCCAGCCTCACTGTTGTTTCAAAACCACATTCATGAATTTGGGGGGGTGGAGGAAAACCCCTCCAAAAGGCATTTCACTTGGTTAGAGACACCCCCACCCCCGCCCCTTTGAACATGAACTCACGGAGGAGGCACTCGAAATTTAAATAAAACGAGCCCATTTTGTAGTCTGATATTAGTGGTGACGATGTGCCATAAATACAGCTCCCTGGCCTTTGCAGATGCAGCTCTGATTTCAGTGCAGACAGAGCAGAGAGCTGCTGAGCTCCCCTGACCCCAGCATTTAGGGAGCTGCTGGCAGCTCACCTCGGTGCCCCAAAATGCATCTCCAGCCCCGTGGGATGGGTGGGTGAGTGCAGGTGCAAGGGGCAGCACCACCCAGCCTGGTGTTCGGCACCTTGAAGGAAGTCAGGGTGCACAGTAAGAGGGAATTCCTGTCTCCAAAACACAGCTTTCAACCCAAAAACAAGGGGCAGCCCTTTAACATGGGCAGAGAAAAACCAGAGTGAAAGAAAATCTGCCTGCTGGAAGTCGTACACACACAGACAGACTGAAGAAAAGGCCGTTTGCAGTGCCTGGCTGAAAAAATCAAAGCAATACCTGGCAGGACACGCGATAACCGTGAGCTGGCAGTGGCAGAGGCAGAGCTGTGCCTGTGCTCCTCGCTGGCTCACTCGCCTGCTTCTTTCCACTGCTCAGAACAACCCCCTGGCTTTTCAGGGTCTTTTTGTTTGTTTTGGTTCACTTTCCACGACAGTTAAAAGGAAAAAAAAAAAAAAGGCCCCAAAAGCATTAAAGAAAAATATATAAAATAATATAATTTTGAAGAAGGCGCTGGCACGAAGCCAGGTGGAGCACCTCGGTGTTTTTAGCAGAATTAGCTGAGAAAAACTCATCTCTACACCACAAGGCCTAAGGAAAAAAAAAGATGACAACCCTTCTCTCCTCCCCTAATTTGTCTATAAATATTTGAAACTCCAGTTAGCAATCTGGATTTTAGCCACTCGTACAATTCCCTTATTTCCTGCACATAAATCAGCAGAGATATTTTTTTTTCTGGGAAATGCTAATTTATATTTAATCACTTAGAAAAAAAATCCACAAGTAAAATGTAGTTTGGAACTGTTGAAGTTTAGGAAATTTGTAATGTAGAAAGCATCTGGTCTAATCTGTGGGTTACTTCTGCAAGTGATGTGCCTTTTGTAAATGCTTTATTCATATTTATGAAGTCCTAAATAGATCCAAATACGTTTCTAAATAACGTTATAAAGCATCTGACAAAACGCAATGTTATCACAAAACACTCAGCCAGTTTGTTTGAGGAACCAGTACGGAGTATATTAAAATATGGCACGAATATTAAAAAAAGGCACGATCTGCATTATTTTCCTAGTGATGAGAAAGAGTGGGCACACTGACACAGCTGTGGCTGGAAAATAAAAGGTTACTCATTTGTTATGTTGGCCTTCCCCAAATTTCAAACGTTTGTAAGCATCAGATTAAACACTGATTTTTTTTTTCATAGCCTGCATGGATATTTCTCCCCTCGCCTGGGAGTAAATCTATCCCATCTCCTTTTCCGTCCCAACAACTCCGTTAAGATGCTCTCTGACTTTGCTAAAGAAACCTCATGGAGGAAAAAACTGATTCTTTTTTTGCTTATTACATCACCAAACCCCCACACTTCACACAGACAACGCCTCGTCAGCCGGCAGAAGAGCAGACCGAG
The DNA here is from genome assembly GCA_013397915.1 of Daphoenositta chrysoptera. Classification (NCBI taxonomy): domain Eukaryota; kingdom Metazoa; phylum Chordata; class Aves; order Passeriformes; genus Daphoenositta; species Daphoenositta chrysoptera. The sequence goes on along the minus strand of VZRO01007802.1, from coordinate 2,395,475 downwards.
CATCTCTCGCTGTCGGGCGGCCGCCACACTCCGTTCCACACGCAGTCAAAGCCGCCAGCTCCAGCTAAGGCGGCCCTGGAGAGCCCGCGAGGGCCCTTCAGCGCTCAGCCCCGCAGCCCCGCGGCCCTCGCCCTCCTCCACAGCCGGCCTCTCGCTCGGAAAGCTCCCGGCAGCCCGAAGACGCCGCGGCGAAGGCAGGCCCGGCCTCAGGCCCCGCTGGCCTCAGGCCCCACCAGCTCCGGGCCCCGCCGGCCTTCAGGCTCCGCCGGCCTCGGGCCCCTCCGGCCTTCGCGCCCCGCCGGCCCCAGGCGCTCCGGCCTCTCCTCTCTCTGGGCGAAGCCGACTTTGCCAAAGTCCTGCGCTCTCAGTTGTTGCTCTGTCTTTTAGCCGCTGCTCGCCAGCTCAGATGCAGCTGTTTAATACCTCCCAGGGGTTTTGTGCAGAAAATAATAGCTTACAAAACCTAGCTTCTCCCAGGTTCTACTATTTCAGCTTTATTTCCGAACAGCTGGTCCGTGTCTTTGTCCATCCCCTTTCCCTCCCGGCCGCGGCGAGGATTCGGCAGGGAACCTCTGGCCGCTACCTAGGCCCTGAGAGCCAGCACCGCTGGTGGTGGGGGTCAAAGAGCAACCCTCGCCCTTGGAAACGGGGACAAAAAGAAAAAAAACAAAACCCAAAACCCCAAACTTCGCGCCCCGTCTAGACAGGTCAAGGTGCAAGATGCGCCTCTCCCTGTTGCGTCTTCCGGAAAGGGGCGTGAACCGCAGCCAAGTGCACAGCAAACACCCGCGCCGCATCCCTGCCCCTTTAGAAGACTTCTTTTTTTTTTCCCTTCTTCTTCTTTTTCTCTCCACCCTCTGCTGATCAAAGTAGGAAGTTTTCATGACAACCATAGTCAAAGGGCCTGCATCGCAAATGAACTCGATTTCGGCGATGTTGATATATCCCGGCTCCATTGTCTCTTTTCAGACACAGTATGAACCCTTCCGGTCTCAATGATTACATTACAGAAGGACTTTCACATGTGGGCTTCATTTGCACAAAGGGGTTGCCTTGCTTCACCACCATCTGGCCACAAATCAGATAAATAAAGGCAGGAGAATTAAAATTAAAGCTTAGAGGGTTCTTTTCCTCTCTCTCCCCCTTCGTCTTCTTCTTGCACCAGGCCCATTATGAAATTCCTCCCTCCCCCAGTCACATACGGATGGGGAGTCTACTTTTTATGAAAACTGGGAAGAGCAAAAAAAGTGTGTAAAAAAAAAGACACACACAAAAAAAGTCTGGGAAAAGCAAAAAAGTGCCTAGTAGAAAAAAAAAGGACAAAAAAAAAAAAA
>VZRO01007802.1:2334105-2394123 GCA_013397915.1 Daphoenositta chrysoptera | reverse complement strand
AAAAAAAAAAAAAAAGACAGCAGCCTTTTGATCCCAATCCTGTTTGTAGGGCAGCATAACTTATTTTACAGTAAAGACAGTCTGATACAAAACCATGTTTTGCTATTAAAATTCCATCTCATCCACTGGGATGCAAATAATTTTTTTCAGGAAAACACAATCTTTCGCAAACCGGAAAAAAAAATCTTGTGGATGGCAGAAGGTGGTGGCAGAAGTGGAGTTTGAAACTTGTGCTCCAAACTCTGCTGCTCCTTCCTCTCGCTGGGACAGGGAGTGCAGAGGCTCCAGCAGCTCAGGCACAGAGCAAGCTTTTGCCCCCAAAATTCCAAGAAATAGGTGACAGTTTCTGGAGGTAAAAAATAGAAACACCTGAGAATGTGGAAGGAAGGTTTTACAGCCCTTACAACAGAAGGTGGGACTGAACCTCACAGTCTGATTTCAGCCCTGGCATCCCTTTTATTGAGGTCAGTGTTGCTCTGGAAGGCATTGGGGGTTTTTTGCAATCTGACTGCTCTAGCAATAAATTGCACTAAATTTCATCCCCTTTCTAAGTTTACATCCAGGACAGTAACTTAAGTTAGTTGACGGGGAAAGGCATTTTTCATGGCTGTGTTTCTTTTCACGTAGATTCCGTATCTCCAGCAGAAGGGTTTTACTCAGCAAATTTTGGAAAAAAAGGTTTTCCTGTGGCTATACTCCAATCAATATTCAGGTGTATATTTATACCTCCTGCAGCCCTTTCCTGTGGCTTCCTGACTGGTTGGGAATGTGCTGAGTGTGGCTGAGCCAAAGCCCACGGATGCCACAGGGTCCTCTGCCCAAACACAGGGCACTCCCTTCTCCTGAACATTCTCATGTGCAGGACAGCCAAGGACTGACCTGGAAGAAAATGCATCCAACATCTGAAAAAAATAACAAACCCTCAAAATTCATATGATGATCCCCACAAATTTACAGAGAGGATTTTGCTGTGTGAACTTGCTTTTGGATGCACCAAAAGTAAGTTTTTGTACACGTACTAGCACTTCTGTGATGTGGTTCAGGCTTTTATTTAGCATCATATTTAGATTTGGGCTGTATTCCCTTGCTACAGTAATGAAAAGTATTTTAGAGATAGCATGTACATAGAGAAGATGAAAAAAAGCACAAGAGATCAACTTGCCAAGAGCTGGATTTACAATTTTTTTTGTTTCTGTCTAATAAATTATATATTGGATGCATAATCTGTGCATAACTTTGCCTTTCCTCATATGGTTGGAGTCAGACTCACAATTTGGGTAGGAGCTATCGTTTAACATGAGCCTGTTTCTTGTAAACCCATGGATGCAGAAGCTGCCAAGACTATCTATTAATTTCTGGTGTCTGTTTGTTGGGTTTTACCGAGGGAAATTTTTGCAGACATAAATGCAACTTGAATTTAAGTGAAGTATTTTTTTGCTGAGCTGTGCTCTGCCTGGTGTACAGGGCTCCAGGCAGTTGAGAGTGCTCTTTCTGAAAGTGTTTTAATAGTAAGAGAGGAATAAGTATTTGGACAAGTGGTGGAAAACTAAAGCCTTTCTTTCTATACTGTGAAGATTTTGAATAGTACTTGTCAATAAAGCAACTCCTATTGTAATTGTACCGGAGACATGGGCCTCCACCCCGAAAAAGCTGTCTCAGAGATACTAACCTCATTAAAATATGAATGAAAAGGCAGCCATCATTGTAGTGGGAGAAAACCATGTACTCAGCAACAAACTTTATCTTCTATCTTGTGCAAAAATATAAATATGATTTTCCATTGCATTTGAAGAGGAGATTGATGAACACGCGATTTTTTTTTAAAAGTTTTCACAGAAGTCGCAAAATTTGCTCCTTCCCTCCCTGATTTTTCTACTGTGTGTTTCAAAATTGGAAGCACCTTCAAATCATTTGAAATCTTTAAAAAGAAAAAAAAAAGGCTTTGTCTCTTTGGGGCATTTTTTTGAAGGTTGAAGGAAACTTTTGCATTTGTTTTTGTGGGGTTTTTTTCTTCTTTTTTTCCAGAATATCTCATCCAATTTCAAAAGAAAACAAGAGAATTCATTACAGACTACTGTGACAACACCTTAATAACAGTCAATTATAGGGTGCTCAAATGCCTGTTCATTACTATGTCTCTGTTAATCTAGTCCTAAATTTCTTGCTTGATAGATACCACAACTGGCCAAGAATACAATTGCATTACAAAGTGCAATGAAAAATATACAAAATGTAACTGCAGGAAGTAGTCAGTTTCAAAATAACCTAACTGTCAATCAAACATTTGTCAAAATAATTAGACATATCTGGTCTTTTTTTTTTTTTATAAAATATGGACAGACTCAGAATGGATAATATGCGAAGGTTTAGGTTTAAATAGGAATTGTTTCAATGACTTGGAAATAAGTCTTTTAAAATGTTTCATGTAGTTTAATCATTATCTTTTCATCCACAAAAGTGTTCAAATCATTTTTGATATTAGTTAAAAGTCAATATTTAGAAGTGAAAATTCAAACCTCCTTTGCTCTAGGCTAAAACAGGAGCAACATGAATGCTGAGCTACTCTAAAGGCTGATGGGATATATAATTAGCTATTATGTTAATTGAATCCACTGTGAGTTTGTTGTATGAGATTTCTTCATATAATATGCAAATAGCTTCGAAGGTTTAGTTTTATTAGACAATATAATTAGAAATCTTCCAAAGGACTGAATTCTAATGAGGCATAATAAAGCTTTGTAAAATATCTGTTTGCTGGGTGAGCAGACCACCTGGGCTTAATCAATACCGGGAAGTTTGTTGCGTAATGGCACATTTTAAAGAAAGTTTAAGAATTTACCTTTCTAGTCCCATTCATCATAGTTATATTTTAAGGGAAAGAGACTTCATTTTGGCAAGGAAGGAGATTAAATTCCTGTCATAAGTAAGGAAGTGAAATTCTTGTAATCTGAGGGGGGGAAGTAACTTAAAAAATAAATGACTTGAATTCTGCTTATTTAAAAGAAAATAAAAATAAATAATTAAAAAAAAAGAAAAACCTCTCCCAGCTGTAGCGTCAGTTATGTGCATCTCTTAAAGATTCTTGAAGTGAAATGTTACATGAGCAAAGTTAGCCATTATTCCTGCCATTAAATGCCTGCTTCAAGCAGATGTACATACTTTAGCTTCTGTAGTGTAACTAATCAGCGTAACTTCACTTTTAGTAAAATAGCCCAACATGTTAATATGTGGAATCAAACACTCTCTTCTAAAGAAAGAAATTCACACCAGGGTATTCCGGAGCCCGTCCCGAATTCCACCTTCGCATTCCACTTGCTTTAAGACCACCACCAAAGGCAAAGCTTTAATTATTTTAGTTAATGCCAGAATGCCAAAAATGTGTAATCTCTCACCTAATTTGCCTTGTTCGCACTTTAGACTGTGCCAAGGCTGCACTATTCAGTCTTAATATTAATTGAAAATAATAAAGACAGGATACTTTGCGCTGGTGTAGCATTCAGAGAAGGGCATTTTTTCTCTCCCTGTCAACAACAATCAGTAGCAACACAGTCAGAAAAAGTCAGAAGTGCTGATTTAAGCAGTAGATTTAACCAAACCAAAAGGAAGCAGAATCCCAGTAAGGGCCCTGCCAGCCTGCTGGGGAGGAGAGGCAGAAGACAACACAAACTGCAGCCAGGCGAGGTGTCCGTGCAGCCAGGCTGAGACTACCTAGCAAATGTTTCATTTCTTTGTGCCTTACCCAAGGACTTCTGGCCCTGTGCTTCACAGAGATGCTCTCTGCAATGCCAAAAATCTGACAAACCCACACTTAATAAAGGCGATGGGTATGTTGCTGTGAATATATTACAAATTTACGATGCTTTGCACAGCATAATATAAAATTGTTGTACCTAGGTCTGGGTGGAGGCCTGGCTGGTACCAGTAGCTGTCCATTAACACTTTTCTGATCCATGCACTTGAAATCTGCAGCAGCAAGTGCTTGTTCCTCTGAATAATGAGGATCTCAGCATGACAGAGAAGGATAATACTGTACACATCATTTTCAGCTGAAAGGAAAGAAAATTCATTGAGTTTGTTTTTCCAAGTCCTGCTCTAAGCTGTCCCGAAGTTGTTTGTGATCTCTCAGAAACTCCCCTCACTCCCTTCCACTATTTGAGGAAACAAATAGTCAGTCAAAACCAACCTTCCTCCCCAAATGTGAACTTTATTCACACTCTGTTTTTATTTCCTCCTTAGACTCAAAGCGTCTGGAGAAGATAGCCTGGAGCAGCCTTCAGAAATCAGGACCGTGCCCTGGAGAATTAGTGTCAGAAGAGGATGTTACCTGTTTGCCTTGCCTGCTATCCTCCCCTTATCCCCTAAGGGAACAAAACCAGGCTGATTCTGCCTAATGTTAATTAAATCACTCTGTTAATTAGAAGTAAGGTGCTTTAGCAACAAGCAAACAAAGGGCCCTTTTCCTCCCTTGCTCTGCAGGATGGACTCAAATGCATTCAAATGTTGGCTGGATAGACTCAGGAAGCAAAAAGGGACTGAGGAGGAACCCGTGTGCTTTGATCATCCTTTCCCACCTCTTCCTCAGGCATAGGAACTCTCATAACAAGGGGCTGCCTGCAAGGGATGCTGGATACTCTTAGGAAAGCCTGGCTGGGCAGACACCCTGGGTAGAACTCATACGTGTGACATGGTACTCAGCAAAGGAAAGAAAATATGAAATAAAATTGAGTTTGATAGTCTGTTGTGCTTTAGAAGGTTTAACTGTTCAGACCCACTGGCCACATCTGGGCTAAGACTCAACGGGAAGCATTGCAGGCATTGAAAAGCAGCTGCCTGTGCTGTTGGGCTTGGGCTTGGAGCAGCTCCTTGGGGAGAATCTGGGCAGGTCCGAGGGGTGAGGGGCTGAGGAGGTCAGAGCTGTCTTGGAGTGCACGGATGGGCCTCACCCCCAGCAGGAGGCCTCGGTGCTGGAGAACACACTGTGGAGTTTCCCTGAGGGAAAGAGAGCTAAGATAAAGGGTTGGCCCACTGGGATTCCCATGGGATACAGATCTGAGCTGAGTAACTGCATCCCTGGAGCCATCGGTTCCCAGAGAAGGGGTGACACTCCCCACTGACCCCAGCTAGGCCACCTCCTCCCTGGGGGTGACACCCTGGACTTCCTGAACCTCTTTCTCCATCCCTGGGAGCTGGTGAGCCGAAAGGGTTGCTACTCCCTGGTGCTCAAAATAAAACAGCAAGTTCTTCTCATTGCTCTGTTAAAGGTGTGATATTAAAGCAGCAACACGCCTGTCAGGGGACAGGCTGTGACTGGAGCACAGGAAATGGCACTGATGAAGGGAAACCCCGCTGGAAGTTTTTAACCCGTCTCATACATGACAGCAGATAAAATTTTCTAATCCGTGGACAATTTCTGTGCTTCACAGATTTCCATGCTAAAAGCTCAGAATTTCTCCAGCTCCTCTGTCCTCCTCTGCCAGCAGTCTCTGCTCAGGAAGGCAGGTCTTCAGCCTCCCCCCGTGCTCCCTAGGGAAATCCTGCACATCCTCCACAGCACTAAACCTGCACGAGGAGCCTCCATCCACCGCTGCTGCTTGCACGCTCCCAGGCCAAGGAAGGGGTGGCAGGTTTCAGCTACTTGGCTGCAGCCCTCTAAGACCACCTATAGACTTAAGCCTGTTAAATTAACCTTAATACCTTCATTATTCCTCTGCTGGATGGTAACCATCTGGCCATGACTTCGAGTTACAGTCAACCTAGGCTCCTGCTTAGGTTTCAGCTGGAATCCCTGGGTTTTGCTGGCACTGTCACAGCAGTGGCCGAGGCTGGGACAGGTTTAAGCTGGTACGTGTCTCCCCAGCATCAGTAGGGATGTGGATTGATGAATCCTATTCCAGCTTACCCCAGAGCTCTGCCAACTGTGCAGTGACTGCACGCTGCTGATCCTCTGCCTGTCCTCTGGTGCCCACACTCATCCTTCCATGAGAACAAGGGTCTGGAAAAACAGGTCTCCATGCAAATGATACTTTTATCTTGGCTTTTCTCTTTGCTTGGGGACTCAGTTAAAGCAGTTTCATTTCCACTTAAAACAACCTCCAACGTGACATTAGCAGCACGGATTCTACCCAAGCTAGAGCTCTCCATGTTACCGTAGGGGATGGATTTTATGTCTCCCCTGCCTACTCCACCCTCACTTGCTCCATGTCTGTCTGAAGCCTCTCATACCCCTGACTCCTGGCACAGGGGCCACTTCTCACAGCCCCGTGGGTCTCTTCTGCCCTCAAGGTCCCACGTGCACGTCCCCACTTGTAACAGAAATTATCCCAGAATCACAGGATCAATCCTGCTGGAAAAGACCTCTGAGATCATTGAGTCCAGCACTACCATGTCAGCTGACCATGGTACTGAGTGCCATATCCAGTCTTTATCCATAAATATCCCCAGGGATGGTGACTTCACCACCTCCCTGGACAGTCCATTCCAATGTCTAAATGATGAAATGGTGACATTCATCCTTGTGGAGAGCAGCTTTGGGTGACATTGCCTGTCCTCAGTCAACAGCAACAGATTTTTTTCAGTTTCCTATCTCTGGACAGAAGGCAATACACTCTTTCTCTGCCTGAGAAAGCTCTTCCCAACTCTGTTAGGCCACCAGCCCATTGACACAAGACTTTTGAGGAGAGAACCATGAATTCACAGATGGAAAAAAGACTACTAAAGAAACAGAGCCCTGGCTGGGCTGCCATGCCTTCTTACCACATCTCATCACTTCTTATGGTTTCTTTTTTATTTCTGAATAGGGCTTTCAGTTGCATGCTGCACTGGCTTGTGCATGTCCAGGAAACCAGAAGTGAGCAGGAGGTTTACTTGAAAGATGTTGCTGGGTCACAAAGTACTACAGAGCATGGGCAAATTGTCCATTTGAGGTGTGTTTGAAAACATTGAAAATCATGTTATTCCCCACCTACAGTCAATGCTACAAAGCATTGATCCCTTGACTCTAGTGGGACACAAGTGTCTACTACAGCCTTAACTACATGTATCATATATTAAATATTTGTATCAAGCTTATGGAGGGGATCCATGAGCACACTGGATCCAAAAGGTCCAGAAGAGCCTCACTCCAATTCTGCAGCACAAAATCAATCTCTGAGTGTGCCTGTCCTGAGAAAGGGCATCCAAGTGCAGTTTAAGTCTGCCTGAATGACGGATCAGGAGCAGAGGTGATCCAGGTGAGCTCTGCACAATTGGCTGCCCACCATATTTCTGTATTTTACGCCAGGTTTTCTCTGGCACTGCAGACTCCCAGCCTATGTCTTGTTGGTATAAATCCTGCTCAAAACTGGGCAGAGCAGAGTGTGTCCCAGCTGCAGAGCCCTGTTCCTGCCTTCTGCTAGAGACAGCTGTAACTCACAAAGCTGGGGAGCCTGGGACACGGACAAGGAGCACAAAAGTCATGGGTCTCCTCCCCACTGCCCTAAAGAGCACTGCCAGCATCTCAGCAGCCATGAGAAAACCAGATACTGCCTCTTCCTTCAGTCTGAACAAAAACAAGGGCATTTAGCATCTGTGAAAGGTATTCCAGGAATGCTGAAGTTTTTGTGGGTATTTTTGCCTTTTCTTTCTCCAAAAAACTATCTACTGCAGACATTTAGAGCTGCCCTCCAACTCATCTGCCCACATACCCCCCAGAGGAAGCCAGCAGAAATTCATAACCTCACCTATGAGCAACCTAAACTGAGCTTCCCTACCCCCCAAAAAATTGACTCCGAGTAACTTAGTGGTGAAGAGAGCCCCAGCTGATAAATAAACATCACTGAGTAATTCTGTGCAGACTTATCAGCTATCACTTACCAGAGGCACAGGGGATTATCACCCCAGCTGGCAGGAGTGGCCTCCTCCCTGCTGCACTCACAGGTACCAAAGGTCAGCTCCTTCCAGCCACTTGCTGGGACTCCCTGCCTTTCTCCAGGGAGTTAACCCCCATTCTGCAGAAAACTGACAGCTGACTTTGCTTAAACACTGAGAAATGTTTATACACGTAGGGAAATTGACAGTAAGAACTAGTTTGTGGTTTTATCTTACGGGGATGGCTGTCCCTAAAGCATCCCTTGTGTACAGCTGGTGGGACAAAACCCAAGTCTGTCAGTTTTTCTGTTCAGTGCACAAAGATATTTGATAAAATTGGATGTTATTTTAGTTAAAAGAAAATATGAAGAACAGTTGGTTTCTTAAAATAATCCTAATTTTCTGAGTTAAGCCTTTCTAATTTCTAGCTTTGTTTCTAGAATGTTTCTAAGGATGGTGGATCCAAATACTCCAAGCACACGCATAGTTTTATGGGCCATCTGCTCTAATGATATATTTGATAGTGCCTTAGATACAGCTGTGTAACTTTTCCAGATCACCCTAAACATTTATGAGTGCTTTTTTTACAGCAGAAGTGAACAGAAATCTCTAAATACCAAAGTCATCTGTTTTCAAAGCAAATGCAAATTAATGGGGATGATTGCACATTGAAAAACGTTGTACAAACCCCGGCATACCTGCATGCCATGAGCTAAATACCACGAGCAAAAATCTGTGTTGAACCCCAGGCACCCCCAAACACCCTCCCATCCCCGATTCCCCATCCCACAGCCACGGACTCCTCGTGACATTCAGGAGATGATTATGAGAGCATTACCCCACCTGGCACTGCCGAGGAAAGGCTCCCACGCTGAAGGGAGTCACAAATAATTAAATGTTTCAAAACACAATGGATATGACATGCTTTCAAAATAGCATCTATAGAATCACTTCCACTAGGGCGAGGAGCTCTCGGGAGGAAAAGCCCTTTCACTCACTTCAGTTGATTACCTGTATAAAAGGGCTTAATTTCTCTGGAGCGTTTCCTCTCCAAATCACCTCTTTTCACCACAGCCATTGCAGCAGGAGTGGCAGGTACTCATACAACCCACGAGGTGATGCTTCCCCAGAAAGATCCATGAGGATGTGGGTCCTGGCTAGACTTAATTTTTAACATACAATTAAAAAAATATATAAAAAAGGAAGGAATTGGGGAAAAAAAAGCCATTCCCGGTTTTGTAGCTTGCTGGTAAAATGCCCAAGCTATTTACCAGAAGGTCTGACCATGATTTAAGTCTTCAGAGTGTTTCAGCAATGTCTGGGAGCTTTTTCTTGGAAATTACCTTTTCCATCCCAATTCTGCTAACCTAGGCCTATTGAGAGATACCCTTTTTTTGCTCAGTTTGACAAGCAGGCTTCTGAAGGATTTTGACATCCCCTGGCTGAGAGCCAGGCCAGCTCCTGGCCTCCTTCAACACCCATTTGGGAAGAAGGGGTTGCCCAGCAGCCTTGGCCATGGTGCCCAATGAGTCCCTTCCAGACTAAAATCTGGCTTGTCTTGGGTGGGTTCCTGGATTTGTGTCCTAAACCGGTGATGCCATTTTCAAATGCATTTTGATGGCTGGATAGTCTGTGGTTTTCAAAGATTGCCTCACCTCTTTCAGTGAAGGAACAGTTTTTGGGGAATGCAATTGCAATTGCCCTTGAAGAAAATCTCAGTCAGGTGAAAATAATTTCCTTAAAAACTCTCTCAATATGTTAGAATCAACAAATAAATTAAATACTTCAAGGGAAAAAAAAAAGGTGTGCCATTATAAAGCTGTGTAAAACAACCAGATACCCCAAATTGTAGGGAAAGACAGTGCAGGACACCAGGGATATCAACTTTTATCACCTGAGGTGAATTGTGATCTATTTCCCGTGATCAATGATTTGAACAACTGTCCCTCCACCCCTCCCAGCCTATGGCTAAATCAGGATCTGTGTCCCATTGACAGCAATAGTATTCTTCCTTTATTCTGATGGAAGCCAGATCAGGTCACTGGATACTTCTGTGTTTATTACCTTAACATGCTTTTAATTCTTCAGTAGTGTATATTTATATCTGGGCTTCCTGGGGGGTTTATGATCTCTTTAAGGATAATTACAACCTGCTCAGAAAATGCCCTTAAGTTCTATAAATACATTCTCAACTCTGATCTTCATTTTACACAGATGTTGTCTCTGGGATTTTCTCTCATTTAAAAACATAAAATTTAAAAGGGAGAAAGGGAGTGAGAAAAGGGAGTGAGATTAAGAAATACAAGGTTTTTGGTAGGCGTGCATTGCTGAAGTGTTCATGGATTTGTGGGCTTTCCCAAGGATTTCATGAGACCTAAACTTTTTACCAGCTTGAGACAAATGAGGATAAATCACATGTACTTTCTAGAGAAAGTTGATGGAGATAAATACAGCCAGTCTGGGCTTTCTTACTGTTGACATTACATCTCGGAGGGAAGGTTGTGTGGTGGCTGACTGATAAAAATAGGACGTTAGTGTCCCAGTGTGAGCACAGGCTGCTGCCAATAGAAATGTAACTAGAAGAGAAAAGACACAGGTTTTAATACCTGTGAGTTCGAATTTGGCATTTACTGGGCACTGATTTTTTCCCTGGAAGGTTGTGCCTGTCCAGCTGGCCCTGATGCCCTCTGATGCAAATCCCCATTTGTGCTGGTGGAACCTTTTTCCTCAACACCTTTGAGCTCTCTCTTCGGGAAACCTCTCCTCAGAAAAACTCAAATCACCAAGCCACTAAACAACTTAAAACTCCAATAGTGACAGAGAGAAGAACAAAAGAAGAATAATTAAGCATTAAAATCCTATGTGAAAATGACTTCATTCTCAAGTGGGTATAAAACTAATATACGTGTGGGACATTTGAAGAACACCAAAGGCTCATGAGATACTGCGGTGAAATTTAGACCACAGCTAATTTTATCTTCTTTGATGGAATGGGCTTTCCTTTTATCCTCTGGTGTCCAAATTTTCTGTGCAAACTCTGATTTCTATTTAAAATATACCTGTCTTTATTATTAAAATTGTTTGGATTAGAAACACCTTTGGGCAAAAGCTGATTTCTGTGATGTCCTTATGTTGGGTCACGTAGAGTTGGTTGCTCCATGGCTCAGGCTGTTGGCAGTACTGAGGTACTGCTACTGAGCAGTAGCAGCTTCTTAAAGCATCCTTCTTTTTGCATCTCATCCCTTCAGGAGAGGTGGGGTAAACACCACAAAATGGGATTATTGAAGAAAAATCTATCCCTTCAGGAGAGGTGGGGTAAACACCACAAAATGGGATTATTGAAGAAAAATCTATTTGCTTTGTAACAAAACAGAAAAATCATTTCTTGTGGAAGTTTCTGTTTAGCTTCCATGCAACAAAACCTTGGAAAGGTCCGGGAGCGATGGAGGATCTGCTTCCTTCTCCAAAACCCTGCACAGCAGCTCTCCACATGGGAGGTGACATGGTCCAGTGGATGGTGGCACCAGGCTCCAGATCCCTGCCCTGTCAAGAGTCAGTCGTGGTTCTGTTTCCTATCCAGCTCTTCAGAAACAGCAACTCTGCTTCTATGTACACGTCAGGGGCTGAGCTTGGCTTGGATGGAGATTTTTATTTCCCTTTGGATTGTTTGGAGGGATTTGGGGACACAGACTGCAAGGATGATCTGAGTCTGTGTTTCACCAGCGTTTTTAAGGTGGTGGACTTTGTCTTTAGCTTCAACTCCTCACGAGGAGTGCACACCAGTAAAATGGGTGGCTCCCAGGGTGGGAGATTAAAGCCATTCACACCCCAGGGGATATGGGAAGTGACAAGAATATCTAAGAAGAGCTTTAGAAGTACAGCTTATCCTCCTTACATTGCCAATCTGCCTTTTGCTGAGAGCTGCTTGGGAGTGGATTTCCCACTGGATTAATTAATTCTAATTATGACCTTCCATCATCTACCCATAAATTGGCTTGGTGTGGACGTAGGTGAGATTTCAAATACGGGCTACACATTAAATATACATATAGATGTGTGTATATCTGTATGTGTGTGTACATACACCAGCAATTCTGCATTTGGGACTGCATGGCCGCTGAGCTGGATGCTCAGCAAAGGATATTCCTGTCCCCCCTGAATGGAACCAGGCCAACAGGAAGGTAAAGAGCAGCATTTTATAAGTGACCTGTACCAGATGTTGGGGTTTGGTAGAAATATTCCTTTTTTCTTGGTTGTTTTTTCAGCAGACACACCCAGTCACTGCTTCCCCCCAGCAGTCAGTGTGGGTTTAGTGCCTGGGTTAATTTTCACCTCTCTGTTTCTGTGCTTCCAGCGTGCTCCAGGATGTCAGCAGCACCCGTTGGGATGCAGCAGCACCTTCGAGGGTGTCCTCAGGGCTATTGCAAACACTGCTGAAAGCACCCACAGCCTCCACTTCCGTCACACTGCAGCGCATGAAAGGTGTGGATGTAACAGGACACTGACAAATAAATTAATATTAACAATGCTGCTTAAAATACCACACTGGTTAGGGCCTGAGGGGTGCCGAGCCAAGGAAATTACTGGAAATCTTCCATCTGCAACTCACCCCTCTGAGTGTGGAATGTGCAATGTATCTTTGCTTCATGAACCCAACGTCCCAGACCGGACCAAGGGGCCAGAGCTGCCCCATTCTTGCAATTTCCTGCCCTTGGAAGCATCGAGCAGGCAAAACTCTCCCTGCCAACACGAAGGTCTTGTAGTGCCAGCAGGGAGCTCAGACACTGCCACATCCCTTGGTGATGTGTATGGCAATACCAGGATCCAGGCTTGGCCAAGTGTTTTCTTCTTCCCAGGAAAAGTTCTGAAGAAAAGTGCTTTTAGTGCAATATTTTGCTCAAGAAGATAAAAGGAAAAAAAAAAAAAAGAGGGAAAAATTATCCAGATTATCTAAAAGGAGAGGATTAAATAAATAATTCTCCTTTTCCTGGTACTCTGCTGTAAATCTTCTAGCACAACAGTTGCAGTAAGTATCAGCTACTGTTTGCAACCCGTATGTGTGGAGCCATGTGTGTTACAGTCTGGATTAAGGCAACCAGAGCCCATCTGATCTTGGTTGTCAATAAATCCTACAGACCCAGAAAGACTCGGAGGAATCTCAGGAATTGCAAAGCTATAGTTACATCTTTGGCCTATAATATTACCAGTGATTCATAGAAAGTTTAATACTGGTGACGAAAAGAAAACTCTTAACTACTCTGAAAATTCTAGTCAAACATAACTAGTCTGAAAATGCTCAGAAAGGGTCTGTTTTGAGAGTGTTAAATCTGAATTGCAGGAAATTTCTGAAGAAAATAAAAGCCAGCTTTTATAAGTTATTTTTGAGTGAAAAATGAATATTTATATGATTATATCATTTTAGTGATGCTTATAAGAGCATTTCCCCTTTAACTATTTTTTGCAAGATCGGAACAATGGACAAGTAAAGTTAAAAAGCCTCAATACTTTGTCTAAGTTAAGGAAATAAGTGGCAAAACAGCTCCTCTTTAAACCTCAGATCACAACTCCTCCCACAACTAAAATAAACCAAGTGCAAGTTTTCCCTTGATTATTTTCTTGTGGGGAAAAAAAAAAAGAAAAATTATTTGAATTTAGGAAAGAGGTACTGCCAGCCTGAAAAAAAAAATATTACTCTGCTTTTCCCCTGTCCCCGAGTGCAGGTCGGGTCATCTTTGGGGGCATCCTCCTGGGAAAGCACTGCCCCGAAAGAGTGCCTGCCCTGCAGCCCAGAGGTGTAAAGGCAGAAGTGCAGTCCAGCCCCGCTCAGACCTCGGGGTGCCTCAGGGAGTCTTTTATGACTGGGCTGGTGCTTTGCATTTCTCTGTACAAAGGCACATCACCACCACTCACACAGAGCGGGGTTTGCTGTCCAGAGGCTCCTTGGAAAAGCCTTACAGCTTCCTTAGTTACTGTTTTATAAAACAGGAGAGAACAGGACTCTGCACTCAAGACTTTACGTTCCAATGTGTGAAATAATTCAATACAGTTTTTGTTTTTTTTTTCCTGGACACACACACACACACTCACACTGAGGGTTTTTCTGGTTTTGTTTTTTTGAGGAACACTTGCTGCTCATTATACCTGGAAGCAAAATTCCTTCCCTTTTTAATTTTCAGAGCCCAGGTATCCCAGGTGTCCTGAACAGTACAGATGAACTGTAGTGAACCCTGAGATGCTCTGCTTAAGCACCTCTGAATCACATCCTCACTTGTTTCACCATCCAGGGCTGGAAATCCAGGCAGCTCCTCATCAGGTCTGGGAGCCCGTGGCCAGGGCAGCTCCCAGGGCTGACACTGCATTACTGGGAAAAGCCTTCATTGATCCCAGCCCCACGTGCTGCTATTTCACCCCTTGTCATCTCTTGCGCTCACCAAGTGCCACCTACGTGTTTCCTGCTGCTCTTGTGAGATGCTTCAATAGCTGAAAAAGTCATTTTTCCATCTTTTCTAACAGAGAAATGCCTTTATTTGATTGCAGGAGCGAGATCTGCCCTGCTGGATGTTTTTGCAGCTGAGAGACCAACACCATCAAACCAGGCAGATGCAGCATAGAGGAAATAAGGACTTGATGCAGGGAGATGACACTTCAAACCATATGTCATTTTTGGACACAGGAAATGGAAATCCCAAGGAGACTCCGAAGAAATGGAAAGTCGTTTAACATTTTGATAGTTCTGTATCAAAATCTCCAGGTTACAGCCAATACCAGTCTTCAGCAATTTAGGAGGCTTAGCAGCACCATGAGGAAATAGAGATGAAGACTTCCATGATCCAAATCCTGGCAGCAGCAGGGAGGACAGTGGGTGGTTTACTTGCCAGCAGATGGGTGGTGTACAGTGGTGTATAACCCTCAAAGGCAGGCAGGTTACAAGTCAAGCTATTGTATAAAATATCTTCCTTATATCTAGTCTTTTAACTTAAAAAGGTTAACTCTTGTCCTATCCCAGAGCCCTCTCTTCTCCAGGTTAAAAACCCCAACTCTCTCAGCCTGGTGGAGAGGGGTTCCATCCCTCTGATCATCTTCATGACTCTCCTTTGACCATGATCCAGCAGGTCCATGTCATTCCTGTGCTGATTGAAGTCCTTTGGGAAGCTGCCAGAGGCTAGAACCTGCAGTTGATAGGACCTCTGTGCATAGGAGTCAAGCGTCCCAAAGGTGGGGAAATATCTGTCTAGTTTTGGGAACAAGAAGATGACAGGGAAGAGGGAGGAATTAATCTTTCTTTCCCCACATCACTGGGAGAAGGGGATGCTCTGCACAGGAGCAGAAGTTATTTTTGGATGTCATGACATTAATATTTCCTGAAATGCCTCCAAAAGCTTGTGGAGACACCAGCACAGCTCAGCCAGAGTTATCACTCCTAGCGATTTGTCATTTGAGGCACTGAAGCCCAGGCAAGTCTCCTCTCGGGCTGTAGGGAGGAAGAAGATATGGCTGCATCTGGGCATCCTGACCAGGGTTAGGATGATGGGGGTGTTAAGAAAAGATCAAACAAAGGCCAGGATGTGCCACAGGTTTGTGGATTTCAGCACTGAGTTCAGCCAAGAGCTACCTTGGCACAGGTTAGTGTGTCCTGCACTGCTGCTGCTTGGACGTTCCTGGGGCTGCCAAAGCCCTCTTTAGGTGATGCTGTTGTGGAAGCAGCTGGAATCAGCAGGACCAGGCACGATACAGAGGCACACGGAGAGAGACACCTGAATGGGTGCTGATTTCCCCGGTGGTCTTTTCCATCCTGAGCCATGCAGATTTATCCCGAGTCACACAAACCCCATGGCAGTGGAGCCAATCCCGTGGCTAGTTCAGGCTGAGTAAGACATGAGATGGGTCAGCTGCTGAATTTTTCAAACTGAACTCAAATTAGACCAACATATATGTCAGAGCAGTTATTTGATGACTGTTTCACTGTGAAGACCTCACAGAATATCAAAGGATCTAAGTTTCAATGCCCTGAGGTTAGACAAAAAAGCTCAAAGAAACACAAAGCAGAAAAGCATCCCTGACAGGGGACTTCGGGGACAGGTAACAAAGAAAAGCAATCTGTATATGGGCTGTGTGATAAAGCATCCCAATATTTCTGGAAAACAAGCATTTTTAAAGTAGTGGAATAGTGTATTTGTCTCTGAAAAAAAGATAAGGGTACAGCATTTAGGGGGGAAAATTAGTGAAGTGAGACTCATTAAAGAAAAACACAAGAGTGATTTGTGCTCACTGCCTGGTTACAGCACTGCTGAAGGGTGTTCAGGGACACGTGAAGAGCAAAGTTTTTGCCTTTTTGCTGCCCAGCCCAGTTAAGATCTGTTTGTGGAAGACTGTAAGCAACACAACTGATCGGCAGGTAAATGAGAGGTGCTTAATGCCTGCCAAGCCTCCTGGATCATTTCCCTCTAAAGGCTCTAAACTGCGTGGGACTTCTGACAGATGAAAGCAGAATTGGTTCATTTGTTGAATGCAAACTGAAAACTCTCAAAAGTGTTAAGTCTCATTAGTTGTGTCCCATTAAAAGAAAATCCAGCTCAGAAGTGAACGTGCAGATTTGTGCTGTGGAAGACACAGAGCACGAGTTCCATCGAGCTTCACTCTGCAGAGCCAGGCTCCCCAGGCCAAGGCTGTGAGAGCATTTCACAGCTCCAGCAAGCAAACAACACTACACCCGATGACACAGAAGGTGATGTCTGTCTAGTTTCTTAAACACTTTGATTCAGTCCTTCAGGGGAGCTCAGGCTGGGAAATACGGAAATCTATAGGGAGTGAAAGGTAGCCAGGAGAAACAGAGCAGGCAGAGCAGAGAGCTTCCAGCATGAAACAGCAAATGTCTCCAGGGAGCACTGAGACCCAGGCAGTCCACACCCTCTTCAGTTCAAAGTCTATAGATAAATCTTGGATATCTTGGTAACAAGTGCAAGAAATAAGGAAGCCATATATATAAAGGAACTAAAAGAGAAATCCAAACATATCAACGTTCCAGGTGTCTTCACACTGACTAGTCCGGGCTGTTCTGGATGAATATTTTCATTATGGCAAAATGTTCTCTCTTGATCCTGCCTGCAGGATGCCAGTATCCAGTGTGTGGCAGAAATGGGGCCATAAAGCAGCTCCTGAGAGGTGGGGTGCTGTCACTGAGTGATGATCTACAGGTAGCAGTCCTTATGAAGAGCTGTGCATCGCACAGGAGTTATGAGCTATGGTCTGGAAAAACTAGTGGAGAACTGCAAGGAAGACTTGCTCTATGCTACCTGCCCAGTTTACCTTGGCTTTGGAACAAATAAAGTAGTATTGTGCAAAGGAAATTCTGAAATCTGGAAGCCTAGGGATATAGACTTACAACATCATAACGTAGATATCCTTGCCACGAAGAGATGGGTCTATCTAGATTAAAAGCAAAATCTTTCCATTGTTGAATGCACATACACTGCTGGCTGTATGGATGTTAAATATCTCTGCTTGCTTCAAATTTTTCACTAAAGGATCTAGTAAATGGAGGCACTACATAAAATGCAAATATAACTTTTTGTGGAAGGGGAAGGAGATGCTTGGCAGTACAGCCTTGCTGGAAAGTCTTCCAGCAGAGGATTAGGAACTATGGATGGTATTTCCATAAGCCCTTGTTTTTGGCCTGACTATGACTCCCAGAGAAGCTGATGGTAAATCTGCCATTGTATCCACGAGGAACAGACTTGAGACAGCACTGAGCAAACTGGAGATCCCAGCCTTTGACTCAGGAGTGTAAATATTTTGCTTTTAGGCACAGAGATTAGTAAATTCAGGGATGTTATTCAAAAGGCAGTTTGGTAGCTTCTTCACTGAGCAGCATCCATACACTCAGAGCATACTTCTCTCCCCCAGTTTTAAAAACTGCTTCTTGTCTTTAAGGGACAAGGACATAAATCACAAAGGCAGCTGCAGTCAGTGCCGTAATCTCAGCACAAAGGAGACAAACAGTTCACAGACACATTATTCCCTCTGCACCCCTGGGGACGCTCCCCACCCCCGGGGGGATTGGTGGCTGTAGGGGTGGGTGCTAGGAAATGCCAACGCTGCCACTGGCACAGCTGCCTGGTTCCCTGCAAGAGCTGGTGGAGTTGGTCTCTCTTGTCGTTGATGTGCTGTTTTTAATGGGAAAGGGAAAGAACTGTGGGGGAAAAGGTAAATCCCTGCTCACGTTCAAAGTCAGAAATATTGTTGTGTATAGAGAGAATTTAATCCACTCAGTAGAAAAGTGCCTGTCTGAAAAGGTATCCAATAAAGATGTTCAGATGTGCTTAAATGAGTTGGAGAGTGGATTTTTCTGAGTTGTCTGTCCAGCCTATGTAGCAAAGATAGGAGATGAGAGCAGCATTTCTTACCTTGTAGCTATAGCAGGAGCCAGAGTGGTCACAAAAGCTCAGAAATACACAGACACTATTACCCATAAAATGCCTCATGCACTCAGTGTTAGAGGAAGAAATGGGATTTCAGGCTGACATTTCAGGCAGTCAGAAGAATATGCTCATGCTTTCCTGGAGCACTTCATTTGAGTAAAACAGCCTACAGATCCACACCAGACTTCACCTGTATATTCTGCCTTGGCTAGGAAGCTCTTCTGCCTTATTACTGAAGGTTGGAATCTGATACTTAGTTGAAGAAATAAATAATAAAAAAAAAAAATCTTGATCTTTTAAGATTGGTTTGTTTTGTTTTTTTATTTTTTAATTTTTTTTGAGACTTGTCAAGATTCTGTATCTGGTCTAAAAAAAAAAATGCAATAATGGAACTTATCAAAAAATTAAATTCAGACAAAGATCCTGACTTGAAATTTATGTGTCTGGAGACTCTGCCTGATGAACAGAATTAGACATCAGCTGGCACAGTGATTTAGGGTGCAGAACACCATAGCAAAGTTATGGTGTGAAACTTTAAGAGGGAAGAACAAGAAGCATTTATATAACAGCAGTTTTATTACTTGGAGCTTTTCCCAAACAAGCTTGGTAACATCATGGCTTGCCGAATTGACATGATGAGGAATTGACATTTTACTTAAATATTTTGCTCCTGCTGCAAGATCTGACCCTACAGTTACATTTAACCTGCCCAGAGTATTAGCTGAAGAGCAACCTTTCATGTCACACACTAGATTAAATCCTGTTCAGTGACTTCTCTGAGTGTCCAAGGCAGTATTAAGAAGTCCATCCGTCTCTATGCTTTGGTCTGACAGACACTTGCCTCAATGAGTTTTTGCAACAGAAAACTTTTGCTGTGAAAGAAAACCAAGAAGCCCAAGATTCAGAGCAAAGACTTGAGAGAAATCATCAGAAAACCCACGTGACAAAAGGGATGGACAGCAGCAGAGGTTTTCAGTCTTTCTATTCTGGTACAGTTTTGGAGAGCAGTAGAAAAATAGCAAGGCACTAATATGAGAAATGGCCTGAGCTTATTTATTCTCATTCATGTTAGGTCTTGATAGATGCAGAGGAAGTCTGACACCAGTCCACCAAAGCGACTTACATGAAATAGGATAAGCTCCCTAGTTTAATTTGCTTTAATGGAAGCCTCAGTGATAGCCACCCTTGGCAGCAGTGCACACTGCTGGAGCACACCTGAAATGGGAAATATCTCTCCACCTGAAACTGAGAAGATGATATATCTGAGCTGGACTGAGCTGATCTTTCTCCTTTCAGTTTGCTTGTGTCTGTCCCATCAGACCTGCTGAAACCCTGTTGCCCTCAGACAAGAGCCAGAATCTTCACAAATCACTGCTGTGGCTACTGAAGCCATCATTCATGGATTCAAGAAATCTTCTGATTATTCTGGAGATAAATTCTGGATTTTGGGCTGGCACTTGAAATGATAACCACAGGTGGCATCAGTACCACAGGCACGTGTGTGTCACCACCAAGTGTGACATCCACTCACAGCAGAGACAAGGAAACCTCTCCCAATCACGTGTGCTGGCAGAGAGCATGAAGAAGAAGAGACAACAGGAATTAGTGCCCTGCCCTGCCCTCATGGGAGCAGGAGACCAGAATCCACCACTGATTTCCATGAAAACTGGATTCTTTTTCAGTGTGGCCACTTTTTTCCTGTATGGTCATCGCAATTTTCTGTCAACATTCTCCTGAGGCGACAATTCTCCTGCAATCCTGTTTGTCTCCACTTCCTTGGCTACATCTGCCTGCATTTACAGTGAGTTCAGGATTCTCTAGGAACAAGTTTCTTGGTGCTTGCTCCAGCACTCCCTTGAGTCAAAAACCTTGACCAAAATCTCCAATAACTCTCTGATGAATTCCTCTTCCTTAAAACCAGTGTTAACACTGCCATGACCCAGAAAGAGAAGAATTTGTCAGATCAAACAGCAGTGGTCAGACATGGGGTAATGGGGAAAGTCACCCTCCAGATGCAGCATGGAAGAACCATGTCAGGGCAATGTGAAAACCAGCCTCTTTTGGGAGCTGAGTCAGACTTGGAGCCCTGCTCTGCTGGTTCCTCTCAACACAGCTGGAAATGGGACAGAAGAAGGATTGTACTGCCATGACCCAAAGCAGATGAAAAAGGATTTCATTCACACCCTGGTATTTCCATGCCCTGACTAAAAAATGCAATGTTTGAGCACAGGATGACAAAGTGGTGTTACATAACTCCAGAGTAAACTTTCTGGACTACATCCAATGACATTCTTCTGAATAAAATTACCAGTAGCCATTTCCCTCCAAGCTGGAAAAACAACCTTGCCCCAGTCCTTGGGTGTGATTCAGGGCAGAGCCGAGGTGCTGGTACCAAGTGCTGCATCTTTCATCACACCCTGCCCTTGGCTGGCTCGCTGACAGGCAGGTGGTGCTTTATCCCCCTGCTGTTCAAGGACTCCAGCTATTTCCATGTGGTTTGTACTCCTGCCAATACTATAACTTGATTTTTTTTCCCGATGTCTGAATGATCTGAGGGTTTGCTCTATGGCTTTCTGCCTCTGAAAGAATTCCCTCCATGTACTGGCACCAGTGCCTGGCCAGAGGTGCCAGTGATGACCAGCAGTCTCCTTTCTTCTTCATTTTGCTGTCACCTTTGTGTGCCAGTAGTATTTTTTTCCTTCTGGATGGATGCCACCCTTGAGATTTGTCCCCATTAATCCCCATTAGGAGGAAGAAATTCTTCCCAAAATAGCTCTAGTGGCTATTTGTGTCCTTCATCTCCAAGACACTGAGCTTATTCTTCCCCCCAACTCAAATGGGGCCTCCTCAAGAAAGGAGCTAGAGTATCCCTGAGGGTTAGGGCATGCAGGGAATGAAGAGGAGGGGATGAGGAAGCTGGGATGGGATGGTGGGGTTTGACTTGCAAGCAATTTTTTGCTATCTTTTTTTTCCACCCAGAAAAAGCAAACCCAAGCACCCCAGCCCGGTGGGCTAGCCTGGCTAACCTCCCATAGGGGGAGCATCAAGATATATGGAATTATCAGATCACAGAGTCATAGAATGGTTTGGCTTATAAAGGATCTTAAAGACCATCTAGCTCCACCCCTCTGCCACAGGCAGGGACACTTATTTGTAAAAATGCTTCCTTTCACCTCTGCCTGACAGCCCATCTCCCTGTGAAACCTGCAGAGGAGCCAGTCTCAGGGTACACTTTGGTAAGAAAAGCTCTGTGCACAGAGAATCACTGCAAAATGAAAGTGCTGCTCTGGCACACGCCTTGTGTGTGGTAAAACCTTGAACTCAGCCATTTGTGACACATCGAAATTTTGTGGATGGAAATTCTGGCCATGCCACCTCGCACCCAGCTCTGCAGGGTTTGTGTGATGGCCACGGGACTTGCCTCCAGGCTTTGGCAGTGGTTTGCTTGGGGGATCATGCAGGTAAACACAGTGAAAATATTTTTCTTTTGCTGTTGGGAGGCTGCAGAGGACAGGGGCACCTGGTCCTGCCTCCAGACTCTCTGGAGGCTGCTGCAGCCACTGGCTCTTGGCACAGCAAAGGCACTGCGCTGTTACTGTTGTTTTAGGGAAATAATGGCTACGGATCGTGTTGCTCAACTGGAAACAATGTGAAAACAAAGTTTGGGTTTAAATAAAGCCAGAGCTTGGCCGCTCTGAGACGGAAGTGCAGATGTGCCTAAATTCCCTATAACTCCCTGACTCTGAAAGGTACCAAAGTGGTGTTGCCTTCAGCCTGCTGGACAAGCAAGGGGAAAAGGCATCCCTGAGAAAAATTCTCTCCCTGAAATATTTTTATCCTTGCTCTCAGCTGATGATCACAGCATCTCCCTTCCTGATGATCAGCACTACCTGTGCATGTGCAGATGCTGCTGCTGGAATGTGCATGGGGCTGGGCTGATTTCACATCACTGAGCAAGTGCTTGTGTCACCAAGGGTGGGGAGTGAGACTGAGCCAGCCTGCACAGGGCTTTCCTCACCAGCCCGGCCTGGGTGCCCAACAAGGTTTTGATTTGAATTCTGATTCAAATAAGCGCTTCTGATATGATGGATCTCCTCTGGTTCTCTCTTTTTTTAACCTCCTCTGACATTTAGGGCTGGTCCATACTGGGGATTTAATTCAAATTGTTTGAGGATGTGAATTTAGAGAGGAATAATTATTCTTGATTAACTCCCCATGTGGACAGTCTTGTTCCAAAATAAAAGTGCTTTATTTCAAATGGGTTTAATTGACTCAAAGAAAGTCACTAGGTTGTTTTCTCTAAGAAAAGGGAAAAGGATAGATACAAAATGAAGAATACCTTTTCCCCCTCAATTTGTTGAAAAATGCAAGGACTTTTGAATGTTATGCAAGTTTGAACTGAAAATTGCTGTATGTTATTATGCATAATTTGCACCTCTGATAAACTGCACGCTGTTAAAATTATTGTTCCATGAAAATAATTACACAGCAGCCAACATAATTAGACAAGCAGCGCAAAATCAGAGGCAGAAATGTAGGGTGAGAGTGTGACTGGGGGAGATGTTTATAGGGAGGTTGCTCTGAGCCACCCTTTATTCTATCCACACGTTCACAAGGAGCCTGATTTACTGAAACCAAAACTGATTACAGAATGTAACAAGCCTCACAAAAACTTGAACAGAAAAGGATTCTCAGCTTTAGGATGAATTTTCTGTTCAGAAACAAAGCAAGACAAAAGATGAATCCCAGAATAATCAATACTCTTCTGGGGAAAATCAGAGGTTGGGGTGCCAAAAAATGCCCAGCAATACCAATAGTAGAGGCTTTGATGCTGCTGCTGCCCGTGGTACCCAGGAGGGAGAGCTGGTGTCAGGCAGGGCTTTGGCTGCCAAGTGTCACACACGGGCTCAGGCACTGGTCTTGTACCATCCACATCATTGAACTTACCTCAAATATCACTATTTAGGAATATTTTAGGGGGCCAATGCAGGATGCAGTGAGCAGTTTAGGGTGAAGAATGTTTAGTGTGAATTCAGACCCAACCCGTGTCATACCTTTGTTTGCAGGGCAGGGAAAACTGGTGCCTGCCTTTTTGGGTGCCAGGACAGACCTGCCCCTGTAACCTCCTCTTTCCAAGTATGTGCTCTGTCCAGGTGCAACCCAGCCCTGCACAGGAATGTACTCCTGGAACTAAAAAGTTTGCCCTTATGGAATTGTCATCAGAGCTGCTTCATGTGATTCTTCCAAAAAACCGTTGTCATCAACAAATCAGCATTTTCAGCATTAAAACAAGAGAAAAAAAACCCCAACCTACCTAAAGAATTCAAAACTCTCGTGAGACTCAGTAGATGGGAAATCTTATTCACTAAGACAGTAGGAGCTACCACTGCTGGTCCAGTGGAAAACACAAAACACAGGCGCTTCTCAGCTTCCTTTTTTCCACCCAGCAGCAATTTGCAGTGAAGCAGTGAGAGCCAGCAGCCCCTGGATCCCAGCCCTGATTTTGACAACACAGAGGGACGTGCTGGGATCAGGGTAGTACAGAGGTTTACAGGGTGGCTCATGTGCATAAAACTAGGCAGAGTTCTGCAGAAACAGAGCCTAGAATTGAGATTTCTGCAATCATACCACGAGAAGTGGGAATCTTAATGCTCCCAGAGAATGTTTTTTTCTTTGCTTTTCTGGCATTATTTTTAATATTGAGTTTCACTGCCCCTTCTTCTTTGCAAAGATGGAAGAGCAATGAATAGACAGGAGGTGATTATGCCACTCTTTGAAAACCTTCTGTACATGTTACACATTTAACACCTCAGCTGAGAAAAGAAAACCTATTTTCATGTTTATCCATTCTTTATGCTCACTTCAAAGTACATTATGAACCCCTACTCACTCATACCAAGCCAAACCTTTCCCTTCTTCTTGAGGACCAATATTCTAATAAAATGCATTATTTTAACTGTCCAGCCCATCAACCAAAGCAGATCATGGCCAGGTGTGTTTAACTGCCCTTCTCACCATCCTGGTCACCTTTGCCAGGTCCAGAGTGAGCAGGAGCAATAATTTCCACTCCTTTAGCCCACACAACCCAGTTTGTGGTGGGAGGGAAGGCAGTGGGTGCACAGGCCTTGCTGTGGGGTGGAAATTGGATGTGCCACATGCAAACAGCTGAACTCAGGAGCTCAGGAAAAGTCTTCAGTGCCACGTTTTCGGTATGGCCTTAGAAACTCTGGGGACTTTCAGTAGAGCTTGGGCTTTCTGGGGCCTGAGCCATTCTGAAAACAGGACTTCAGGATGCTTTTGTAAATTTTAGTCAAGGTGAATTTATACTGAAGTCTAAATCCACAGTTAATTACAATGAAGAATAAATGGTTCTGAAGAGATTAGGGATGAGCTTTTGAAGGAGGCCTCTGAATTTTAAGTAACCAATTCTCTTTGAAAGTCACTGGATTTGGGCTTCTAACTCCCTTGCTCACTTTTGAAGATCCAAACCAAGGTTTAAAACTCATTCTGTTAACAAGCCAGCCAATATTTCTTTCCTGGGAAAGCAGTCTTCTGTTATCCTAAAATTAAGACAACAGAGGGCTACATTTTTTATTTTATTCTCCAAGGCTAATAATGAAACAATACAGAAATTGTGAAAAATAAACTACAGCAATTTAGATATTTAGTTTTCAAATCAGTTGACAGGCACAGCAAGGAAATGGTTTTGCCTCTGAAGAAATAAATGTAATAAAATACTGTTTAAATAATGTTTAAGTGATGTGATGAAAGACGGGTTCACGAACCCTCTGTTATGTTAACAATTAGCAGTGCAGGACATGGATTTTGTTTAAGAAATGTGTGCTGCTAATACTGGGGTCAACATATGAATAAACAAGAGTGGCACTATGCACTAGAGTCAGGGTCTATTGATATCTGCTTGGTTATCTGCCTTGCCTCATTTATCGGAGCAAGATCTGCTGCAGTCAGGTCCTGTGTGTCCCCGTGTCCACAGGCAGGCATGGGCAGCCATCCACGCTCTCACCACATCGAGACATCATGGAGCTGGAGCTGGATGAGCTTTAAAGTCCCCTCAAACCCAAACCACTCTGTGGTTTGTGTGCTGGAGTGACTTTCTTGCTCAAAATGAGGAGGAGCCACAAGTCAACCCAGTACTGAAGTCTGACCCGGGCTGTCAGAGCCAGCCAAGTCCACGGGCTGGGGAAATGACCTGGGACCGCCCCAGGAGCTTGCTCTGCTACAGACCAACCCTGCAGTGCCAGCCACACCCCTGTGCCCTCCTCTCACATTCTCTTCTAAGTTGTTAATCTTACTTACCATGAGCTGGTCTCCTGCTCTTGGCCACATTGGCACCCTGAGCGTGGAGTTCTCACTGACAGGAAAGACAAACTCCTTGGAGCTGGACTTCTGAAGACTCAGATGTCTCGGACAGCTTCTGATTCTCTCACTTCCAGCTGCCTTGGAAAGCTGCTGCCTCTTTCCAGACATACCCTTGGACAGCTTGATCCCCAGTCCTCCTCAGTAACAGCTTGAGAATCGACATCATTGCTAAAGCCAGGACTGAGAATCATGAGAAGGCTCTGCCATTTATAAAGAAGCAGCTTCCATCTTCTTATGCCTTATATACTCTCTTAAGGCTTTGAGTTGACACTTGGGGAGATGGAAAGGTTGATTATCAGAGTCAACAACAATCCTCTGGAATATTTGCTGAATGACCTAGCTCACCTAACGCTTCCAGGGGTTTTTCTATTTACGTGTATGGAGGATGATCTCTATTTTCCATGCTGCAAAACACATAGAGTAAGCCAAGCTTTGCTCCTGCAGGTTGGCAATGTAATGACTTGGTCCAGCAAAACGTTGATGACCCTCAGTTCCCACCACAGGCAATGGAAGTTGAAGGTATCCAGCAGCCACAGGAAGCCCATGGGTGGCAATGGGCACTGTTTGGACCTCAGTGCAATGCCTGATTAGATAACAGTCTGGCTCTAGGTAGAGCATATATTCTCTCTCTTTCATTCTTCCATTTTCTTTCTCTGTCTTAATAATGCATGTAGCTCTGATTTATTTTTTTATCAAGATTAACAATGGAACAATACCACTTCAATATTAAAAAGGCAAAGAAATGTAGGTACTGAAAAGGAAGGAAAATACCTCAATTTCAAGCCTAAAGATTACTTTGGGTCCCAGAGGAAGCAGAAGCAATTTAGTGGCTGATACCCTTAGCAAGAAAAAAGGTTGTAAGATTAAGACCAACTGCTGTTTGGATAAGTGGTTGGTAATTGCACATATCAGCAATTATGTGCTGTCATATCATTTTTCTGCTACCTTACTCCTCTCTTGTGTCCCGTCAGGGTTTACTTGGAATGACCCTACATCTATGGTCCTCTTTGGATTCACCTTCTTAATGTCATAGCACAGTGCCTGGCAAGTTCAAAGAAAAAAGAAGTCATTATTACAGGAGGTGCCTGGTGGAGGTGCTGCTCTTCACAGATGTAGCTAGAGGCTACTGCTGTAATAACCAGGCTTCCAGGGAGAGAAGGAAAGAAAGGCCTCCTGAACCTGCAAAAACCCTCTTTGTCCTCCAGCCTCGCAGTGGGAGAAGGGGATGTGTGAGGGGAGGGTTCCAGCAGGGAGAGGTTTGGGAGAGGGTTGTCTCCGTGCAGGGTTCAGGTCCCATCCCAGCCCCGCGGGTGCAGCACCCCACTCCAGGTGACACTGCAGGGGCTCAGGGGAGCTGGGTGCTCTGGATCCTGCCTGGTCAGGGCAGCACGGGTTGTATTGAATCCTCTTCCAATGAAAAGGGGGAGCTTCTCTTCCGTACATGGAGGCTGCTTATAGCTCCTGCCCCATCCGGGGACATTTTGGGGAGTAACAGAGGCCGGCCCTTCAGCTGAGCTCTGGGGCTCACTTCTGTAGCTTGCCAGAGGCTTTGCATCGCTCAGAAAGGCAAACACCATCAGAAACACCTTTTTCCTCACAGAAGTAACTGATTCCCCAGTAAAGTGTCAAAAGATAACAAAGTCTGTTCCAGCTAAACTCATCTGTTCATTGCCTGAGGGAAGCCTCCAGCTTATATGGCACCGGGTGCTCCCATGGAGCAGAAAATGTTTAGCTCACTAATCAGACTGAGGCAGGAGGTGCAAGTGTGGCTGCCTGCAGTGTGCCTGCAGTAGGTCTGGAGAGGACAGCACTGCTGGCTTTCCAGTGTCCAGTGCTGACCCGCGGTGATGCCTCTGAGGTCAGTGACTTGGCAGGGATGTAAAGGAGAGCAGGGTTTTACAAAAGCCAAGTGACCCCTGTCTCTGCAAGGGCCACCAGGGTGGGAAGCCCTGGGAAGGACCAGCAAACCCTGGTATCAGGCTGTGGGAGATGCCAAACCTCAGCCAAATGCAGGAGTCTCAGCAGTGATAGCGGGGTGCTACCTCCCAGCTCATGGAAGAGCTAATACCCTTTGAAAAGCAGATAAAAGATTCATCAGCACAGATGAAGATATGAGGGCTTGGGCTTAGACAGCCTGTAGCTCCTGCCAAGAAATTGTGTGGAAGGTAGAAACAAATTTAAAAGGTTGAGTGGGGGCCAGCAAGTCAATAACTGAATAATCCCACCCAGATAGGAAACCAAAGCATAAACAAGAGTCTCCACGTACTGACAAGTTAGCACTGGTTGCACTCTGGAAGGGATCCTAAAATAACAGAGATTCCTGTAGACAGAATAAACACATCTCTCAGTTGTCATCCTGAGCAGAGGGTAATTGCCTAGATGTCTGATTGACTCGCTGCTAGAACTAAATATGTACTTCTCTGACATGCTGTCACCTCCCTCGCTGTACGTCTGAGATTTTTCAGTAAAGCACATCAGGAATCAAAGCAAATGTCCACAAGGAAAGATGCATCTCGACCTTGAACTTTAATCACTGGCAAAGGGCTGAAAATGTATTTAAAAAGAGGTGAAGTTACCGCATTCCTGAGAGTGACATTTAATCTCAAAATTCCCTGGGGGCTCGTGCACGTAGGATCAAGCCCCCAGCAGAGGAACACGGAGCTGCAGCCCCTGACTGAGGGCTGGGAGCTGCCCCTTGGCTCCCTGAGCCACCCGGGCACACAGGCAGGGTCCTCAGCTCCCCAGCCCACCCCCGTTCCCTTCCCGTGGTTTCCTTCTGCATGGCTCTTCCCAGTTTGCATCCCTGGAAGAGACCGAGGAGAGCTCCTAACATAATCTTCCTTCTAGTTTTATCACTCTTTTGCCCTGAACAAGAGTGTTTGATGCCTTCTCAAAACCACTACAAGGCTCTTGGTTAGGGATTCCTATCAAGGGCTGAGCAGTCCTGTTCACCCTGCTCGTGCTTTGCTGCCTTCCCACCTCAGAGCCAGTCTCAGTTTCAGCTGTGTTAAACTTTTAGTTACAGCAATGTAAGGGAACCTACTCAAAAGCCTTAACACTGGAACGTTAATATGAATATTCAGTAAGTCCTGGAAGTTGCAGGGGGCTGGACAACTGTCAGCACAATACTGATTTTCAGAAGTAAAGTGACCTGGCCAAATCCTTGGCTGGCCCAGCTCCTGGGAAGGATGATGTGCTGGTTTAGAATTCAATTCATAATAGATATAAAAATTCTATATTAAATGCAGTGCAGTGTGAATTCATGAAGGTAACTTTGTTGACTCGATATTACACTCTAACATGTAAGAGACTTGTATTTTTCTCCATAGTCTGTGACAGGTTTGGTACTGAATTCAACCAGAATTAACCTGGCGAATCATATGTGAAAGGAGAATGTTTAAACAACAGGACTTTAAGGAAAACTATAAAGGAAAACCATCTGTAATTGAAGGTAATCTTGAAAGAGTCCTGGTTCTAAGTCTTTGGTCTTTCATATTTTGCATCTGGAGAAAAAAAATAGATCATCAGAATGCACAGATATTTGATGTGTGATTGGAAGGAGCCCTGAGCAACCCCACCTAGTGGGTGCCCATGGCAGGGGAGTTGGAACCAGGTGATTTTTAAGGTCCCTTCCAACCAAAATCATTCTAACAATTAGATTAAAAGCAAAATGATAACCATGGATGTGGGGTAACCTGCATCATCCAGTCAACTTCCCAGTCAGCTTCCACAGAGGCTGCACTGGAACCAGGCAAAATAGGCAATGTGAAACCTGGGGAAAATCTGCGAGTGACAGAGGGAAGGAGGAGGTCACACCACCTCCCACTGCGGGTCTGCTGCGGTCCCTGCTGCAAAACTGCCCCCAGGAGCCAGCACCCCCATCAGGTGATGGAGCAGGAGAGGCCCTGAGAAGCTCTGCAAAGGAACCGTGGCATGGGGTGGGTGGAAGGACAGATTCTCTTTTCTCCCCTCATAAAAGGGACACTGGAGGCACAGGAGGGCTCAGGCATGTGGCAGTGAAAACCATGCACATCAAATCTGAGTTGGTGGCCCAAGAAGAAGATTATCTTCTCTATCTCTCTGCATTTGAGAACTCACCCTGGAGAGAACTGAATTCCAGGTCAGAGTTAGGTTGTGAGGGTGGTTCACAAACCTGTCCCCTCCCCTTGCCTCCAGCTTGTGCAGGAAAGAAGCATTTTCTAACAGAAGCTTTGACAGAGCCATCACTTTCTGAACACTGCAAATATATATATATATATGAAACAACTTGTCTAATACACGTTCAAGATAAAAGTTTGAGATGTCAGAAAATTTTATCTGAAAAAAACCAGGCATTCATGCACAAGAGGATAACTTCAAACTATCTACCCATCTATTAAACTCTAAGCTTTAGGTAAATAGAGAAATCAAGCAGAAGCTAAAGCAGGCAGACACATGTAAAATGATTTCTGAAGGCAGAACAGGCCATCCCTACAAGTACTGCTAAACTGAGTTTTGGGGGCAGAAGTGGCAATTACCCAGCCCATGCCTGCTGGCTTCACATGCACAAGCCCAGAGTGAAGTGATGCACTCAGCTGAGACAGGCAAATGTGCCCCAGGGGACTGGGATGGCAGGGTGGCACACAGCTCTCCTGCAGCCACATCCTCTTCCACCCACGATGACCGACTCATCTTTCTCTTTTCTTTTAATTTAGGAATAACATTACAACAACCCAGGGAGCACTGGGTTAGGAAGGTGTGCAGAACAGGCAGCAGGAGTCCAGCCCAAGCAGAAGAGGAGGTGCTCAGTTGGTGCTCCCTTGGTCTGATTCCATATCACTGATGACTGGAAATGAGCCCAGTGATTTAAAACCAGCATAAATGAGTCCTAGCTTGGGCCTACCTTACAGCAAATTCCCTTTTCCTCCAAAATGGTGTTTGTCATGAAGAACCTTCTCTCACAGAGACTGCAAAGCCAGAAGGCTTCCTCCATTCATTTACATATTAAAATTCAACAGATGATGAAGGATAAGCAATTACTGGAGACAGGAATAGTAGTTCTCTTAGTTAAATTTATTAATTTTCTTTTTTCTCAGCAAAGTCTATGCTCAACAGAAACCGGATAATTTGTATCCAGCACATTAAACTTCAAGTGATTTAATACGGTCAAAACCAATGAAAAAATGCAATGTGAAAGAAATGTATGGCCCTTCACAAGCAGGGAGCCCCATCATTTCAGCTGGGCTGTGTCTGCCACTCTGTTAGAGGAGAGGTTTGTGCCCAGAGCCAGGCACTGAGCAACACCTTGAGGCAGAGCTCCAGTGCAGGGTGCTGCTCCCTGAGCAGAGTTCAGCTCTGCCCCAGCAGCAGAGTCGGCTGTTCCAGCTTCATCTTCATGACTGCTAAGGGGATAATGGGTGCTCTTTTTCACCCAGACCCCTCTGCACAGAAGATGGATCCTGGAGATGATATTTTAGACTTTCATTTTCCCTTCAAGTGCCGTTTGGATTTAGTTTTTTCCTCTCCCACATTGTTTCATATTAGCTGTATTCAACTACAGGCAGTATCAGAAAATATTACCTCAGCTTGAGAATAAGTTTGCTCTCAAGTGACACCTTCCAATACTACTGATTTATACCCTTTTCCTGCATTGTTCTGTTGGGAGATTTCGTCAGCTATATCTGACATAAACACTGTATTATTCTGTATTGCATTATACCCTAGAAATCCACTCAAATCCCTTTGCTCCTCAAATTAAAGCAATATGCATTACAGTGTCCTGATTTCCTTCTATTCTTGCATTTGCATTTTTTGTATCATGCTCTAGATTACTCATGTATATTTTGGCATAAGCATCTCCCTGCTCATTTAAGAATATTGCCTTTAATCTTCATTATACCTTGAAGCATACAAAACCCTGGCCCCAAAGGACACATGGAGACTTTTAGTTCCCACAGTGGCTGGATTTCTGTGGAAGTTGTTCAAAGCAAATGTCGTGTTGTTCAGAAGCCCAAGCCTTGTTCCAGGCCCATCCCATGGACACCCACAGTGTCCCCCTGGTCCCACTGCTCCCCACAGCCCGTGAGGTGTGTCTGCCACTCCGCAGATCCCCGTGGGTTTGGGAAGGGACTTCTCCTTCCACAGTGGTGCAGACTGCAATGCTGCAGCCACAAGGGTTTAGTTTTGTGGCTGTGCTGGGGTGCCTGAACTCCTCAGCAGTGTAACCACGGAGTTCACTTGCCTGCAAGCAGCTTTTTGGTGGCAGAGACAGAGTGGCAGCTGTAGGTGGTACTTTTGCTGCAAGAGATTAGCTGGGCTCATTGCATTGTTCTTCCTCATTTGAAGCACCTTCTGACCATCAGAATAATCTATTGGTGTATTTCTTACAAAATATAATTCTACAAGAGAACACCTAATAATATATCACATAGTCTGGTAGGATTTTTTGGTGGGTCTGCCTTACTTCCCAGATTTGTTCTGTGCTGGGACTCCATGTAGGTCCAATGTTTGCCCCAGTCAGATACTAATGGTTATACTGGAAATGTATTCAGTCAGACAGAGCCCTCAGTTTAGTAAAGCTACATGACTTACATGAAAGGTCAGGATATTCCCTGAAAGAGGAGCTTCTGACTTTTCTGAGATAGTATATAGGCATGTTGGTTCAGAATTGCTCTGTTTGATAACCAGTCCAGATAACTGGACATACCCTTCATTCTAGACCTTCCTGGACTATTACACCCCATAGAATGTGGTCTGAATTAAAGCTGGTAGGAAAAGATGTCTGCAATTTAGGGACAAGTAATTCTTTCCATAGGTGGGAGGGAAAATCCAGGTTTTACTCCAGCTAATTCTGAGACCATCATATTCAAAGCGACCCTATTGTTGTCTTCTCTTACTTTCAAAGGTCCACTGTAAGATATCTAAGATTTGGCTTAAAGACCTGACCACAACAGACTCTGCAGGCAGTCAGTGCCGAGGTGCACGGAGACACTGAGTGGGCTCTCAAGAAGTATTTGAAAGCTGCAGTCCTTTACCAAGAGCAGCAAGAAACCCACAATGCCAAGGAAGATCCATGTGCAAGCCACGACCCATCTCAGTCAGCACTGCCTTATGGGTCCAGTGTCAGCAAAAAAATGGAATATTGATCATTGTACTTGGAAAGGAGGAACCTTTGTATGAGGCAAAGCAGAAATTGAAGATAGTTTGACAAGAAAACCACTGTCACCCAGAGTCACAGGGGAAATGTGTCTGCGCCTCCCACATCAGCACAGGAAACTTTTTTCTCCACTCGTATTTAGGCAATGCCCTCATGCAGAGGCACTGATCAGTCCAGCATTGCTTCAGTCACAGCCAGTAATGCAAAACTTTCCTTGAAGGACAGCC
The DNA here is from genome assembly GCA_013397915.1 of Daphoenositta chrysoptera. Classification (NCBI taxonomy): domain Eukaryota; kingdom Metazoa; phylum Chordata; class Aves; order Passeriformes; genus Daphoenositta; species Daphoenositta chrysoptera. Next base: position 2,361,118 of record VZRO01007802.1, on the reverse strand, counting down.
CAACATCATGTCTTGAAATCCAGTGTGTCCTGAAACCTCCCACAAAATGCCCCTCCCTGGCCTGTTCGCATTCAAGGGCAAAGCATGCTATTACTGCTGAAAATTAACAAAATTGTGTGTCCAACCCAAGCAGAAGAGACCAACCTCTGCTAATGTCCACGGGGCAAAGAACAAAAAGGACAGAGAAATAGAAGAGGGCAACAAAACCAGTTACATTGTGCCTACAAGAGCAAGTAAAATACTGTTGCATATTCATTAAGATTTGTTCAAAAGTTCAGAAAATTCCCTACAGGAATATAATGGGTGATAATTCAATTTATTTACGTTTTTAAGGCATGAAGACTAGCTTTCGTTTCCCTCAACTGTGCCTCTATTATTATTAATCTACTTATCTTCTAGAAAGATCATCTAAACTACACTTCAATAGGGAATGTGATCTTTGGCCATGTAGGGCTTTGCAATTATCCAGTTCTGAATGAACTTGTTGTTAAAACATTTTTTAAGTCTAATGAAAACATTAGATCAATTCCTCGCAGTGATAGCTGTCATTAAATCAATAGTGTGTGTAAGTCCATTATACTGATATTTGACACGAGCTGCCGAAGGTCTGCTAACAATGAAACCATACTGAAGTGTGTCCTCTGCTAAGCATATTTTCTATGAGATAAAAATCTGTTAAGTCTACAGTAACTGAAACTTTTCTTCTTTAACTAAAATAAACAGAGATGTGAAATGTTGCTGTAACTCACACTAGGACCACCATGATCACACAGGTTTTGGAGCTGGTCCTTTTATCACACCTTTATCACAGCTGTGCTCTTAAACCCATCAGAAAAAGCTTTTTTTGATTGTTTATCTGTGTGGCTTACAAAGAACAGGCAGAGGTTTCATAAAGAAGCTCTGATGGAAGACTTGATCCCACCCCCTCCAAAAGCAACATCACTGTCACCAACTTCAGTGAAAGTCGGATGGCTCCTCAAGTCCCTGGGAAATGGACTTGAGGAAGAGTCTCATGGTTGAGGATCTTCCCAAGGAGGAACAGCACCTTTGCATCACGGTGCAGCAGCCTGCAGGGGCAAGAAACACAACGATTTCCCCATGGAAAGGAGCAGTTTCATTGTATATGCCATTATATTGCAAATGCCAGAAACAACTGGAGCACCTCTGGCTCTGTGTTTTAAAAATGTTGCCTACAAATTCAATTTCCATTCCTACCACGGGCGCTTCAGCACCAGCCTCAATGCCATCCCGTGAGACTGTGATTCTGATGGAATAGATCAGGGGACTCTCGCCAGGGGAGAAATATGAAACTTGAGGAAATGGCTAGCTGATAGAATGGCTGAAGACTGCTCAGCATGCCACTTCTTGAGCTTTACAAACCTAGCAGCGTGTCAGTAGCAGTAGGAAACCTTTGCTCACAGGCAAGGGACCTGTGTGTACACAAGTGTAAGGGGAAATAATGGTCAACGGCAGACATTGACAATTTTCTGGCTGAAAAGACCACTTTGAACTGAAAATCCAAACTAATTAATTTTGAAGATGCTAGAGATTTACGGTGAAGTGGGCAGAGGGCCTTTTTGGAAAATTATTTTTGGAAATTTGGTCCTTAGAAAACGCAATTTTTCGCAAACAAATGCAACAATTGATAGGGAAAAAATCCCCAAACAACCCCACCTGAGACATTCTCTGAGACTTTGGTTTCTGTAATGTTTGCAGCAGACAATCCCGACCAGTATCGAAGTGGAGCGAGCCCCAAGCAGAGACGGGTCCTGCCCTGCCCTGTGCGATGGCTCCCACTAATGGCAGCAAGGGAAAGCTCGGGCACTCCCAACACAGCAGAGACAGAAAAAACCCTCTGCAAATCCTTCTTCAACCCATTTTTGGTGTCTGGTTTTAAATGTCTGAAAATACAGTCACCAAAGAGATTTTCATTCGTTTTTTCCATAGTCAGAATATGAGCATGACAAAAAATAATCTGAATATTAGTCTCCTTGGATGGGTTTTATCTCACCATCAGACACCTGCAATGGAGGCTTCTGGAAATACATGAGAGCAAGATCCAGGGTGTGATTCCCATTGATGGTCTGACCTATTTCAGGCATGGGATGAGTCATGAATTCGATTTTCCTACTAACTTCTATCTTGACTACACATGGAGTTGGGGCAACAGGCCCAGACACGTGATGGAGATGGCCCCGGGGTGACTGCAAGGAGATGTCACACAGCAAACACAGTCCTTGTGCTCAGCCAGTGAGGATGACCATGGCTGAGATGAAGATATTGTGTAGGACTCCCTTCTAGGGAGCCCAGACTGTGGGACCAGGGCTGTGGGATGGAGGTTCTTGCTTATGGCTGAGGAGAGTTTTAATGCCTTTATCACAGCATCTTGGGATTTTGGTCAGGTCAGTGCTCCACATCTGTCACAAGGAGGGAAAGTCCAAAACACTTGGGGGAGGGCTGGTAACCATGGAAGGAGATGGGCAAATATATTTGTTCTACATTTCAGTTTTGAGCACAACAGAGATTATCAAAACAGCTGAGTAATTTTCTGTTGGAAATGTTGCAGAGATATCGTCTCACAATCAGACACAGAGACCAGGTGCAGACTGTCCTTGGGTCCCACTTCTAAATCTCAGATACATTTTTATAAGGTCTCTGACTCAAGGAATAAACATGAGAGGATTACAGCTAATCAGATAAGTATGTCTTTATTTAACTGTAACATCAAAAATTAAGCTTGCAGTATGTTCTTAAGAGATAGAGTCTTCAATCTAACTCAAAGATTTTTTTGAAAGATTTTTTTCCTTTTAATTAAACCGTGTTGATTTTATTTGACATTTGATTTCAAGCAAACTGCCAGTGTTTCTCCTTCACCGTCTGCCTCAAACCTGCGTGTAACATGTCACAGCCAAAAGGCCACCCCACTTCTCCTGAACATTGCTTCACTTTAGGTTCTCTGTGGGTGACACAGATCAGCCCCTGGAACCTTTCCCACTGAGGAGCAGGATTTCTGTCCTGGGCAGGTAGCACAGTCTGCATTTGGCATGTGTACGTGCACTGAAAGTGAACCTGCTGGCACAGCATGGGCTTCCCTCGTGCCAAGGTACAAGTTATGCTGGGACCAGCAACACAGCAAATATCCTACAAATACTCAGGAAGTTATTTTGAATAGCTTGTTCCCCTATGCTGGTCCATAGTGGGGCCAGACCAGCACCCACCAGGTATGACCAATAGCAAGAGGCTGAAGAGAAGCAGTATTGTTCCTTTTCAGCAGCCCGTCCAAATCCGATGTGTTTTCTGTTTCAGCTCCATGGATAAAAGCCTTAGGGCTTAGCTGGGGTCATTCCTCTGCTCTGGACACAGTCACATGCCACCCATGGTGGCACGGTGGCAGAGGGGGAAGGGCAAAGCCTCTACTCTCGATGGCAGTGCTCCTTGCAGGACCACAGGGCTGGCCTGCGAGGACCTCCTCGTGTTCAAATCCACACAGGTAACTGCAGAACCCAAGGAGAAGCCTACAGAGATATTCCAGCAGCAGCAAAAGGAACATGAGGGAAAATGTGGGGCTGCTGATGAATCAACGGGGTGTCCTGGTAATGGAAGACATGGAGAAGGTGGAATTACTGAATACCTTCTTTGCCTCAGTCTTACTGCTGATGTCAGCCCTCGGGAGTCCCAGACCTCAAGGCAGGAGCAGAAGGCAAGAGAAAGGAAGACTTCCTTTGGCCATAGAGGACTGGGTTAGAGATCAGCTAACACAACACCTATAAATCCATGGGCTCTGATGGGATGCACCCACAGGTGCTGAGGGAGCTGGCAGATGTTGCTAAGCCACTCTCCATCTTTGAAAAGCCATGGAGAATGGGAGAGGTGCCCAGTGACTGGGGGAAGGCAGGAATATTACTCCCAACTTATAAAAAAGGGAGTACCCAGTACCTTAGAGCAGGAGTACCCAGGAAGTCATTGGCCAGTCAGCCATACCTCCATCCCAGTAAAGGTGTGGGAACAGGTCATTCTGGAGGCCATCACCAAGCATGCAGAAGAAAAAAATGTCATCACAGGTGGTCAGCATGGATTCACTAAGGGGAAAGAAATTAGGTTGGAGCTGGGCCAGTTTAGTCTGCAGAAGACAAGACTGAGAGGGGATCTCATTAATGCAATACAAATATCTCCAAGGCAGGTATCAGAGGAGGGTGCTGGACTCTTTTCAGTGGTGCCCAGCAACAGGATGAGGAGCAATGGCCATAAAATAAAACACAGGAAGTTCTGCCTTAGCATGAAGAAGAACTTCTTAACATTGAGGGTGGCAGAGCACTGGAACAGGCTGCCCAGGAAGGTCATGGAGTCTCCCTCCTCTGGAGACATTCCAAACGCACCTGGACACATTCCTGTGTCACCTGCTCCAGGTGACCCAGCCTTGGCCGGGGAGTTGGATTGGATAACCTCCAAGGGTCCCTTCCAACCCGAACAATTCTGTGATTCTGTCATATGTTAAAAAAGAGTGTAAGTTCTTCAGAACGGGATAAAATAAATAATAAAAGAGCAAAAAAGAGGATGCTGTGCTCTACAGAAGTGATCACACAAATATATTAAGGTTTCAAATCAGGATGTCAGAAGTTTGTAAACACCCATCTTAGCATCTCCAGGGAAAGAGCCCTGTATCCACTCAATTCCCCTCTCGTTTGTTGCTGAAACTGGAAGCTGCCCAGTGAACGAGGCAGGAAATTTGAGGAGGAAGGAGACGTGGTGAAGGCAGCTGAATGGTGTCCTGGGGCACTGGCTGCTCGCTCTGTCCCTGCTGAAGACTTTTTCTGAGATACTGCCAAGTCATCCAAACCATACATTGAAAGCTGTGTCTCGGTAATTGTGTGGGGTTTTGTTTTTTGAATGCATAAATTAATACCCCAAGTTCTGATTCACAAAACTGCTGAGCACTCGTTGCTGTGAAAGAAAACAAGGGCACTGTCCTTCCAGCACATAAAATGCTACAGAACGTGAAGTGTTCAGAAAAATCAGGTCATTAGGCATGCAAATTGGGTCATCAAAATTAGTGGATCTTTTTGACATTAATCTCTCTAGACTTCTTCCTGGGAAAACAGGGAGATCCCATACCCTACAGGAGAGTTGTGAACTAAATTAATTTAATGTTTGTTTCTCCACCAGCTCCCACTCCATCTGATGCTGATGCTATTTGCATGTCGGGTGGGCTGTTTCTTCCTCTTTCTCACTCACCACAGTCTCTGAGGAGATGGCTGTACTGGCATGAAGCATCCCAAGCCCTGGACAGACATGGAATGGGAGTCCTGCCCCATCCCCTACAGACATCCCAGGTATCTCTGGTGCTGATGGCTCTATCTGGGCTGCTGACCACTATGATTCTGAGCCCCAAGTTTTCAAATTTGCTCATATTTGAGTGTTGCTTCACATGTCCGGAGTATTGTGAGGGCCAGGATGACCTGACCACCACCCAGCTTTAGGGCAGTGTCCCACTGCATAGAACTTCCCAACAGCAAAAGCAACTTCTGAACATGCTTGCTCCTCAGGGTGGTTCTGCTCCCCTTCCATTTAGACAAGCCCAAGTCAGTTATCCCCAAAGTAAAACACTACAACTCCTACTGCAGATGTTTAAAGTTAGAATTTCTCAGAACAAAGAGCTTATTCAGCTTGAAAAGACTTACTACCTCTGGAGAAGTGCTAACATCTTAGCTCCCTGCTGCTCCAGTCCCCAGCATCTGGGGGCTGTCTCAGTCACTGCTCAGCCTGCCGCCCCAAATCCTGCTGCCGGCGGAGGCAGCAGGGTGGGACCCCTCAAAACTGCTGTGCCTCCATCACCCACAGCTTTGTCAAGGGATTCAGGAAGAGAGGTACGGCTGCGTCTGAAGCCACGGCGATCATCAGGGAGGACTTATTTCAATATGTTCTTGAAACTATCTGATGTCAAGTTATGAGTCTCAGGGGGACGCCAGTTCCGTGTAGTTTGTTATGCCATCTGTTAAGAAAGGCAGCCACTCGTCTCTCCGCTCCGTGACCACAGATGGGGAGTTTTTCCCCCTGTGTGCATTACTGTCAATATATGCCAAAGCCTTCCTGGCTGGAGCCAGGTGGAATCACCACCACGACGAGCACGCCTGGGAAGAAGGGTGCTGCTGCATGGGGCTCCCCAAACGCCTCGGCTCGTGGCACGCAGAGGAGCTGAACAACAGAGCCAGCCTGCACCAGCGAGGGCAGCTCCCCAAAACCCCTCTGACTTGCAGGACACGGAGCAAAAGCTCCAGCAGATGAGCACAAGGAGGAGGTTGTGTGGCTCCTCGCACCACGTGCAGCCCCACGGCAGACACGACCCTCCTGCTGGCTGGCTGCGGATGGCGCTTGCCCCAAATCACCGTCTGAAAACCTCAGGCACAGAAAAATCCAGAGCCTCAAATGCTGCCTCTGTGGAGATGCCTCAGCTCTCAGGGGAGGCTTGGTGTGAGCTTGGTGAACACAGTGTCTCCAGTGCCCCAGACTGCCAAGGAAACCTGCTCTGCTGACCCACCGAGTCCTGCGGGGAAGAAGCAAACGTGGAGTGAGCAGCAGGTCCCCCCATGGCCACAAGCAGCTGTTGACTTCAGCATCAATAACACTCCTTTTTTCCAGGGGTGATTATCACACCTTTTAATATTGAGCTGACACTTTTCAGTGTAACTGGGCTGGAAGTTTTAAAGGGAGACTTTGCAGACAGGAGACTGTAACTGGAAGTTTTATTGAACATTGGAAGACTTACGGAAAGGGAATGTTGGTTGGGAAGGAAAGTTTTACAGAAAGAGCCAGCCCACTCAAACCACTCTCCACATGTGATTCCTTTGGAACAGGTATTTCACTCAAGCAGAATAGAAACTGGCATTGTATTTATTTTCACTGGAAAGCAAATGTTTTACCTGCTCTCACAGCACTGCTCCCATCACAAGGGTGGCAGCAGCCAGTGGCATTCCCCAGTGCTCTGCTGTCCTCTGAGAAGACACAAGTCAGCAGCAAAAGCAGCAAAGCAGCTCCTTGCATATGAGGAAGCATTTTGGAGGTGGGCATGCCAGAAAGGGCTTCTGAAATTAGTCAAAAATATCGTTTTTTACACCAGTGTTAGAAATATCTTCCCCCTTCAGCCGCAGCCCTGCTCCCAGCAGCCAGAGATGCTCAGCCCTTCTGCAAACCTGCTTTCAAAGCTCAGACCTGGGTGCTCCCTCGGCAGGCAGCATTTTGGGGTGCCAGCAGATGTTTGGATCTATCACTTCTTACAAAAGCCGAGTTGGCCTCACTGAACACAGAGCTCAACCAAACCTTCTGCCTTGGCAAAGCCTCGGGGGCTCTTGCTCCTCACACCTGCTCTGACCAGGCTCTGTGCATCTGCAAAGGCAGCTGAGGTGGTCCCTGCTTCAGATGCACCACCCCGGGGATCAGGTGGGAACCCCAGAAATCATGAGGGAGGGGGGGAGAGCCTGAGGTGCCACGGAGACGCCAAAGGACCAACACTTCTCACCCTAGATTTTTCCAGACAAATGCAACTTCTGACTGGTGCCCAGTTCATCCATGCAAAGATTTCACCTTTGAGGTCTGTATGGAGTTCAGGCTCCTTCCTCCCATCTCACACTGAAGAATCAGGAATTAATTTACCAAGTGATGTAACCAAATAAAAACAATGAAACTGCTTTAGTAGAATAGTCTGACTACTGGAAAAGATAACTTAATTTTCAGATCTTTTCTCTACTTCCTCCATCAATTTGCTTCTGCTATAATTTAAGTTTACACATGAAACAGCCCTAAGAACTCACAAATCCCTTTTCAAACAAACAGATAAGTTATGCACATACATCTCTGAGGCATGTGAATCCCTGTACTTGAAGGAACTTCCAGCTCTGCCTGCAATGAGCTCTCAGCAGGGTCTGCCTGCACACATTCCTTCTGAGTGCCCACATATTGCACCTGCATGTCTGATGGCACGACAAGGGGACAGCTGGCAGCATCCTCAGGCTTGGAGATGCTTCAGCCATGGACCAAGCTCACCAGCATTTATGTGGGGACCCACACAGCCAAAATGTTCCTCCAGGTCTCTTAGAGGTGGGAAGCTGCCAGTGCTACATCTGCCTCTAGAAGCTGAGTCTTGTAACAAGTATTTGGACTCCAAAAAACAGGGCCCTAGGAGGGAAAGGATTAGGCATAACCCTTAAAACAAACGAAGTCTTTGTGTTTTTATATCTGCGTTCACATCTCAGCCTCCATCAAGCTTTTCACACAGTGCTTTGGGGGGTGGGCAGGCCAGAGTCATGGCACCTTGGAGGGATCTGCTGGTTGAGGGAGCATGTCCTTAGACACCAGGAAGGGCAGAAACAACACAGACCTTCAAGAAGATAAACACTTGCTCCTTTCTGCACCTGTGTAATTCCTCAGATGGACACCCACTAGGGTTGCCAGATCTAAAATCTGAAAACATGAGGTGTAGCAGCCACAGCAGCTGGAGGAAGCTGTGAGGAATGATTTTTCCATCATGACACTCCAAAAAAAAAAAATTGGAAATGGAAAAGAAGATGGAATAAAAGTAGAGAGAGAAAAATAAAAAAACAAACAAACAGAAAAGGAAGAATAAAAGCTGCAGAGAGACCAGGGTGGAAAGGAGAGGAATAGAAGCAACAGAAAACAGGAAAAAACCCCATCACTTTCAGGCCTGAAAATGAGTTCATCTGGAGAAAAATAACAATTATGCTCTTATAAAAATTTGAAATCAAAACCCAAACAAAAAACTCTAAATGGGCAAAAATGTTGTCCCTAATAAAAAACTCACCATCTCCTCAATTTTTTAGGCAAATGACCAGCAACATGACAACTTTTGTGCATCGATCCTTAGGAAACAGCTCTCCCCCCCGACTCCTGTCAAGGAGGACACGGGATTAGCTCAGGCACTGAGGAGCTGACATAGTTAAACCCTGCTGCTGGCAGATACAATCCAGTTTATGACTGAGGTTGTAAAAATACGCATGAAAGCAAATTCGTAGGAAAGAGGCTCTAATGAAGATGTATAGAAGGGCTGTAATGCCATGTAGCCTCTTGATAGCTAAGGCCCTGATCCTGCAAATTAAGCTAAGCGGCGAAGTTAATCAGATGCATAAGCATTTGCAACATCAGTGGTTTTTTTTCTTCCCCAAATGAGCTAAATTCAAAAAGCCTTGGTTTAAATTACACGAAGATATTAGCAACATCAGTTCTTTATTAGGAGCAGTTTATTCATTCAGGGTGTACAGTACGGAGCAACACGCCTGGCATGGTTAGCGATGCGTGAACCTGGAGGGGAAGAAATCCCTTTGCATTCCCTTCACAGCCAAGTTGCACAACAATTCAGGCTGCTGCCTCAGCAGCCAAATGGGCATTTTTCCAAGCCTAAAAGTCAGCAACGAACCCAAGTGTTAAGGCAGCTTTGTTCTCCCATAAAGCTGACCAGATATCCTTGGAAAACTCTTTCGGATCACCCTTCTTCCTCCCCATCTTCTCCCTGAGAGCCTCTTTCTCTAAAATATCACAGCCATGATATTCCACTCCAAATCAAGGGATGAAAGCATCACTTGGCATCACAGAATCAACAGCTAAACCTTTGGTTTGTGGCAAAGCTATGAAGTCCTGGTGAGGATGGCAAAACTAAGCAATACACCTGGGGTATGAGGAGAAGTAACACTTCAGGCTCTCCAGCTCTTCTGCCTCATGTGCCAAATATGTTTGCAGCAGGCCTGGTGGGGTGACACTCAGGGCCATCCTGTGCTTGTCTTCATGGCAGGGAACCAAGCAAGGCAGCAATTCCTGCTTATAATTGGCCCTCCTCAAACACCTCACCAAAACCACCTCTTTTGTGTGATGCAGGATGTCTTGTTCGATGAGGGAGAGAGACTGTCAGGAGCTGAACAGGCAAGGGAGAGTGAGAGTCCTGCTCCATGAGCAGGGCATCTCTGTGATCACAGCCTGACATGAGCAAGGCTGGGAGGCCAGGGGACCTTGTTGTCCCCTCAGCACAGCCCTCAGCACCCTGGTAAGGCTGAGTTGATCAGTGGAATGGTAATGGTTTCTCATTTCAGTAAATTTTTAGAGAGGATAACAAAGCTCATGAGACACTGCTCTGAGGTGAGCAGGGATGACCTTCTCTGCAGTGAAAGGCAGGCCATGTTGGGATGGGATGTTAAAGCTAAACCCTGATATACAGCAACGCTGTAAAAAGCGTAAAATTGTGTAAAACCTTTCAGAAAGAAATTATTTTATCCAGGAAGAAATACAGCACCATGGGGAAAGAAAAAGAAGAAGCAAACAAATGGCTTTTGATCTTCTCTAACACTTCTTAAGAGGTTTAACCGAAAATTTCTAAACATGTTTTTCTCAATATATATCCTCTTCTTTTTCTGTTGTCTCTGATAAGATTAACTTCTCACCCAAACATTCCAGCAACCTCCGTGACTAGTATTGCCTATTTAACAAATATTTTCATCCCACACCATGGCTGTACTTAGCACTTTCACACAAGTCTGTGCTGAATAGCCACAATGCATTTAGAAACCAAGAGCGCCTATAAAAATTTCACTGGGCATTACCTGAAATTTCAGGGAACTCCCCTGAATTCAATCATCACTTGTAGTCATTCATGACTTAAATTTTGCAACAGGAGCAAAGGATCTAACCTTGTCTTCAAACCTTGGTCTTGTACTGAGAAGCAAGATAGCAATGACAAGAGTGAAACAGTTTTACTCACAAAGATACAATTTTTAGTTCCTCAGTCACAAATGTATGGAAAATACTTTGAGTACATATATTTGTTCTTTCTTCCTTTTTCAGTCTTGGCTCTACATATCTCTTACTGGTCTTTCCTGGGGATAAATACTTTGTCAGATGGACTTTTGTTCTGGCCTAGTACACAACTTCTATGGTTGTAGGACCAAGACCTAGCTTTCCAAAATTTTCCAGGTTTGGAAGCATTGAAAAATAGAAGAGAAAAAGAAAGAGGAATGCCATCAATCTAGTAACAGTTTTAAGTTTTGGTGTGGGGTATTATTATTATTATTATTATTATTATTGTTATTATTATTATTATTCCATGCACTATTGATTATAAACAGAAAAGTATTAAGTAGTTACAGAGTGACAAGAAGAAAATCAGAGAAAGAGAAGGAAAAGAAATCCCCAACCATTCATTTTATTTCCACAAGTCAAAAAGAGATTAAATGAGTATTAAAATTATCTTAAGAAGTGAAAATAAATGCTAAAAAATTATTATCTAAAACAAAATGCTGCTTCATTTCAAATCTGCAAGAGAAAATTGGCTATTTTAAAATTTATTAAATACAAATTAAATTAATTCCATTCATTCATGAAGTAACCTCTTTATTTCAGTTTAACCTCTCTGCATCAGAGCGCCGGATGAAGGGGACACGGAGGGAAAAGAAGAGGGAGCTTCCTGGAGTGCTTTGTGCTGAGCCTATTTTGGGTTGCATAGCAGCTGGTGGGCAACTGTGGGCAGCATCCACGAGCTATAGCAACGCTTGGGGTGAGGGCTGGCAGCTGTGCCAGCCCTTGGATCAGCCCCGAAGCCCAGGAACACAAAGACATGGTGGAGCTGTTTTCCTCCCTTGTCTTGTGAGGAGCCTCCTGGGAGGCACGAGACAAAACCTGGCACCGACGTTCTCCTTGATCTCTGTCAGCCAGGGCTTCCACACCCAGACACATCCAGCCCATGGGCACTCACAGAATTGGACCAGTGCGTTTCAGAGAGCTCTTCTTACAGTCAGGGCCATAACAAGCTCCACATGTACGTCAGCTCTTGGAATAACTGCTGGAACAAGACCAAACTGGTGGGCAGGATGTCTAGGCCAACAAAGCCTGGCTTTCAAACTTGGAAATGTTTGATAGCAGCGCTCCCTTAGCTTGCTGCAGAAGATCCCTTTTGCTGAATTTAGGCACTAAACAGCACTGTTGACCTATTCTCTTTGCAGGGAGATTCTTTCTCTGGCATGGTGAAAAAGCACTTTCTGGAATAACCTGTTCAGCACAACTCCACAGCTGCTGTGCAAACTTAAGGATACACCACGAGCTGGTGCTTGTGCAATCACTGACATTTGCTGTTGAGCTGATTTGTATTGTCAGTGTAAATATAAAGGTGAGCAGGTTCTGGGACGTACAAAGCAAAGCCAGCCCCATTGGAAGCAGAGCAGGCAGCACTGGTCCATGACAGGCAGCAAACCTGCATTTCAGCACAGCTCCTGCTGGAAAGAGAGGAATGCAACCATCAGTCCCTGGCTTCTGGAGAACTAAACACAAAATACTTGTCAACAGAAAAAACAACAAAATCAATCCTTTTTTAAAGTGGCTGCCAAACCTGACATAGCCAAAACATCAAGCAGATGAAAGATACTGCATTTTCCCCTGCAAATTTCTGCCTGCAGAGAGCACTTGGCCACGGCTCTCCCCAGATTAACAAGGTCAGCAGCTCCTATCAAAGAGCAGCCTTTGCTCTGCAGCTGCAGCCTGACACCAGTCAGCTTTATCAGCTGGATTTGAAACCTCCCTGAAACCACTGTCTCCATCTGGGAGCAGGCAGCCCAACTTGAGTTCAGGCTGGATTCATTCAGAGCCCAAGGCTGATTGATAAATGTCCTTCCTTCCACTGGCAGCTGCCATCTGGCACCTGAGCTGAAGAGACACAGCACTTTGCTGGCATGTCACAGGTCTGCTCCAGGGGCTCTGCTACTGCCACCACCCTGGGAGGTGACAAAAGTGGTCAGGAGAACCAGGGAGCCTCAGCAGCAGAGCCTCCTGCTCTGCCTGCCACGGAGTTCTGGCCGGGTAGCACCATGGAGAGGCTGGAATTGGAGTTCCCATGGCAAACCACCTGGCATGAAATGACCTCACTGGAGACTTTCTTAGTACAGGATTTCTGGATGATGCAGTAAAGCTGATTGTAACGCTAATTGTCTTACAGGACCTGAGCATCCACGGTTGCAGGATCCGTCCCCTCCCCTTCAGGGAATTTGAATCCTGCTTTAAGTAATCAGTAAAAATAGGATTTCACTAATTCCCAGTCACAGGGGTGTTATACACACATACACACACAGAGAACAGAATCTTCTCCAGAGAGATCTAGCACAAGGATTTCGGGGCTATGAGGAGGTTTGGGTGGCAGCTTGTGATGGTTTCAGCATTGGTTGCTGCAGTCCCAGGATCACAGAACAGTCTGAGCTGGGAAGGACCCAGAAGGATCATCGAGTTCCACTCTGAAGTGAATGGCCCATACAGGAGTCGAGCCCATGACCACAAGCTTAGAGCACCATGCTCTAACCAAGCAAGCTAATCTCAGTTTTGCTCAGCTCTCTTATAGTTCTTACAATCCTTATAAATGCTCTCATAATAAGCATAGTCCCCTCATCCCATGGCAAAGGTGGATGATGCTTCCAGAATAACCTTATTTGCAGCAGGTTGAATGTAGCTGGGCTTCCAGGAGCTTTTGCAGTACCTTACTCTTGCTTCAGTTTTTTGATTGACACTGAAATGCTGAAAACACAAAGAGGAAATGGAAATTTCATTTTTCCTCCCTGCTTTGGAAGTAAAGCTGAAGACTTCACCTCACCCACTTTTGCTTCCCATCAAAGCCAAATCAAAGGATGTTCCCACAGCTGAGATTCTGTAATCAGAGTGCAGGAACAGTCGACAAGCAAAGAGCCACGCAGCCAACTTCTGCTCTTGTCCCTGGGACTGCCCAGGGGTGTGGAACGGGGACACTTGCCTCCTGAGACCCAGCTGCCACTGTTCTCCCGGGACAGCAGGACATGAAGTCATCAGTGTGCTGATGAGCAGGTGCTTCACAGTTTAGTATCCATACAACCCTCATATGGACATCTCTAGTCCTCCAGTGCCTCTCAATTCATTCACTTTTCTTGTTTTAAGCAATGAGAAAATGGTGGGGTTTGTTGGGTTTTTCCTAAGAGATATAACTAAAGCTTGTTCCATATTGTTAAGCTGATTTTTAATTGTTGGGGGAGATACTGAGAAGAATTTTCACTCTATTTTGTGTTTTGAGTTTGAAAAGTGTTCCTGTCTTGAAATATTTTGTCTAAGCTTAGTTTCTTTGTCTAACTAGATCAGTAAACTAATGTGTGACCCAAACATAATGACTTCATTTTTAGATCAGTAAAAACTTCAAAGGAACATGTTCATTGCAGACTACAAAACTGTCCTAGAATATTCACTGAGATACTCTACATCAGGAAACATATACATATTCATTAGCAGGTTTTGTTTATCTTCAAAACACTACAGATTTGAAAAAACAAATCAAACAGAAGTCTAAAAAGCCTTTGTATTCAGCCAAGACTACTTGGGAAATGATTAGTATTACTGCAGTGGTACTGAGTAGACAGGGTTATTAATTAAGACATATTGGTTTGCTCTGGTGCACTCTATCCTCAGCAGATGATCTGTCAAGTTATTGTGGTTTGTACAAAAGTTTTCTCCACATACCATTTCTCATGTTTTCTAAAATAAAAACAACTCAAGGTCTTCACGCTTTCAAATTTCTCAGGGGTCTATTCACTGAAAACCACATCAGAAATCCTACCCACCACAATCTTAATAAACTCAGTTTAGAAATATACTTGCTACAATTTAAAAGTATCTTTCTGTTCCCTCAGTAAATAACCCCATAATTTGTTTTATGGGCCTTCGAGTCTGGGAACAACTGCCAGCAGTCTGTGTTCTGTGGAACAACAATCTTCTGGAGATTTGTGTTTGATTCGCCACAGAAATGAAATCTAACCTCCTCAGAGGGGAACAATGACCCAATAGTCCTGTATGAGGCTGAGAATTAGGGGAGAGGAATTCAGTTTTGCCATAGCATCAAACTTCTTGTGTGATCTTGGACAACATCCTTGTGAAGGTCTACACTGCCCTGCCTGGGAAGCAGCGTGACTGTGATGAATTGGTGTATCTGGAGCTTCATGTCCCTGGTCTGTTTCTGGGTCCTGAGCCAGGTCCTGATGAGCCCATGCTGGTATCTCTACACTGATCTGCGTTGTAACCCTGAGAGTATCCGTGGTCATAGACCCAAGAAGTCTAGAAAATGATCTGACTTTGATTCCTGTGCAATTAGGCTTTTTGCAATTGCTGAGGTAGCTCATATATCTCTATAGACCCTTAATTCTCCTGTAGCGTTTTATTCTTAATTTTAAAACGGTAATGATAGCGGTGAGTGGTGAGGAGAGTCTGACCACCCTATTCTGGGGGTAACAAGAGTTCACTGAGCTGGGCCATTCATCCCAGGGACCAGAGGGTGATTTCTGATGTCTTCTCTTTACTAAGAAAGGTGTGGCCGTTCTCCTAATCTGAGAACTCATTTGCTTTTTAAAGAATGGTCCTGTGGTAAGTAGTGTGACTTGTGATTGTGCTGACTGAATCAATGGCCTGTGAAATGTGTCACAATAACACAGTACTGATGCCTAACAGAAGGAAATCTGTATTTTCCCTAAACAAAACTGCTAAGAAATAAAAGCAAATTTGATCCAGACTTCAATAAAAGGCAGTGCACAAGATATCCCTTGTGTTTCTGAAGCTAATTTTGCCAGTAGCTGCTCAGAGTAGAACTGCATACTGATTCCTAAGCTTCCTCAAGTTCTGACCAACGTGATGCTCTTATGAGATCTTTGTGTTTACTTCTCCTACTGAGATTAGGATCTGCCTTCTCCTAGCTTTTGTGAGTGTCCCTTCCTCAAAGAACCACAAAGCAAATATACAAAGCAAGACAAGCAATATATTGAAAACACAGTATTGAGGATCCTAAAGGAACAGAGGGGCAACTCTGAGAGGTGAAATGGCCACGGTCACAGCACGCCAGCTCCAGAGAAAGCAACTTGTATGGTTTATGTCCTACAGCAGGCACAGCCACTTGAGCATTGCATGAAGGTTTTCTGAGATAAGCAAAGGCCACAGCAACTCTCGACCTCTCACAAACTCAACACACAGTCCAAGGCTGCAGACTGCACTGGCACAAGCCTTTTTCTGCAACTCCGATTAAAATTAGTCTTAAAAAGTATTCCACCTGGAAATTTTAGAGATAATACTTTGTATGAAAAAAGCATCAAATGCCTTTTGATGGGTGGGTTTTTTTATTCTTTCCTCAAAGTCAAGAACATTCCAGTCTCAATGGCAAATTTCAAAAGATTTAATTGATACTCTTATCTTTTCTCTGTCAAGTAGACATTACTGGATTCAGCCCAAATCCCTGTGTCCAGCAAAGCCTAAATTATCATCAGCAACCTGACATGACTATCTATGGTTTAAGTTCTGATGTGCTTAGCTGGAGATACATTTTCTTCTTTTTACAACTTTTATAGTTCCTCACCTTTTTTATTTTTCAACTCTCCTTCTCCACAACTCCTTCAACTCCTTTTCCCTTCATCCAGGTTCTCTGTAAGAGACTTCTCATGCCCTGTACTAGGAGGACATACACAAAACTGTTACACTTTCATATTCTTTGAGTCTGCTTCTGAGCCTGGAAGTTCCCTCTGCAATACAGGTCGTCTTTCGATGTGAAAGCTTTAGCCTAGATGGATGCTGTCAAATACTCCATGGAAAATCCTGACTCTTCCAATTAAGATGGGTAGTCTTCATACCCTGTCTAGCAGATGGAGCAAGACTTGATCTTTGGATTTACCAAAAGGGTCTGGGCAAACATTAGGGGATTGTCTGTGCTGAGGTAAGTGAAACTCTTCTACTTCAGTGGATTTAGGGTCAAGCTGCCAAAGCAAAGCAACCATGTGGAGCCTACTACAGAGCTTCCTACAGTGAGCAACTTGTTGGTTTCTTCAGGAATCTTCCAGATGAGATATTGGTGCTGAAGACTTGCACACACACACACACACACACACACAAATCAGTGCTTTAAAATAATGAAAGCATTTGAAATTCTTTTGGATGATAACATTATGAAGAATACACAACATATGCATGGAGGATGGGAAGGACATGAAAGCAGAGAAAGGTGGTGTGTCTTGAGGAAGGTCACAGAAAGGCTGCTAGCAAGACTCACAACACAAAGCAGATGTTCTGGCTGGGGTTTTGTTCCAAGAAAAGACTGCCTCTCTTCTCACAGGGATCCCTCATCTTAGCATAATGCTGCAATAACTGCTGCAGGGATCATGCAAACCCAAGCATCAGCCAGCCACCTTTTCCAGAATATAAACTCTGAGAAATTTTGGCAGGTATCAAATTATCTCTTCCCCAGAACTCAGCACTAGCATATGGTTGTGACATGTGCAACATCATGGTGTTATATCAGCAATACCTGGCAACGCCCTTTGGAAAAATCTCTTGCATTAGATGGCACATTCACAGGCACACAACTTTAAAAACAGTAATAACAAAGGTAAGAGCCTTAGAGTCACCCCTGATGGACTGGCCATTCCCATCAGAACAGTTTTACCTGCAGGCAGTATTTTTCCTTCAATTATTGTTTGAAGAGTAAAGGAGTTTTTCTTCGTTATTTTCTCTCTTATACAAGGTATTCTAACCACTGTTGGAAGATGAATGTAACGTTAACAATATATAATTTAATAAATTTCTGCCCAAATTGATATCAAAATAAAACCTGGGATTGCACCACAGTGCTGTGGTTTTATTATACTGTAAGTACAGTTTCAAACATAATAGGATTTATTCATAGCATATTTACTCCGCTGAAGTGAGCATAAATATGTAAATATCTAAGGCTTAAACTGGGAATTGCCTACTGCTGCTTTCAAGTCATGCAGCACTCTCTGCACTCTAAATACAGGCTGACAGCAGAAACGGCAGAACTGTACTTCCAAGGAAAGTATTACAGAAGGATCAACCTTGCATATCATTACCTTACCCCTGCCTTCTAATGCAGAATGGCAGTGGACACACAGCTGTAGCTTTCACACTGCTTTAATGGAACCACTACAGAGAGAGAGAGCACACGTTGCTGATTGGGGCAGCTCCCACTGGAGTGTGATTTCAAGGAAGAAAAATCCCTTTTTATAAGACACCATTCAGATGTACTAAGAAAAATGATTTCATGTTGAAATACATGTAAGTGAAGGGGTGTTGAATTTGTTTCCAGGTTGTCAGGGAAGAAGAGGACAGCAGAAGTGCCTGCGAGCAACGCTCAGACAAAATCTTTTTCTGAGTGAAATAAACATGAAGTGTGTGGTGGGAAAGTTATTCTGCTGAAGCCAGAGGATGCTGAAGCATTGGCTTCTCTGGAGTATGGGGCAGCAGAGACCTATTTCAAAGACTTGCAGGCATGAGAGGTTACACCAATGTGAGGGAACTCCACGTGGGGTATATTAAAGTGAAGGGACCCTGCTTATAGCTTTCTCAGAGACAGAAAGCTCAATCAGTTTTCAAAGTTGCAAATAAATAAGTAAAAAGACACAGCAGAATTGCTCATGGGGCAATTACTGGAGGGTAGCTGGAGCAAGAGAGAATGATCCCAGCCTTGCAGCTGGAATTTCAGATCTAAGCAAATACCTGAGTAATCATCTTTAGCTGTGTACATATTTTAATTCACACCTTTCCACTCACTTACTGCCTCCGTGCCAGATAGTTTTTAAGAATGGGAATCAATTGCCCATAAAAGGTGTCATATTGTCAACAATGGAAATGAAATCCCCTGGTTCCTGAACAAACAGGCTCAAAGCAGCACTACAAACTTCTGCTCACCGCTGAGGCAATTTGCCTCTCGTGTAACCTGGAGGGTATCTCTCATTATAATTGCTACTCAGTCCTGGCTTGAATTGCTCCAAGCTCTTCTAATACAATCTGATCCCTTCAGACTCTGCTTTACTGCCCTTGTTCAAGCATGAAGAATTCAAGCTGGAACAGGTGCAGAGCAGGATGATTAACAATCTGGGGAACAGGGGGTCTTTCACAAGCAGAGCTGCCAACGCTATCAATTTATGTGGTAGACAACTGCTTTGGGCAGTAACCTACTGGATTTCCAGTATGTGGCAGCTTAGGTTCTTGGATGCCTGGAAATTCAGGAGAATTTCACAGAGCATACACAAAGCAACTTGAGGTGGAATGAGCAGTGAGTCTGATGTGTCCCTGACCCCAGAAGGGGCACAGAGTCAATTGGTGGTTGTCATTTCTGGACCTGCAAAGACAGAACGGTGCAAGCGGGGCTCAGTTCACACGCTCTGGTAAAGGCTGACTGATGTCTGGGCTCACACGGATGGGAAAGAAAAACGTGGGGATGGGAAAGAAAAACACTGGGAAGGAAGAAATGTCACTTATGCTAAAAGATTGTATCAGCACATAAGACAAAACAAGTATGGACTGGCCAGGGGTACAGTCACACTGTAAACTGGAAGATGCCAGGCGATGATGAGTGTACGGATGTTGCACAACAGCCTTCCTCTAAGGGAGGGGGAGGCAGCAGCCCAGCTACTTCAAAAAAGAGCTTGAGCCTTTATGAAACGATTCTATTAAAATAGTGTCTGGAACATTAGGGATTAAATCAGCTAAATCCAAAGATCCTGTCCTGTTTTCAACCATGCAGTGGCCCTTATGTGTGCTTTTCTCATAAAAAACATATGCTCTTCTCTGCTTTCTCTGGAATTTCCTCTGTGTTTGTCGCCACTGAGCATTAGCAGGAGTATTATTTTGTGTTTTCCAGCGTGTTCATCTTATTCTAAGAGACGGTTCTTTGCATTAGCCTCAAGTTCTTTATATGTTTTCTGCTTACATTCCTTTACATCACATAGGTAAAGGACTAGAGAATTAGGCATCCTTTAGCTTAGCTGACAACACAGTCATTAAAAGAACTCTCTTGAAATTATTTTTCCCTCATTTTTGTCTATTGCGCAATCACACGTTTTTCTAAACTTTACAACTACAACCCTCTGAAATCAGCAATGAATGAATCTTTCTTATGGTCATGGGATCATGAAGTCACTGGAAAATCTGCAAATCAGAGGCTAAATTTCTACTTCATCTGTGAGCTGGTGGATTGTGAATAAAAACTACATAAATCCTATTAATTTCACCCAGTGAAGGCCACTGGTAACATTCCTCCCTGCTACAACATTACAAAAATCCATCTGAATCTTTAATACTAAGTCATGAAGAAAAAACAACCTAGAACTTAAAAAAAAGTCTTTTCAATTAAAGATTTAAAAGCAAAAGGCAACTTATGTACCTTTTTCTTATCTTTCAGATAAAGACCTCTTGGGTAAGCTTGGTAAATCCTTATCTGCTAGATAAAGGGCCACTATGATGGGCCTTATCGCTTAATTAAATCCTAGTACTATGTACAATGAAGTCAATAATTTGTTATACAAATAGCACTTCAACCTGTGCATTGGATAATGCATCTCCATCGGTTCCCTGTACCTCAGCCCACTGTCATGGGTCATGTTCCACAACCTGCTCCTGGGCTGCCAGGAATTCAATACAAAAAAGGGACCTAGCTTAACGTGGGCAGGCTGTGATAAATAAATCTGTTGGATCAACTAGATAAATTAAAGTCCCCAAATCAAACTGATTTGATATATAAGTCCTAATTCTATCACTCTTCCTTGTAAGGAATTTAGCTGAATGTGAAAATTTTGTGATTTTGACCCCAATAAAATACTGATGCTGCCAATGACTGTAATGGAAAAATAATAAAACCAAAGTTAGTATCAGAGGGATTGCAAAACCTGTGGAACAAATGTAGCTACTGAAAAAAACACATGATAAGGTCTAAATCCTGACCATCCCTGTGTTCATTAAGGTTCACATCACTCATTGCATTTACATCCACACATATCAGGATGAAAAGAGAAACTGATCAATAACAGCTATAGCAACTATCACCACATATCATACTGGCAAGGTCTTCCTGAATGGTAACCCAGTTCAAATGATTCTGCTTTCTACACAAACATATTTGCATAAAGCACTCTAATACTTGCAATGCTTCATTTCACTAATTGGCTTATTGGTAACGTGCTAGAGTGATCTCTTCCTGAGTCTGTCTGGCAACAACACTTTTGTACATATGGAAAACCCATAAAAGCAGGTGCATTGTATCTCTGAGTCGCTGAACTTCCCCATTATGGCCTAAACCCACAACCCATTTTTCCCAGCAAACACAGAAATGGCTTGATTCTGTAATAATGCACTGAAGCTCTCCAAGCCAGGAGTTTTTTCCTGATAAATGTGGAAAATGTTGGACTCAAGATCTGCTACCGGCACTAATCTTGCTCAGTACTATAAAAATAGAGACTCTATGGCTGGGATTTATTTCCCTTTATTTTGACCAAGAGAGGTGTCCCACAGCTAAGAGCCCCCATTCAGCCCATCTAATGGAACTGAACAAAGGAGGTTACACACTGAGCTTAGCCTGGGCATCTGACCTTTACACAACCAGAGGCAGAGAACATTTCTCCTCCCCTTAGAAAGGAGCCCTGAGCAGTTGTCTGAGCATGGAGCTGTACCAGTGCTGCAAGGCAAGGTGTCTGTCCATAAAGGATGGGGCAGTAAAATTCTCAGGTGCTCAGTAAGACAAAAGGTCCAGATGAGGATGTTGCTCATGATAAAGATGCTGAGTGCTTTTGGAATGTGTTATCTTTACTAATTTATGCCAGTGATGTGCTCAGACCTGCACTCCCTGTGTTAAGCAGAGACATCTCCTAGCCACTGGGATCAACCATGGACTCTATAGATTATGCCACTCCAAATCACCCTCATTAGAATTATTCTGTAAATTTAGCATCTCCACACATTTACAGGGTTTATTGCTATCACATTCTGCTTTCATAAAGCTGAGGGAGCAAAAACTGCTTCCAGGAACCACTGGTATTGACGCCAGGCTAAATACTCTCTAAGTTGCTCGAGCTGTGTGCAGGAGTTCCTGGATTTCACAGCTGGCTACTTCTAGCAAATTGTACTCCTTTCTGTGCATAGTCCCAGAGGATTTCCCCATAAATGCATAGACCTAGTTCTTGCATGTCTGGCAAACTCTTCTTGTATGCTTGCCAAGTTTTAAAGGGCAAGGAATCAACAGCTGATAATTTATGCCAGGAACCTACAATGATCCAAACTCACCCCTCGTGTAATTCTGGTAAAGACAGCAGAGTTCCAGGGGAGAAGTTGTTGGCTTAGCAAAGCAAATTTTCACTGACATTTGAGGAATACACAGTATCAATTAAAGCAGAGCTAATTATTGCTACTATTATTTGCATTGCAGTAGTTCCCAGAGGCTTTTAACGGGATTATAGCCTTCTGGCACGAGGAGTTCTGAGGAACACGAGCTCGTATCTGGAAGTTGGTACACGATAGCTGACATTTGGTACCTGTGCACAACGTTCAGTGGGGCTCCACTGAGCACCGTGCTTTGCTCACAGGTAGGGGTCACAGGAATCTGAGCCACAGGAGGTCCTTGGGATGCTCTGAGGTTTGCCCAGAGCCATCACACGTCCTTCTGCCCTTTTACAGCCTGGCCTGTGTCCAGAGAAAGCAAGCTCTTCCCAAAGCTCAGCATTTGGGCAAGGCCAACAGTGCTGTACATTGGCTCCTTGTCAGGAAGTCTTGGGAAACGCTCCTAACCTTTAGTTATTCTGATATGTTTATCATGGGGTACCACCCCCTTTACCTAGGAATGGGGGATCTGAGACATTATCCATTATATTGAGTCATTCTTGGAAGGAAGGACTGCCCTACATTTGTAACTTCACCCTGATTCACCTGCTGTCCCTGACACCAGATGGGCTTCCCGGTGAAATGAAGCAAAAATTTAGTCAGATTCCCAGTTTAGTCAAGATTTCCAGCATCCAGACAGAAAAAAAAAAAAAAAAGAAAGAAATCACTGTAACATATTTAACACCTAGATTTTCTTTGTGGTTTTTGATTTCTTTCCACTAGATTCCTAAAATATATTGCAAACACTGGGGTCCAGAGCAGTGCCCAGACTTTTGAGTGCTGCTCTCTGTTCAGAACCCAAACTACAGCCCAAACTTCCTTGCAGCCAGTTGGAGCTAATTTATGTATTTTACACTACAACAAGATGTGTGTTCTGTTGAGATTTTGATCTTTGGTGGTTGACCAGCTTTCTAGGGACTCCACACGTGACACATCAATAACACACTTGACACATTGCTTGTTCAGCCCATTTCTCAGCTCACAAGCTCTCCTGTTCTCCACCCTCCCAGCTGCTTAAGGGGTCCCAGGGTCACACTGCTCTGAAGAAATTACTGTTTAAATAAGATGCATCGAGTGGATTGCAGACTACGAGGTAGATAAGCTGAAACAAGGGGATAAATATGTAACAAGAATGCAGGAGGAAACAGAAAGGAAAATTACAGTGAAACCAAAATTGGATACACATGAACACTGCCCACAGCTCTGAAACTACAGTTAGTCATGGGGCTGTAACACACTCAGAATGTTTTCTGCTCAAAGTTTATCACCAGTATTTTTCATATACTTTGTTTTAATCCTCATACTGTTCTCTTTCCTTAAGTAAGACATTTATTAGTTTTTAAGTCTTTGCAACTTCCTAATCAGCCTCTGTCCTTCCAGAATATTGGCTAAAAGAGAAAGCACCTTTCACCTGTGTCTCTTTTTTAAGAGGTACTGCTGTCTCCTACAATTGCTGTCACTGCCAACAGGTCATAGATCAGGCCCAGTGACACCTCCAAGAGAGCAGATTTGCTTTTGCACCCCTCATTTGTACACTTTAAATCCAGGATTTCCTCTCAGGTGTGACAGAACATTTGCTGCATCGCAGGATGTTGCTGAAATAACCCAAGAAGTGTTTAGTGCCTGGTTTGGAGGAATTCACCCAAAGACAGGTTTAACTTTGGGTGGAAGACGGTGCCTCAGAGTGAGGTGTCACTTTGAGAGGTTCAGCACAAGGAGGTTTTGAGCCAAACCCACGACTGGAGCACCCATCTGGGCCAGCCTGCCACGCTGTGAAAACTCAGCCTGGTTTTGCCAGACTAGAAAGCAAGCTGACAGAGAGGAAACTGGGGTTAAAAAGTAAGTCAAAAGCATACTTTATCTAGGGAATTAGGAACCATTTGCTGTTGATAACACTGTTCTAAACATCCTCATATTAATTTCAAGTGTTTTATGGAATTAAACTTGGAAGGCTGCTGTACTGGATTTCTGACTGATTTTTAACCATTTGGGTGTGCAAAAATAAATAATGATTTAAATATAAAACAGATTAAAAAAAAGATTGTGCCTGCTTCAAAAATAAGTTACAAATTATTTTGAAAAGAAAATGTTAATGTCCAAACCCTGTGTAAATAAAAACCATAATGACTATTACTGGGGAAATAGCTTAGTGTAGAGAAGTTAGGACACAACAGTTTTTATTGTTTATTATTAAAAGGTTTAAAAGAAGAAATCTGAGGCAGGAAATGCAAAGCAACCTGCTCCAGTAATGCAGTGAGTGCACAATCAGGATTACTGGATCTTGAGTTCTCTCACTGTCATTTACTTAATCCCCTTGCAGGACAATCTGTTGCATTCCTGACTGCAACAGGATTTTCTTGGAAGACTCACAGGCAAGTATATTATTTATGGAGAACTTCCAAAAGTATTTTTTAAACTGATGATGATTAGTTCACATAAAGTAATTTTAATTCATGGGTTCCAGAAGCTGTACATTAATTTACCAAAAAGACACAAGCACATCTGTGTTTTATAGCTCAGGGTAGGCAGTACAGAGAAAAAGCTGGAGTTTTTTACACCAACTCCAGAGCAAGTGTAGTTCCTGGAATTTGAAAATTCATAGGAAGTTCTGAGTGAAGGTGAGTAGAGGCACCATACATGCCTCTGTCATTGTAATTTATGTCCCTGTTCCACGCCTGCTAAAGTTCAGATATCTGGGAATGGCCACTCCTTTTGTATCAGAGCTGTGCAAAGTGGCTGAAGTGTTTATATATTAACAAAACAATAGTTAAGTGTCCTCTTATTCCTCTTTAACATTGGATTGGTCTGTTAAGCAAATGGTAAATTGGTTTCTGTTTGGACTGTGAGTCATAGCAAACAAATTAGTTATTAAAATGAGCAAAAATATGGAGCATAAAACATCCATAAAATGCACTCTTCTACATATCTGAATTCCACAAAGCTGCCCATTGTGAATACATTATGTTTAACAATTTTCCAGCATCAAACAAAAGGAATACAGAGAATTTTGACAAGAGAGCTGTGAATTGTAACAGGTTGCAGCTGAGACCGGCTGAGTCTTGCCCCACACAGCCTTTAAAGAGTCCAGGAAACTCCTTCCCTTGTCAGGAAAAGAAAGAAAGATCAATACCAAGGAGCAATTGCTGAAATCCTGGCTGCACTGAAATCATTGTGGGTTTTTACCACTGATAGTTGTAGTATTCACTTATCACCCCTACGTCAGGCAATGAGAGCTGGACTGATGGGCTACATATTAAATTATCAGCATCACCTACCGACCATCTGCTTCCCAAATTAAAGACAGAATTTGGCTGAGTTTGTAGGAATACATAAAGAATAAACCTCTAACTGTATGGTTCTGGAGAAAACCTGAAAAATGAGATCAAATGCAATGTAGAGACAAGTCTGCAGGGAGCACAGAACAAAGTGACATGAGAACTTCCCTATTCTCATAGCGAGGGTTTAATCAGATAATGCTGATAATTTAAATACTAACATTGTTAATTATTTCCATGAGGACTTGACCACTTGGGAAAGTTTTGCCGTTTACTTGAACTAGTCTTGTTATAGTAGATTCCATTAAACTGCTTTAGATCAGATTTGGTTTCCTCACAAGTAGTATAACCTAGAAGTTTGTTCTATATCACGGCATAATTTTATATTGCATTTAACCTGGCCTGTGCAGAAGTCTGGATTCCCCTGTTAAAACTGGGGGAACTCAAGAAGGAAACTCAAAAGGAAAACGTTTTGGTAATTACTCTTCTGTGGAATCAGTGATCCAAACTGATACACTCAGCAGCCACACAATGACTGGGTCCTTGGAAAAGGAGAGGGGAGCAAGCAGCCAAGCAGCCAGGAGGGAAGTGCTTGGACCACCAGCAGGAAAGGATTCACAGTTTTTAATGAACTAAACTGAGCATTTTGTGAAACTGAACCTGTAAAGTGAGAACTCCGGTGAAGTTTGAGTGGGGAAGCAAGAACTACACGGTCTAAACTTCTTTAGTTCAATTTATACATGAGTTAACTTCCCTGCATGCTCAAGCCTTGAAAGAAGGAGGACCACATCTAACACACCCTGACCTATCCCCTTCACGGTGTATTTAATTCATTAACTCCTGAGTTTTTTTGTCACCCAACAGGCAGCTGAACTGGGGGGTTCGAGCTGGACCTGTGACTGCTGAAGGCTCGATACAGCCCAGTGCCTTCAGTTCTGGGACCCTCCATTCAGGGAGGACATTGAGGCGCTGGAGAGGGTCCAGAGAAAGGCAACGAAGCTGGTGCAGGCTCTGGAGCACAGGAATGACGAGGAGCATCTGGAGGAGCTCGGGGTGTGCAGCCCGGAGAAAAGGAGATTCAGGGGGACCTTATCACTCTCTACAGCCACCTGGAAGGAGGCTGCAACCAGCCGGGAGTCGGTCTTATCTCTAAAGCAGCCTGTGACAGGACAAGAAGAAATAGTCTTAAGCTGCAGCAGGGAAGGTTTAGGTTGGATAAGAAGCGCGATCAGACACGGGAATGGGCTGCCCAGGGCGGTGGTGGAGTCATCGTTCCTGGAGTGTTTAAGGAAAGTCCGTACATGGCACTCAGTGCCGCGGTGTAATTGGTACGGCAGTGTTCAGGCATGGGCTGGGCTCGATGATCTCAGAGGTCTTTCCCAACCGAAGTGACTCCGTGATCAGCGTGAGCCGCGCATTTCAGACGCGGTACAAAGGGCCACCCACGTCCGCAGGACACACCTACAGACCCCCGTCCGGGAGTCTCTCCCTCGCATTCCCACTCTTTGCCCAGGCCAGGACAGCCGCACCACCCCAGCGCGGCA
>VZRO01007802.1:2273965-2333830 GCA_013397915.1 Daphoenositta chrysoptera | reverse complement strand
CGGGGAGCGGCGGCCTCCCCGCGCCGCAGATTCGGGAGCGCCGCCCCGGGCCCGGAGCCGGCGGAGGGCGGCCGGGGGGGGCTGTGAACGCTCGGCCGGGGGGAGCTGTGAACGCTCGGCCGGGCCGGGGCAGGGCCGGGAGGGACAGCGGGCCCGGCACTCGCCCCGGGGCCGCGGGGGGACGCGGGTTTTATTGAAAGACGTTCACAGGAGCAGTCAGGTTGGAAAACACCTCTGGGACCATCGAGCCCAACCTGTGTTCGAACAGCACCGTATCAACTAAGCCACGGTGCATAGTGCCACGTCCAGCCTTTACTCAAACACCTCTGGGGACGGTGGGTGTTTTTTCACGGAGTTTTTACAGGTACAGGTGTGTGGCCTGAGTAACGTGTCTGTAATCTGCGGTGTAGTTATAATTTATTTTACAGGCTGTCCAGAAGTAGAAGGGTCTCACTTGGGAAGTGTAAAATGAAGTGAGTGCGTGACTCCAGGACTCTCAGGTGTTTGTTCCACTGTACTTCTGCGTGACTGCGGACACCTCTACACACAGTATTTTAATGGATAGCTCAAAACCTTCTGTGGTTCTGATTAAGCAGACTTTAAAATGAGAACATTTGGTTGGGTGATTAAAACAACGCTTTTCAGGGGTCTCTCCGGAGTGTTCAGGAGAGGTACAGTTAAGAGGACACATGTGTTTCTGTGCTTGCTTTCACTAGGAGTAGCAGTTTTTGATAAAGACTGATCAGAGTGGTCAGTTGACTCACTTGTCCTCTCTGTACAAAAGTTTGGGGTGATTTAGTCTCTGTAAGTTGTGGTAGAGGAGAAGAGTGGTGGCTCGTTCAGTGCACGCTCAGCAGAGTGGTCTGACTGTGCTCCACGGTTGGGTTGATGGGTAACAAGGACATAAAAATAATTATATTTTTATGGTAAATGTTGCCATACATAAAGGTAAATGTTACAAAGAAATTCCCGAATCTAGGAGTTGAGTTTAGGAAGAAGACGAGGAAAGACAGCACTGACTGGTAAAACAGCAGATAGTCTAATACCTTGGGCATTGTTTTTATGGTATTAAATATACTGCAATATTGGAGTAATTTTTCAAAAATATTTGTGCTAATTTCTGTGGTTCAGATCAGTTACTTTTGATGTGGAAGTAAGGTTGGCATCCATGTTCTAGGTGGAAATTTTTGTGGTGTTATGAAGACAGAGTAATTAAAGAAAGTGTCACTTTTGAAGCATTTTGGTTCTTGAGTTTAAAACTACTGCAAGTTGAATGAACATGCTTTCATG
Source organism: Daphoenositta chrysoptera (assembly GCA_013397915.1). Lineage (NCBI taxonomy): Eukaryota > Metazoa > Chordata > Aves > Passeriformes > Daphoenositta > Daphoenositta chrysoptera. The sequence continues at coordinate 2,332,540 of VZRO01007802.1, read as the reverse complement.
TACAAAGGCATGTGCTGCACCAGACAACCTTCAATTAAGTGGTGAAACTGCAGTTTCAAGGCTGATTTTTATTGTTGTAGAGTTCCATTTGTGTGAATTGGGATCCCTGTGTTCTAAGTGGGCACAAGCAGTTGTTTGTTCAGCGTTCACACTGTGCTCGTCGGGAAATGGTGGCCACTTAAATGTGATCCCTGCCCCATGTAAACAGTGTTTGTTTAGTCCTGGTGGTCACTGTGCAGCACTTGCTGAATGAAGGAATCCACAGGTCACACACTTATGTCCCTGACTACACAGGGAAAATTCCTGGTTGAGGCTGTTAAATACACTTTCAAAGCCCCGTCAAGAAAGCCTAGAACTTACAGAAATAGAATATGCACCTCTTTTTGGAAATGGACTGCTATCTAAAGTCAGTAGTTGGTAGCATGAGAAAGAAGCTTAAACTAAGCGGTTTTGGTCATTTAAAGTTTTAACTGTAGAAACTAATGCTTGGGATTTAGTTTTTGAATTTTTGGGGGTGAGGGAAAGACTTTAAAATACTGACATAACAGCATCCCAGTTTTCTTAAAAAACAAAGGCTAATGATTGGTAAAATAGTACAAAATAGGTATTTGAAATATAAATTAGTGTTAATTTGATGACATTGCAGCATATAACAGCTGACGTAATAAGATAGTTTTGGCTTAGAGGATGTAGATTAAAGTTTAAATCCTCTATAAGGGTATGTTGCAGGACTGAGAATGAAATGTGAAAAGTCTGCATTGTCTGAACATTTAAATGTATTTGATGGCAGGAAGGTGATTTGTCTGTTGGACAGCATGTGTGGACTCATTCTTGGGTCTTTTATAATCTTTAAAGCTTTGGGGAAATACTGGCTTGCTTCATAAGAGTAAAGCATTCACAAGTAGTTTCGTGGCCAGATGTGTTGGTGCAGCAAAGCTTCCTCAGCATGAAGGTTAAGGCTCTTTTGGTGTTAGGTTTCACAAGCTAGAAAGTTTTTAAGTGAGGTCTCTGGGAGTAATTCGCAGTTGTGTAGTACTTTGCAAATTCTTTAGCTGATCAGCCTCATTCAGCCTGCTTCTAGTTGTAGAATGGCTGCATGTCGAAACATGAAAAGTCGAGGTGGGTGTGCTGGTGATGAGGGACCTGGAGGGCTCATAGCTGCTCGTTAGTCCATTGATAAGGCAATGGTTCCCAAACTTTGTTCCATTTTGCCTACAAAAACAGAACTGAATATTGAGAACATAATCTTACTTAAAGGGTGAGTACAGAGAGGATGGAGGCTTTCTCTTCACAAGAAGCTACACGGAGAAGACAAGGGACAGTGGCTACAAATTGCACCAGGAGAAGCTTCACTTGATACAAGAAAGACTCTCTTAACAGGGAGAATAATCAGTCACTGGGGAAATTTCCTCAGGGTCATGATGGAGCCGCTGTTACTGGAGGCTTTCAGGATAATTTTGGACGTGGTGCTAGGTAATTTATCTCATCTAGGCTCCTTTTCTCATGGGAGACCAGGTGGTTTTGGAGGGTTCCTTCAAACCTGGACTGTTACGTGATTTAATGATCATAAGGTAAGAACCATTCTGTATAGATGCTGAAATTTTTTATTGATATTTACTGCAGTCAGTGTGCAGCTAGATTTTAGTCTCATTTCGGGAGAGATGGTTACAGGTTAAACAACAAACCATCTCCAAAACAAAGCAAGGAGCACCTTTTCAGTGTCTGCCATACTGCAGTAAAGGAAAANCAGTTTTTGATAAAGGCTGATCAGAGTGGTCATTTGACTCACTTGTCCTGTCTGTACAAAAGTTCGGGGTGATTTAGTCTCTGTAAGTTGTGGTAGAGGAGAAGAGTGGTGGCTCGTTCAGTGCACGCTCAGCAGAGTGGGATTTAATAAAATAATTATATTTTTATGGTAAATGTTGCCATACATAAAGGTAAATGTTACAAAGAAATTCCCGAATCTAGGAGTTGAGTTTAGGAAGAATGCGAGGAAAGACAGCGCTGACTGGTAAAACAGCAGATAGTCTAATACCTTGGGCATTGTTTTTATGGTATTATATATACTGCAATATTGGAGTAATTTTTCAAAAATATTTGTGCTAATTTCTGTGGTTCAGATCAGTTACTTTTGATGTGGAAGTAAGGTTGGCATCCATGTTCTAGGTGGAAATTTTTGTGGTGTTATGAAGACAGAGTAATTAAAGAAAGTGTCACTTTTGAAGCATTTCGGTTCTTGTGTTTAAAACTACTGCAAGTTGAATGAACGTGTTTTCATGTACAAAGGCATGTGCTGCAGCAGACAACCTTCAACAAAGTGGTGAAACTGCAGTTTCAAGGCTGGTTTTTGTTGTTGTAGAGTTCCATTTGTGTGAATTGGTATCCCTGTGTTCTAAGTGGGCACAAGCAGTTGTTTGTTCAGCGTTCACACTGTGCTCATCGGGAAATGGTGGCCACTTAAATGTGATCCCTGCCCCATGTAAACAGTGTTTGTTTAGTCCTGGTGGTCACTGTGCAGCACTTGCTGAATGAAGGAATCCACAGGTCACACACTTATGTCCCTGACTACACAGGGAAAATTCCTGGTTGAGGCTGTTAAATACACTTTCAAAGCCCAGTCAAGAAAACCTAGAACTTACAGAAATAGAATATGCACCTCTTTTTGGAAATGGACTGCTATCTAAAGTCAGTAGTTGGTAGCATGAGAAAGAAGCTTAAACTAAGTGGTTTTGGTCATTTAAAGTATTAGCTGTAGAAACTAATGTTTGGGATTTAGTTTTTTTGAATTTTTGGGGGTGAGAGAAAGACTTTAAAATATTGACATAACAGCACCCCAGTTTCCTTAAAAAACAAAGGCTAATGATTGGTAAAATAGTACAAAATAGGTATTTGAAATATAAATTAGTGTTAATTTGATGACATTGCAGCATAACAGCTGACATAATAAGATAGTTTTGGCTTAGAGGATGTAGATTAAAGTTTAAATCCTCTATAAGGGTATGTTGCAGGACTGAGAATGAAATGTGAAAAGTCTGCATTGTCTGAACATTTAAATGTATTTGATGGCAGGAAGGTGATTTGTCTGTTGGACAGCATGTGTGGACTCATTCTTGGGTCTTTTATAATCTTTAAAGCTTTGGGGAAATACTGGCTTGCTTCATAAGAGTAAAGCATTCACAAGTAGTTTCGTGGCCAGATGTGTTGGTGCAGCAAAGCTTCCTCAGCATGAAGGTTAAGGCTCTTTTGGTGTTAGGTTTCACAAGCTAGAAAGTTTTTAAGTGAGGTCTCTGGGAGTAATTTGCAGTTGTGTAGTACTTTGCAAATTCTTTAGCTGATCAGCCTCATTCAGCCTGCTTCTAGTTGTAGAATGGCTGCATGTCGAAACATGAACAGTCGAGGTGGGTGTGCTGGTGATGAGGGACCTGGAGGGCTCATAGCTGCTCATTAGTCCACTGATAAGACAATGGTTCCCAAACTTTGTTCCATTTTACCTACAAAAACAGAACCAGAGGAAACACTGAATGTTGAGAACATAATCTTACTTGAAGGGTGAGTACAGAGAGGATGGAGGCTTTCTCTTCACAAGAAGCCACACGGAGAAGACAAGGGACAGTGGCTACAAATTGCACCAGGAGAAGCTTCACTTGATACAAGAAAGACTCTCTTAACAGGGAGAATAATCAGTCACTGGGGAAATTTCCTCAGGGTCATGATGGAGCCGCTGTTACTGGAGGCTTTCAGGATAATTTTGGACGTGGTGCTAGGTAATTTATCTCATCTAGGCTCCTTTTCTCATGGGAGACCAGGTGGTTTTGGAGGGTTCCTTCAAACCTGGACTGTTACGTGATTTAATGATCATAAGGTAAGAACCATTCTGTATAGATGCTGAAATTTTTTATTGATATTTACTGCAGTCAGTGTGCAGCTAGATTTTAGTCTCATTTCGGGAGAGATGGTTACAGGTTAAACAACAAACCATCTCCAAAACAAAGCAAGGAGCACCTTTTCAGTGTCTGCCATACTGCAGTAAAGGAAAATTACTGTAAATTTTCTTCCTTTCAGATTAGTTTACTTCTGATGAACTTCAGTGGCCTGGAAGACTTTGGGTGGAGATGTCGTTGGTGTGTGAGTGGGTGGAGATGTCCTTGGTTTGTGATTCATGGCAATGGGATCAGGTGGAGGAGGAGTTGGAGAGGGTCCATTGACGTGAGTGTCCCTTCCTGCTGGAAGTCCTGGACCAGGAGTGGCAGAATGGGGGTTTTACCTCTGAGGCTTCATTTCATCTCAGCATATGTGAGGTTTGCTGTTGTACTCTCAGCAATGTAATGGCTTTAAAAACCTCTTGTGAAGCTGTTGATGAAAAGAGGAGAAAAGCGTATTACACTGCTAGCACAGCAAGTACCTTCTGTGTGTTATGGGTCACTGTCCAAAGATGTAGTAGAAATTGTCCAGTGTGACAAATTCAGTTGAACTTGTTGTGCTTCGGGCTATTCAGCAGTGGCATCCAGGGACTGGAAATAGAGTCTGCATTTATGCCTGGGTGATGCACACACTAAAACTCCTCCAAGTCTTAGAGATCTATCGAGTTCATGAAATAATATGCTCATGGGTGTATTAAGAGCTAATGCCCTTGTGTTGTACTTGGTATTGTACCAAGAACAAGTGCCAAAAAGCATTGCTACTTCAATATGCTTGAGGCAGGGAGGTATTCTTTAAACACAGCAATTTTTAATATCCGTGCTTTTTTGACAAGCTTTCACTCTTTTGAATATTTTCTCTTTTCAGGTCATCTGAAATAAACATATCCATAGTATCAGTTGTTCTTACAAAAGCCAGACCAAACTTTATTGTATCAAATACTAAACCTCACATTTTAGGTCTCATAGAATTTGTTGTCCAGAGCAATTTAAGATGATAGCTGTCACAGGCTTGACCAAAATACCTCCAAGTGAGTGATGTGATTCATCCTGTTTTATGTTTTGCTGTAGTGCAGCCTCAATTTTAACTAAGACTTGGTTGCTGTGAAAGATACTGGAGAGTTTCTGGAGAGTTGCAGTTTCTCATCAATGTCCAAATCCATTTGGGAACCATGCTGATGTGGATTTCATTTAAACTCTCAGCCTTCCTTTGCTGTTCAGCATTTGTAAAACAAGAACTATGGCACTTTTCGTTTTCCAAAGCAAATACATTTTCTAGTTCAATCAGACTTTGAAAGATTTTTTTTTTTAATTTGAAAGTAGTTATTTTTATTTTTTTTGGGTTTTTTTTGTGACTTGGTGGTTTTGGGTTTAGATGTAGTTTATTAATTAAAAAAAAGGAAGAAAAGGCCGTATTTCTTTCAAGTATTGGTTAGAGAATTTCAGTTCCAGGCAGCATATCATAATTAGTTCTGATCTTACATATTGCTAGTGGCTTGCTTTGCATACCAACTCTAAAAAAAAGTTGGTTTTAAGAAGATAAAAATAATTTCTCTGCTGTAGAACTTACTTTTTTTACTTTGTTTCTTTGAGGAAGCTAAACTTTGTCTATAGGACTAATTTGGAAACAAACCATGAAATACACTAATTGAGGAATGTGTTAGGCAATTGTTAGGTTGTTATAAATACTTAGTCACCAAATAGTTAAGCCTTCTGTGAGTAATTGTTTACCAATGTAAAGGCTGCCTGATGTCTGTTCCTGAACAGATAAACTGAACTGTTTGTGTCTGAGTGTGGTGTGGTGTATTTGTGCATAATGTGGTTGTGAGACTGAATGTGATTTTTGTGATGGTGTAGAAAGCTTGATTTTTTTGTAATAAGTGGGACTGGATTCGTAGTGGGCTTCATAAAGTGTTGGGTTTACATCACAGACTCAGCTTCAAAAATTCCTGGTGACCTCATGGGTTTTTGCCTGCCAGATGCTGTCACAATTTGTTACCAGAAGTTTTTGTTCAACTGGTGTTAATAGTACAGTTCCATTGCCAGCCTGTGCTGCAGACTCAGACATTCCTCATGAAAGCTGTTATTGCATAGCATGAGATACCAAATTTCAGTTCATTGCCTGTTTTTACATGGTGTACTTGGGTGCTGAAAGTCAAGCTTTTACAATTCTTATGTGTTGTGTAACTTTTTGCAATGAAACTTGAAGAAAAGTATTTTTTAGAAATATGCTATTACATAAAGATAATCTGATGTTTTTCATTTGGTGTCTTGTGCTTGAAATGCTGTCAACTTGTCATGTTTAGTGTTTGGAATGGGATAGAGCAAGATGGACTTGTTATATTCAGTGTTATTTGAAGAATAGAGAAATGGCATTTTTTCTTGTGGTAAATTACTTTTGCCCTCTTGATTTCTGTTCTTCTTTTCTTTCTTTTTTCTTACCAGCTCCATTACCTATCAGAGAATCATACTGGGTTTGTTTTTATTTTACCCCAAAGCAGTAGGTTTAGTTGCTTCCTTAAAAGACCTGTTGGGTAAAGAGTGCATAGAGCTTTATTCTTCATTGAACTCGAGGATCACTGTGGCATCTCCATCTTGTTTTGGATAAGGAGAAGCCTTCAGTGCCTTTTCAATGCCTAAAACTACAGTAATACGCTTTGTGTTCATGAAAGTGTAATGCTGAAACAAACCAGAACACAGAATTTTGAACTGTTCAGGTTTGTAAGACAGCATGTGGTTCTGGAAAGCTTTCAGGTGTAGTTCTGGGAGGACTGAAAATGCAGTCATCAAATGTTTTCCTTACTCCAGAAGTCTTGGCCGTCTCACTGCAGTAAAATACTCCATCTTAGCAACAGTTGCTATGTGTGACTACCTTTTTAGGCTGTTAGTACCATTTTAAGATGTTAAGAGCTCTGCAGTGTTCTGCTGATTCACCTCCTACGCTTGTGAGACCTGACTGTGCAGCTTGAGTCTTCCATTTTACACAGAAAAATTAGTGAGGAATTTATTGAAGGGGTGTCCACAGAGTTAGAAACTGCCATCAGCACAGCCAGAGAAGAAATGAGGCTTGTATTTTGTGATTTCTGGTGTGAATGATCTGTTCTCATTGAACAGGAAAAAAGGTACCAGTTGTGGCCATATATCATAAAACCAGAACATAAGCTGTATAGAACAACTTACATCACTGCTGGTGCAGCACCAGGGTAAATATAAAGAAAATAAGAACCTTTCAGTGTGGGGCCCAAGTGTGTTTGTGTTTGTTCTGCTTCCCAGCTGGGCAGAGCCTTGTGAGACAGGCTGGTCTAACAAAACAGCCAGCATTTAGTCCTTCTCTGCAGCATCCTGAAACTTCCCTGCCACTTTGATCATGGGCTTTTTCTTAGAACTGCAGTAGGAAGAGCCAAGTGGTGGATCGGTTTGGTTTTTCCCTCTGTAACTGGCCCCTTCTGCTTGCTTATTCAGTTAATGCGTTTTTGGTGTTTGATAGGTCTCCTTTGGTTTGCTGTGGGCTTTTTTTTTGTTGTACTTACTAGTGCTGCCTGGAAATTAGAGGGGGTTTAGTGTGTTTAGTGATCACCTGTCAGAATCTTCCAGTTGGTACCCAGCTGATGCACAAACATTATCTCGGTGAGCTTTGCTGAGGAACCCTGTCTTGGCAACAGTTGCTGTGCACGGCTGCACCGGGACTGCTGGAGGAGATACAGAACCTCTTCCCTGCCATGGACATTTTAATGCTTTAAAAGCTTATGTTCATCCTTTTTTTTTTTTTTTTTTTCCTACTGTCTTCCACACATTAGTACTGAGAATTATTTTTTTAAAAAAATTAAACTTTGGCTGTGCTCTCAGTGGTTGTGTACTCTGCTGATGCTGAGTGGTTTTATTTCTGTGCAAGTTAATGTTTTACAGGCATGTAACCACCCGTGGCGCAGACATCGACTTACAAGTTTCTCAAGGAGAAACAGCTAGAAATGTTACATTGATAGTTGTTTACTGGTGTTTTAAAATGTTATTGCCTAGACAGGTCAAAGAAATTCAGAAATGGAGAGAAAATGATGCCCCACGATGTCTTTTAGGTATCACATCACATTGCAGGTACAAGGCCTGAGTCCATTTCAGAGCTGCTGCCTCACAAATAAAGCTGGCATGGAATGTTATTTGTAGATGCATGACTGTTGTGACCTCCTTTCCTAAAGGAAAGCTACAACCTGCTCTGGGCTCTGACAATCCTTAATGTCAAAATGGCATAATTTGTAATGCTCATTGTCAGTGTCAGCTGTCACAGAGCAAATAAGCATAAAAAAGAAAAGCTGTCTCCCTGTGTCCCGAAGATCTTTATATGGTGTGCTGAGATGGGGAGAGAAGAGATGAGAACAGGGAGGTGAAGGGGACATGGGGAGCAGTTCTTGCAAGCTGTGGTCACTGCAGGCAAATTGTCCAGTCATTTGTGAGGCTTTTTTTGTGCATCCTGCTAGAGGGCACTTTGGAAAAGAGCTTTGCTGGATGTAATTCAGCTTTGAATTTTGGTAGAGGTTGCTCATAAATAAGGAATAGGATGTGAGAAATTTTGAGGGCTTGGAAGAGCTGGAGGGTGGAGGTTTGGGATGTTGGCTGAGTGGTGGGGGTTCAGGTCCACACTAGAAACTTGCCAGGAACTTGGACCCTCCTTTGCTATAGTTTCTTTACTAGCAGCCATAATAGGTTGAAACATTTTATGGCTGTGAAACTTTGATATCTGGGTTGGAAAAGTGCTGTGAGTTGTACTGCTAAGTGTTTCTCTTTGCTGTGGAGAAGTTTTAACAGAGAAGAAGGGTTAGGTAACTTTGTGTTGTGTGAATTTAAACCTCGCTGATGTGGGAGGATTGTGAGCTAAGAGCTCAGATCTTCAAGTGTCTTGGTTTATAATACAACTCTACTGCTAAAGGGGTGCCTGGCATGAGAAAATGTATCTTGCAAGCAGGCATAGCTTAAAAAGAATGTACTGTCTTCCTGATGCTGGTCATTGTCTGGAGCTGTGTTAGGCAATATGTGGACACTTGCTATTTGGGTTACTACCAAACCAGTTGCTTTACCTTAAAAAACAATCTTTGGTGGTGGTTACATCAAGTCAGTGGATGACTGCAATCCAGCTGTAAAAACAGTGTCAGTGCAGGATATTTGTGCCCTTAAAATATCAGTCCACTAAGTCACTGCAGCGTGGTTTTGAATGACCATAAAGAGAGCAATGTGGCTTTTTTTTTTCTCCCCCAGAGACCACAAAATTGGTTAATTTAATGTTCAAGAGGAAGATGGGAAATTCTTGCATATTTGGCTTTCTCCTTGAGTGAAATAGGAATTGGAATAGGAGCTTGCAGTATGTAGATGTTTGAGCAGAGAAATGTGAAACAGGTGTTTTCAATGGTTTTAGCCCATGTAAATCAGTTTAAATATAAAAGATTACTTAAAATATAAACGTATCTGTTGATAGTAAAGGGAAGAACCTGATCAAGGAGACTTATTTCTACCTACTGTTTAAAAATAAAAGAGTTGCCACACTTGTCTCATGTTGCATAATTATTCATACTGAGCAGCCTTACTTTCATAGCTATCTATGCTTGAAACTTCTGGTTTGAAAGTTCTTAATACAGTGACATTGCAAGATCTGAATTTTCTCTTTTTAATGTTTTTACCTTCTTTCAAACTTCTATCAGTCATTAATACTGATATTTTGATACGATAATATCAGAAGTTAATAGGTTTGTCACTTCATATGGGGAATATTCACTAAGTGACACTGGGTTGAGTTTAAAGAGCTGAAGACAGATTTGATTTTGGAGGTTTATTAAAGAAACCAACCAAACAAAAAAAACTCAATTGAATAAAACAGTTGTTCCTTGGCAGTGTACTTGGTCAAAGAGTTGAATGCAAATAGAGTCAGGAGGGTGAGTGGGTATATGGCATCTTAGTGATCCCAATTCAGTGTCAGACTGCAAGAACTGGGTTGCTCAACCTCTTGTATTTTGCAGACCATTAAACTGCAGCAGCTTTCCCCCTGTGTTGAGTGTAACTTTCATTTGCCCCCTTGTTTGATTCTTACCGAAGCTGTTAAAATGTGTGAAAAGAGAGTGAATCCAGGTGAGCATTCTCTGTTGGGCTGTAGCCAGAGAAGGGGAGAGTGGAAGTTGAGTGTATCTGAGGGTAAGTGCTTGCAATTTCCAGGTGACAAGATGACCTTTGCATATTCTCTGCAGAGAAGTGGAAGTTTTTATATTTTTAAGTAGCAAAATTGTCATTTGCAAACTAAGCTATGCAAGAGGATGTAATGGGCTGTATTGGGGTATTTGTTGAGAGAAATATGGAACACCAGGTGTTTTTTGGAAGGCAAGTGCATGCTTAGGTACAGAGTGTAATCTGCTGCAGTGACTTCTGGTGGTTTTACTTCCCCAGCTGAGGTAAGTGGTGGTGGCTTCCACCTGACTTTTCTCTTGTGTGTCACGTTGGTGCTGACCTGCCCTGTGCTGACCTGAGGTTTACTCCTATTTTCAAAGTGCCTTTGCAGGCTCAGTGTTGGTAGATGAGCTTATGGCCTCCAAGGCAAGCAAAGACTTGGCAGACAAGGTTACCTTCACCTCCACTGCATCTCACTTTCATGCTTTTCTGGGGAGCTCTCGGCTCTGGAATGACCTTCATTGGCAAAATTCAGTGTTTTAGCCCATGTCTGTTTGTTTTCCTTGGGTGATCCTTGCCACAACAGTGAGAAGAGGCAAAGCTGTGTAGTACCTTATGGGATTTTTTTCTTGTTGAAGCACAGGGATGTCAGTTGACAGGGGCTGACATGAGCCAGAAGTGTGCCCAGGTGGCCAAGAAGGCCCTCTTGGTTTGTGTGTGTGGCCAGCAGGGCAGGGGCCCTGATCACCCCCTTGTACTCAACACTGGTGAGGCTGCACCTCAAATCCTGTGCTCAGTTTTGGGCCTCTCACTGCAAGAAAGACACTGAGGTGCTGGAGCATGTCCAGAGAAAGGCAACAAAGCTGGTGCAGGGTCTGGAGCACAGGTCTGGCAAGGAGCAGCTGAGGGGGCTGGGGGTGCTCAGCCTGGAGAAAAGGAGGCTCAGGGAGACCTTACCACTCTCTACACCACCTGAAAGGAGGCTGCATCCAGCCGGGAGTCGGTCTCTTCCCCAGGTAACAAGGGTCAGGGCGAGAGGAAATGGCTTCAAGTTGTGCCAAGGGAGGTTTGGATTGGATATTTGAAAGGATTGTAAAGCATTGGAAGAGGCTCCCCAGGAAAATGGAGTCACCATCCCTAGAAGGGCTCAAAAACCATGTGGCACTTGGGGACATGGTTTAATGGTGTGCACATTGTGGTGGAGCTGGGTTGATGGCTGAGCTTGGTGATCTTAGAGGTCTTTTCCAAATTTAATGATTCTAAAATTTTATGTCAGTATTTGTCTGTTTTCTTCATGTTAATTAGAAAGTAGAAGAGGGTATTTTTGCATCTTCTGAACAACGTGTACACCCCCACATCCACCCAGAAAATCCCATCTGTGTGGTTGCTTTGGCAACCTTTCATTTCAGTAAGAATTATTTAATGTAGTCACCTTTTTTTACAGATGATGACTTTGATCAGTTTGATAAGCCTGGTGCAGAAAGGTCTTGGAGAAGAAGAGCTGGAGATGATGACTGGGACAGGTAGGTAGAATATTTTCATGTTCTGTTTCTGTATGCTGAATTGCATTGTTCTGTTTTCCCATTCTGGCATTTTGTACTCTTAATATTTAGAGCAGTGCACATTTAGATACTAATGAAGATGTTGGTTGTTTTGCATGTGTCAGCCAATGCTAGATTGTGCCAAACATGTACTTGCCTTGAGGAATATAGAGCATTGTGAAGAGGTGCCATTTAAAATTGGATAAATACAAAGTATTTATGGTGTGTAATTTTGCAATTAATGTTCTGGTTTTCCTTTTGAATATTTAGTAGACCTTGGTGGTTTAAATAGAATTTGCTAGTACTTGAATTTGCCCAACTTAATTCTTAAATTTTGTTTTACTTTAACTTGATGTTTAAATTCTTATCCTCAAAGTTCTACTTCAGTTTTAAATTGGGGAAGAGGAGGAGAGCTTAGGCATGGGCTTCTTCAACAATATGACTGTTTTAAAGATTTAGAAGTGTGTGTACTTTGGGTTATTTTGGGGGAGAATGTGTGTTCTTTTATGTGACAGGAATCCAGCTGCTAGCTAGTCTGGTCTACTCTTTCTGGGAGAAGATTTTTCACTTACTTCTGTTATTTTTCTGTGACTCATTTTTAGTAATAGACTTGTTCAGACTTAGACAGTGGTTTTCACTCTAAAAGGGAGAAAAAAAAAAAGCCCAAATAGATTTCTGTCTTCTTTAATAATCACTCAAGTGATTGTAGTAAACAAATTTTACTGTAAAGTAGTTTTCCACTGAGCTGAGCCTTTGGAGTAAATCAACTTCTCTCCATTTCTTGTGATTCCAGAGGCATTAGTTTCCTCCTCCGTGCTTTTCTGCTAGGTGGGGTGGGTAGTTTTCATTGCTGCAGGAGGCGAGTGTGTGACTGAGGAATTTGGACAGGAGCTCCAGTGTATACAGGGTGTTCTGCTGTTTGCTGGTGAGCAGTGGCTGCTCTCTGTCAGGCCACTACAGCTCCTGGAGGCTTGGGTTGGATGCTGAACTGCACCAAGGAACTGCTCTGGTTTGAGAGGGTGATTAAAACAACTTCCTCAGGCTGGGTCACTCCTGTGCTGTCTCCTATCCCCAGGATTGGCTATTCAGAAACCTTAAAATCAATATTACAGGCAAAATGTTTTGTATTAGGATATTTTCTGAACTTCTGGCCTTTGCTGACTTCGTGGTGTGAATGGGTGGGCTCTTAGCTGCTGACTGGTCACATTTGGTTTTAGCTGCCCTACTCATCACTTGAGAAAATTTGGAAGAGTCAAGCAGCTGTTGCACCGGAAGTTAAAAGCTTTTACCCAATGGTAAACTCTCTGTGCAAAGCTGGTTTTAATAGGGCTTGAGAGCAGTTCTAGAGTATTTTCACCAAGCTGAGACTTTGAAGTATACAAGGACTCAGTTTTAGAAAAAAAGTTTTAATTTATGTATTTATTATTAGCTGTATTTAATTTAAGAGAGATGATCAAACATTCTGTAGTGAAAGTGAGTTAAGTGGTTTAGGTGCAGAGCGGAAGATTCCAGAGTTTCATCCTGCTGGTCATTTCAGAAATTTTGTTTTACAGATGTATCTAATAAAATATTATTTGCATGTGTTGGAATATTTTTTTATTAACGTGTCTTTGGAAATGTTGAGTTCTATGAGTGTCTTGGCAATTACAAGTGCTGTACATGGATATATTGCCTAATGTAATTGCTTGGGGGTTTTACTACTGGCCTAATTGAGTAAAGGACATAGTTTCTTGAAGATGGAAAAAGGGCTGGATGGACACAGTAGTCTGTGTTTTAATCCTTCATGCTTTGTTTTCAATCGAAGCAACATTTGAGGGGGGAGGATGAAGGAGTTCTGTTAGTCACACCTCTTCATCAGCCATCAGCTCTTACTGTGTTACTTGACCGAGTCCCATCCCCCAGTCACTTAAATAATTTCGAATTTTCAGATCTCTGTCCTTTCTCAAGCCCTGGGGGGTGTTAACTGAGAGTTGGAGGGTCCCAGTTACTTGGGAGTACAAATGTAATATTGTTCTTGAAGAATTTTCTCCCATTTTTTACAAGTTCTTTTCCTGAAACATTTGGGTCCTTGCTAATGCTCGTGTTTAATGAGCCATGCTTATTAAACTGGAGGCCTAGAAAGGCCAGTCTGACATCTTTATCATGTTAATTTATACATTTATCTCACTAAGTAGTCCAGAGTTTGGGTTTGGGAAAAACCTGCATTTCTGGTACTGTCCTTTGATATGACAGGGCTGATTTAGTAGGTGACTTCTGCTGAGATTCACTTGTTCAGATCCTTCTTTGAGATTACTTATTTCTCTATGCTGGCAGAAAACTTTCCACTTTTTACTGTCTGCTTTCTTTGTTATTTTTTCCTTATTTGAGAAAACTAAATTTATTCAGTGAGGAAAACGTTGGGTACTGGGGGTTGAGGAAGGGAAAGAAAATCGGTCTCTTTCTTTTGAGAGCAGCAAACCCAAGATTATCTTACCACAAAATTTCTAGTATTGTGGTTTTGGAAAGACTTTTGTGTCTTGATGATAGCGAGGGTGAGTTGTCTTTGGATCTATCATAGATGTGTACTTTTATTCACATTTAATTTATTTTATGTGGATTTGTGTGATACCAGATTGCAACCATTCATTTTTGTCTATTTTGCTCAGCTAGCCTAGTATGTGGAGGTTTTTTGTTTTGTTTTCTTTGTGGTTCTTTTGTTTGTTTGCTTTGTTTTTTAATGCTCAAATTTAGTCCTTGTGGTCCCCTTTTTTCTAATAGGTAACTTTTTCTAATAGATAACTTGGCTACTTTAAAGGAGCTTCAGACGGTTCCACTTTACTGTGCAGGCTTTTCACTGTTACTTTGTTTATTCAAAAAGTCACTTATGGTCATTTTTCTTCTTCTAACTTGTCAACGAAAATACTGAATGACATTGAATATTTTAATATGTCTTGATGGGTATCCTTTTCTGATACAAACTTCATTTATATTCTAGTGTTAATTTTTTTGACTGTCAAGCAATAGGCCAGAGTTTTCAAAAATCTAGAATATGTTTGTGGTTACTTCTAGTGATCAAATGTTAATATTTTTCTAAATAATCACATTAAGGGTGCTTTTTAGTAACGTGCTAAATAGCCCTAGCTATGTTTAGATAATTAATTTGTACCTTTTTTTTTGCATTCCTTTGCTCAATCTGAATTTCTTGCTACCTGAACTTGGTTTTTGTCTTAAAACGCTGCTTTAACATATGCTCTTTCCATCTTTTGGAATTTCTCTAGTGCAGTTTTATTAAAAGCTGTCAGTGGTGGACCATGTGCTGGGAAATATTTTCAGACCTTTTGGTGCATTTGTCAGATTACTGGCAGTTGAAGAGACTAGTGACTTTTTCAGAGACAAAACTGAAGTAGGAAATTTTTCTGCAGCCATTTCTGTTACATAGAGCTTCCTGTCTCTGAAAGAGGAGGCTTAAGTTTTAGTAATTTTGCTCTCTGGAATGTATAATGTCTTTATCTCCCAATTTTTGTTCAATATTACATTGAGCAAAAAACAATTGCTAGTTGTTAATGTTCAGCCATTCCTGGAACTATTTGTGATAAATAACCATGGATAAATTCTGTGTACTGATAGTAATGTCCTATTAAGGGCTTATTTGGTGTATCATCTGTTCTTTCCTAGCCCACAAGATTTTTACACCCCCCCACTCCCCTTCCTTCCCGTGTTATCTGTACAGTAATCAGCTCTGAAGGAGATGTATCCATCTGCAAAACCAACTAATTCATGTTTTGGGATTGCCTCCCCTTTTTCAAGTATTTGCCATGTAGTCCTGGGGAACTCTTACATAAATTCCTTTTCTGTTCACATAGGCTATTCTCACTTGGGTTGATTTGATTTTTGTGTATTACCTAAGGCGTGATGGTTTTTGTGTTTGTTTATTTAAGGTGTGCAGGTAGAAATAATCTCCTCTTAAAGTACAGCTCATATTTCAAATCACTGGCACCTCATTTTAGTATTGATACACATATTCTAATACATGCTTTTGTCAGTAACAGGTGTTTATTATAGAAGGGGAATCTGTTTATGCCTGTCACTAGATAATTCTTTCACTGAATGAAGAATGAAACGAAGCAGTTGTTTTAAAGTTTAGCTCACCTGGACTATAGTTCCTTGTATTGAATCTTATTTATGGGGCAGTTGCCCTGTGATGGCAGAAGTATTGTAAGCCAGGTATTTCTGTGCTTCCTGGGTTCTTGGGCACAATTATAAAACTGGTGAAACATGCATTTGGTTTTGTCACCCTACAAATGTCTGTTTGACCTCATGCTCAACTTGAGGAGGAGGGAATAAAGTATTTATAAAAGATCACGGCCTAAGCCTGGCCTTTAGGAAAGATCCAGGCTCCCAAGGCAGCTGAGGTGCAGCTCGGGCCACATGGGGGGACCTGTAGATTGAGTCTTGCCCACAGGACATTCCTGTCTCACTTCCTCCCTGGAGGACTCTAAATTGGCAATTTGGACAAAATGAGTTTGGACAATGTGTCCAAATGGCCTTGGAGTGAAGGACCTAGAATGGCTGGGTTTCAGCTGGCTCTGCCTGGGCTTTGGCTTTGTTTCTCTGCTGTGTTTAGTTGAGGGGATATGGAAAGGAGAGCACATGGAAATGAAATGACTGTGCAACAGCAGACTTACTTAATATGTATAGTCTGTTGTTTCACTAAAAATACGTATCTTTTATTCCCTGAATGCTTTGCTAAAGAGGCTTTATGCTGGCTTGGCAGCAATTCTCCTCGAGGCAGTTTTTTAAGGCACATGCCCTGTAAGGTGTTTGGTTTTGTTTTGTAAGGTTCAGCTTCTTAAATTTGTTACTGTTTTCCAGTGAACTTGATGATGACTTGCTTGGAGAGGATTTGCTAACTGGAAAAAAGGTAAGAGATGTGTATTAAAGTGAGTTGTTGCAGACATTAAAATGTGAATGTTGTTCAGCTTACCCAGTTCAGGTGCTTGGTTTGGCCTTATGTATTTTACAGTCACCTCCCCAAAGCCTGAAAGCCACAGGTACCTGAGATCTTCCTTATTGCCAGAGCATTCTGCACTCAGGGCTCTGTTTCCTTCTGTGAAATACCTCTAAGTGTGGCTTTTAAAAATAAAGCTTACAGGAAAATTCTTTTTCAACCCAGCTAAGTCTCCTGAATGCTAATTAGCATGATGGAGAATTTAATCCAAGTGCCAGTTTCTTTCCTATTAAAAATCACTTGTCAAAGTACCAGCAGTATTTAGCAGAGAGTAAATAAAAAAGCAGTCAGTGTTGTCTGTGAAAGTTCACACTCAGTGTGCACAATCTGCTACCTCGCTGTCTGATGAGTAGGCAGAGGATTTCCCCTTTAAAGTGCAAGGAAAAATATGGGAGCAGTTAAAACTGGGGAACATAAACAAGTTCTCCCCATGTCTGCTCCTCCTGCTGGTAACCTACTTCCAGAATTGAATTTTGTGAAAAGAACTACATGTATCTTTGGATTTGCCAGATATCTGTAGGAGAAGACAGGACTTCGGTTTGAGAAATGAAATTGACTGGTCACCTATTTCTGTATTTTGTCTGCTGAATGAATTCATTTTTAAAGTAGTTTTTAAAATTTTCCTTGGAGATTAGTAGTTAGTTAAGAAACCCAGCTTTATTAAGAGTTGAGTTTTATTTGTTGTAGTTTTTTTACAACCATCCTCCAAATGTTGGAAGTTAGCTTCTTACTCTGACAGCATTTCCTATTAAAGATAGGAAGTTCCTTATTCTCATGTACTGGTTTAAAGAGAACAAAATTCCAGGATAGTGGTTGTAGATGTTTGTTATACAGTTACCAAAACCATAAGCAGTTAACAACGTATACATCTTTGTACTATGAATGGAGTTGGTAAAGCTGCACTTACCTTAAAAAATTACATATGTGACTACTGACCAGTACTTGATTCTCCAGTGTATTATGGTTTTTTGTGCTTTTTCTGTTCTTCTTTTTAGTTTGCCATGTTACAGGGCAGTATCTGTGGGTACAGACTCATATGGTGGGGTAATAACAAATTTCTCCCAAAGTTTTCCCTGAGCTATTTAGTCTAAACTTCCTTCTACTTAATCTCATCCCAGTACTTTTAGGTAAATCTACCCTTGTGTAGTCTTTCTGGCCCTATTACTTTAGGGGTTGGAAATGTTGCTTAGCAAAAATGCAGTTATCTCTTCCTAGGGGGTAATTATTAAAAAAAACCCCAAACCAAATGAATGTTGTTTGATTTGACAGATTAGGAGGAGACACAGCATTTTCTTCTGGTTTTTTCATCACTTACAAACTAATCATGATTTTTCAGTTTTCTTTATCATACCCTTTCCTCCAGTCTCCTATCCCAGCTCTCTAGAAGTTGCAGTTCGTGCATTTTCTTGACTTCCCAATGCACCAAGGTCACAGGGCTGTGTACAAGAGCTAACCTTTCTTCTTTCCTGGTCTGTCTGAAATAAATTGTCATCTTTGGCTGTATTTGAGAATGGATCAGTGAAAAAAAGGGGTGATAGGCAAATCTGAGTTCTGTCAATTTCCATGGGATTGTCAAAGATGTATTTTAACATTTGTGATCTTGTGTGTTTTTTCTCATTGAATTAGGTAATTTCTCTGATTATATGGTCTTAGTTTGGCATATATTCTTCATAAAAAATATTTAGCGTTCAGTACTTAGTTAAAAGTTTGTATCTTTATGTTCATGATTGACTTTTTCTGAAACCTAGAATCAGTCAGACTTGTCAGATGAAGAGCTGAATGATGACCTTCTGCAAAGTGACAATGAAGAGGAACAAGAATTTCGGTATTTCTTTTTAAAATCTTGTTTTGGATAACTCAAAGCTATGAATGACTACTATTACTGATGACTAATAACTACTGAACTAAAGTTATTGATATATACTTAAAATAGTTTTGCTTTTTACCTAGCCGGCTACTTAGTGATATAAATATAATGTGTTCAGTAGCATTAACATTTCAGTAAAATTATTTGTTGTTTATTTTGATCTAATGAATTTATTCAAATCTGTAAAAAGCTTAGAAGAAATTTTAATCTGCTGTGCATATAGAATTAATTATAAGCACTTACAGACCTTTTTTTACTACCTCAGTATTGCTTACTGTGGCAAGCTTCCTTCTCCTATATAGTCCTTTTCTGCCATCTTTTCTTTTAAAAATCTGTCTGACCTCCTAAGACCCTAGGGAGGGATATTTGTGACTTAAATATTTGTGTACAATTACATAGCAGAAAATTTAGAACAGACTTAATAGGCTGGAGCAGGTCCTGCTGTGGGAGTTTCCTGAGCATCCTGCCCTGTGAATACCCGGTGGTGATACAGCTTCTCAGCTGAATTATGGGCTTTACAAATCGAAATGGGTGTCTTGTTTTTACTTTTCAAGCTGGACTGAAGTGGAGGGAAGATGCTTGTGATGCCAGAGTGATGCAGTGCCACTGCTGCTGTTTCTGGCCCGTGTTTTTCCTGCTTTTCCTTTACTTGTCAGGACAAGTCTTCTGAAGGGCTGTGAATGTCTATGTGTAACACACACAGGGGGATCTCCATCTCTGAGACCCCCTGTCTTTACTGTAATTAGGATAAGGATCCTGTCCCTGTGTTGGATTGATGAGGGCTTCCATGCTTCCCCATCAATCTCTTCATTGGCTGCCCTTTTCCTCCCTGCAGGAGCGAGGGTTGGACTGCTCCCTTCAAAAAGGGGAATCCCACTTATAGTTCTTCCTGGGGTTTTTTTGCTGTGTATCCTCCTTGAGACCCCTGGGTAGCAAAACACAGTGACCAAACACAGTGATGATAAAGTATCTCAAATGTGGTAATATTGCTCACTGGAAGCAGGTTTCTGTAGACAAGTTTTTCATTTTTAGCAGTTTTGTTGCCAGAGAGAGCCTTTCCCTTCCCCTTATGTTTCCATTCAACCTCATGCTTCTGTAGTTGGGAGGACAATGATAATCCTGCATAATGTCTTCACTTTCCTGTTAAATCTTCCCTGTCTTAGAGATGCAAATAGCTCAGAGCTGCCTGGATCTTGTTCCCCCAAACTTAGGAAAATGGTGAATAATAGAAATGTTATTTAACAAAAAATAAATTCTTTGTGTTCCTTATACCTGGAGCCCTGAAATCAAGAACTAGTCTGCTGTTGGTTAGTTGTTTTTTTTTATGTGGCACTAGCTTTTGTCAACAGTAAACTGTGAGCTTTGCTTTGCCTGCCTGCAGATTATAAACTTGCCAGTTTTTGTATTGATTGGTTTTTTCTCAGTGTCTATGCTAGTGCTAGTTAAGAATGTCTTAATCATTTAAATTCCAGTTCTTGACTATCTATTTTATATGATTTTAAGTAGATCATTAAATCTATCATAACAATGTAAGTTTGAATTCAAGATAATCAAGAATGAAGAGTGTTACTACATTTAGTAAAAATTATTTTACTAGTGTATTCTGAAAGATTGAGAAAACAGATGCAGTTATAGTAATTTTTGTGTATTTTTTGTTAGTCTTGGAATTAAAATTGAATCTAGTCTGCTTTGGTTACCAAGCAGGACTTTTGCCAGTTTGACCTGCTAAACCATCTGGTTGGTTTGATTCCCCTGGTCAAATAGCCTGCAGCTGGTGATAAGCTGCATTTTAGTATGCATTATGAGAACGTGGCATGGAGTCAAATAGTGTATGCAGTATAATTCTATCCACCAACTTGGAGATTTTGTGTTTGTTGGCTTTGTTTTGCTAAATCTTTGTGAGTAGTTGACAGTTAGACTTCAGCCTCTGAATTTTGCCCCTCTGCCCCAGCTCTCCAGGTGTCACCGTGAGCCTCAATGCCACCTCTGGCATCCTGACCTCGTACGAACTCTCCGAGTCCATCAACGACCCCTCACTGGAGCACGAGTCTGAGTATGAGCAAGGGGAAGATGAGATCGGGTACGACAAATCCGAAGCACCTGAAGAATATGCCTCAGAGTATGCAGAGGAAGGACATTATGAAGGCAATGATCCTGACCTGACAGAAGACCAAATAGAATATGGGGAAGAGCCTGGAGAAGAAGATGAAGTGCTAGACCTTGAAATCAATGAACCCCTAGATGAATTTCCAGTGAGTTTCTTTCTATTGTATCTTCAAAGATAACATTGCTTCACGTGCATAGGGTTTTAGACTGATTTAAAATCTGTTTACCTCCCTGGGGAGGAGGGGAAATTAGACCTATTATCACTGTCTGCCAGTTTCTTTATCTAGGCTGTGACAAAGTTTGTGTTGACAGCTTGTTTGGCGGTAGGTAATGCTCCTTTGTCATGCTGGAAAGCAGTTGAGAATCATGACCTTGAGGATTGTATCCTTAAGGAAGAAAACAGCTTTGTGTGGTGGAGATACACTGCCAATTGTTAGAAGTACTTAATGCAAAAGCTTTTATCCAGGCTTTAGACAAGATCTGATAAAGTCCTTCGAAGGTGAAAAGATTATTGACCTGCTAAAGACATCTTTAAGGTGCTAATATCCCAAAGTGATTGATGTCCTGCTTGTTCATCCTTTTTGTAACTGAGAGCTGTCTAAACCTGAATAAAGAGATTGGAGGTTAGTTCAGAAAATGTCACCTGCATAATTCAATATAATTTAAGCAGCATATTAGAGAACATGCACTGGCTTTAATTGCTAATGAAATGATTTAATCTTAATTAAAACTGTATGTGATCAGTGAGGTGTTTTAAAATACAACCAAACTTAAGAAAGATTTTGCTTTTGTTCATAATTTTTCAGAATTGAACCACTCATATGTAAGCACTTGCAGAATGCTTTAAGAATGTTTATGTTTTGATGGGGTAAAATCTGATGTTAATGTATATGTGCTGTAGATGGGTTTTTCCTGTAAGAAAGTCCTGCAGCATTTTGTTTCATGAATTTGTAATCAGTGGATGTAGATGTATAGAAGTAGTTGGGGCAAACAGTATGAAATGGGATCTTTATGATGATATTTCTGGGATATGAATGGAAACTGGTTTGGTTTTGATAATACTGAAATTACTGTCTAGTTAAAAGGCCTGCTAATAATGCTGTATATGTGCCACATAACTTACAGTTGATAGTTCTGAGAGATACAATACTTCTCTTCCACTCTGGAAGCTGTAACAATGCAGTCAGACCCCACCTGTTGTGCTGGCCTCTGTATTTTGACCTTCCTGTGTTACTGCTTTAGGATGAAGATTATATGCAATCATATAATGAGCAAGCAATGGAAGAACAAGGAGAGTATGCAGCTGATGAGGAGCTGGAGGAATCCCAAACAATGGCTAATGAATCAGAAGAGGTATGTCATGAATTTAATGGGAACTTAAAGTAACTGGTTCTGTTACAATTTGATTTTGTAGAATTGTACATGCTGCTGGGTAAGAATTGACACAACTTTGCCAATGTTGAATTATCGGTGGTAGTATTCTTTGTATAAGATGAATTGTGGTAGCATCTGTATTGTCAGATACATCAGTTCCCTCCTCCCCCTTGGGATTAAAGTCATAAGGAAGAGCCCAAAATGAGCATATTTAGTTTTGGCTTCACCATTAGAAACTCCTACCCATTTGGGTAGGAGATAACAGTAACACTGCACAGTCTGTTCAGTCTTCAAGAGCTGTGGTGCTTCCCTTTCCAGGTGGGTCATTGGTGCTGTTGGGATGTAAATACAGTTCTTGGGTATCCCCCTTTGAGGAGGAGTGTAAGCATGGAAGGTTTGGTGTTTTAGACAGGAGAAGGTCAGATTGCTGTTCTGAAAGTTGTGTTAAGACTGAAATTCCTGTGAGGTTTATCTTCTTTGATTAGAGAAATGGATGAGTTCCTTCATTGCAATAAGAAAGCTTATGCCAAAGTCTGCCAAGTGCATATTAACTGATTATAGCCTGGTAGTGATGCCTAAAGGTTTTTTAGCTTTTTATGTATTTTTCATATATTTATAGCCTTGTAGATTTTTAATGTATATTTGTGTAGCTTCTAATATTTTTCCTGCTGTCCCTCGCAGTTTAACAAACCCTTACTATACATTCTTGAAATTGTTTAGTCCTACTGTTAAGAAGAGAATTCCTGACAAGGACATCTTATTTTCTACCAAAACTTAAGAGACATAACAAGAAAATAGGTCAAAGAAGCCCCTGGACCAGCTCCAAGAAGCTGACTCAGGGGTGGGTTACTGGGATAACTGCTTTCTTACTGGATGTACTGGCTAGATACACTAATTAATTAACCTTATAAAAAGTAAGAAATCCTGTATCATGCATGTGCAATGCCATATTTTGTACACCTGAGAGCTTTCATTAAAGAATTGCTTTTTTATCTTACCACTTTACCTCTGTTGCTGGGTTTCTCCTTTTGTTATTAGGGAAGAGTATCATAACCGTTTTTAATTTGCAGCAAGTTTTTGATGTAAGATTTTTTCCTTTCCCCACCAGGAATCTGCTTTAATATTACTTTTATTCCAGTTCTTAATTAAATAGGATTGAATGGATTACCTGCTGAGAAGTGTAGTCAGAGTGTATTTCCTCTTTGGAGCTTTAACTCATCAGGAAATTAATTCCTCAAAGACACAGCAGCATTACTCTATGAAGTTCTGACAACTGGGTGTGCTGTGATGTTCCAGTTGTATCAAACCTATCTTGGTAAAACAACATTTTTGGTAGGTGGAGATCTGCATTGAAAGGGGCCACCTGCATCGTTCAGCCTTCACTGTTGCAAGAGTAACATCTTGCACCAAATATACCTTAATGTAGTTAATTTCCTACTTCCCAAGTGTTAAATCTACCCTCCAAAAGAACAGTGAAATCCTTGAACACTTTTTATTCCTTCACTGGGTTGATGATACACACTTTTGATACAGTCTTTTGGAGGTGGACTGATGAATTTGTGCTATCTGCAGCCACGGTCTGAGATGATGGACACAATGCATATCATGTAAAATAAAATATATAGCTGCAATTCACTGCCAAACACTGCTGTTAAAAAATAGCTTCATTTTGAGAGTATAAACTCTGGAGTGAGAATTCCGTAATAATCACGTTGTCCAAATTTGTCCAATTCAGAATTAAATTCCTTTCATTCAAAAGGTACCATCAAGGCAAGTTCTTAATTGATTTTGTTAATGGAGCTTTTACAGAACTTGCTCATCATTTAGGGTGAATCTTTTGGCCATATCTTCAGTTACTCTTATGTTTTGGCTTTATTCTGATGGTTTGCAAATTGCCACAAAATTCACTTTTCCAGAATAGTACCATCTTTTCATTCCTGTATTATTTTGTATGGATCTTATTTCCATTTGGCAGTAGGCTCACAGTTGCACTCTCCAAAGAAGAATACCACCATGAGAGAGAACCTTTGTAGAGTATTCACTTCTGTTCACTGCCTGGTTAGATGCCTGCTTCCAGCTCTGGAGAGTTTTGTTCTTTATTTGGGTGTTACATAACAGCACTTTCCCTTAAATCTCATAACAGCCACTGCTTGTAAACAGGGGTGAGGGTTGGTGCTCTCCTGCAACACAAGAGTGGAGCTGGAATGGATGCTGTACAAAGAGCATTATTATCTCTTGATTGAAATTTGGCATCTGAATAACAGAGAAGGTTGTTGGGTGATTTATTTTTAGCAGTTTCCACGTTAAAACCAACGGAAGCCTCTTACTATATTGCATGAAGGAATCTTTTTGTAAACCAAGAGAAAAGCTGACTGGCTGGAGAATGGGACCACAATGAGGGGAAAGAAGTGAATCAGGGAAGTGAAACACTTGTTACAAGTGGCACTCAGGTGGGAGAAGTGAGGAATAGGCAGGTAAAGTTTGTTTTTGAAACACTGCTTGAAATTGCAGAAGTTGGATTTTAAATGAATAACACTCAGTGTGGCTTCCTTGAAAAATGTAGTAATGCTTCAGAAAATATTTTTGCCTTCCTAAGGTATAAAGCAAAACCCAAGACCCTGAAGTTTCAACAGCAAATAGGTGTGGTAGAACAGCCACATGAGGTATCATGTCCTAAATATTTTTAGAGGAAAAATACCACTAATTACTTCTGTGAAATGATCATAAAAATTAAACCTTATGAAATTAGAATTTATAATATCTTTGTTTTATATTGGAATTTAGCTGTGAAGTCTATGATAGGGGATTTATCATTGCATAATTTAAATTGTGTCTTGGGTTATGCTGTTAAAAAATGAAGAATACTTTAATCAAGAAAGCATTTAGTGAAGAAGTTCTGCATACTGCTTTTCTTTTGATAGAGTACAGGCTTGGAAAAAAAAGGCCAGTGTGTCTATCTGACTTGTTCCATCTGTGTTTAGCCGAAACTTCTGCATTTTAGTTCTGTTGTTCAAGTTTGAAAACACTGGCTGCTAGCCTGGAGGAAAATGGTGAAAAGAGTGCAAATCAAACCCGTCAAGTTTTAAACATATTTTAAGGCACTTAGATTAATTTTTTACTTTTGTTTTCCATCTGTGAAATTGAGGTGCCCTTGGAACAGGTGTAACACCCTCTTATGTGCCCTGTTATTTCTTTATCCCCTAGAATTGAAGAATTGATGCTGCTTCAGTGTTAACCTCTAGTAGATGCTTCCACTTCCTTTTTTATGGATAGTTAGTAAAAGTTCTTCGTTTCACCTTTAATTTAGTTGGTTTTGCACATCTTAGGAATCTGTGGCACGAAGCTCTACTGAGCGTTGTTGGGAGGACCCCACGTTTGGGAGGACCCCACGTTTGGGAGGATCCCCCGTTTGGGAGGATCATGCTGCCAGTGTTCCTGCTCTTCCCTCGGGCTGTGCCTGTTCCCATTCCTGCAGCTGCCTGTAAGCTGGTCAGGGCAGGAGCACTCTCTCCTTCACAGCAGATATTAACCCAGCCTCAGGAGTTCTGCTCAGTGGCTGGGATTTATGGCAGTTTTTCAATAAGGATGGCAGGAAACCCTGACCTAAGGTCATTCTGTTTCTATGTAAGGGTCAGCAAAGCTCTTGGTGGCTTTGTGCAAGGTGTCACAGTGGGAAATGTAAAGCTCCCTTTGAGCAGAGCTGCTGAGAAGCCTTGGCTGCTGAGTCCAGTCCAGTGACCTCAAGTGGTCATTCAAGGACTGTTTATATAAATGCAAAGATATTCATGATTAGCAAGTATTAAAGAATCCTGTAACTAATAATAAGACTTTATTCTGTCTGTGCAGTTGTGTCTTGTTGAAACATAGAATCCATTCGTGCATCTTGGCAAAACAGCTCCTTCTATTTGGCTGGAAGCTGGAAAAGATCATGTAGAAACAATCTGCAGGGGAAGGGTGTGTGCTCCTAACCCTGCTCAGCCAACCTTTCCTGGAGCTGCATGGAGAGAACATAAGGGTGGCTGTCAGACATGTTTGTATCTCCATTGCAAAAATCCCTCAATAATAGGTGTAATCAGGCTTGGACGTGGGTCAGTTACCATTCTCCAGCACTGCCTTGCCTTGGTGCCTGCTTTTTTATTGGCTCCTTGGATTTTTTTTGTCTTTGATAATTAATGCTTGTATGGCTGTTGCTCATTAATGGGTGGCATGAGCATTATGCTGATGAATAAAGTGAGTCAGACCAAGACTGCAGAATTGGTGTAAGTCGGTAAGAGTAGAATAGTGCTAATCTAGAGAAGTTTGAGGTTCTTTTATTGTTCTGTAGGTAAGCAGTTGTCTGATAGTCTGTCAGAACTTGGGGTGTTTTCTTTTTTAGAATAGATTTTTTTTTTTCCCAGAATGAGTAATTGTCAAAATGCAACAGAGTTTCTACAGGTTTTTTTTACAGCATTTCATTAAAACATAGCAGAAGTTTTCAGGACAATGTAGACCTCATTAACCTCTCTAGTCCTGATTCTGAAGTTCGAGCTACACATAGAGCCTTGCACGATTAAGTTTAGCACTCACAGATGGGTTTACATGACTGAGACCAGTTTTTGATTAATAAAAACCAGAATTCCAATGTAGCTTTTAAGGGGCGTGGATTTGTCTGGGGTTTATGCTTTGGAGTAAAGCAGGAGGCTCTGTAGTGTGAGCATGTCTTGCAAAACAGGTGCTCCAGTTCTGGCTTCCAAATCCTGGTCCTGAAGGAAAAGTTTCTAAAAAGAAGCAGTGAGACAGTAAAATTATGGTGTTGGTGATATTTATAAAAACAGAGTTGATAGAGATATTGCTACTCCTTTCTCTTTTGGGAGTCCCTCTTTTGAAAGTAAAATGCCAGCCCTGTCTTTCTCTTGGTGTTGTTTGTTTTTATTAAACCATGTTAGCATCTCTTTCCTTGCTAACATCCCTCCTCTGTTCCATGAGTATCAACTGCTTGTCCTCAAAGGTATTTTGATTGTATGTGGATATGTTAATTACACAGTTGTGGATATGTTAATTACACAGTTGTGTTCAGTTTGGGTTTGCTTTTGAGGTTTGGATTTCTTTCAGTCTTGAAGGGTTTTTTTTTTTCCCCTGTTTTGCCTGTTTTTACCTGCTTTTTAAAAAACATTATAAAGTTGTTACACCAAAATAAATATATTTATAATGTGAAAGCCTTAAAGCCTTTTGTAAAATTTGACTGTTCTCTTAGCTATATCTTAGAGCAGTTTTGTGAGGTCAGAAAATGTAGTGCTTAAAACTTTGTCTGGAATGGATAAAACACACTTGGGATATACTGGGATCTACTGATTGGGATCTAATGGGATCTACAGTCCATTAAAGCCCTAAGTATGCAGATTATTTATTCACCAGACCCAATTTGGAGTAGTTTTGAGCTTGAGTTCACAAGGTTTGCTGTCTTTTACAGCAGAAAGTGTCTTGCCAGGTCAGCCTGTCTCTGATCTTGCTTCCCACCTTTCTTTTTGGTTATGGATGAAATTAGGCTGCTGGATAGGGAAATTTGCAATCTCTTGCACAATTATGCCATTAATTCTTTCTTGATTTGTGGTTTAATATCTGTCCACCTGACTGTCACACTTGCTGTGCCTTTTTCAGATAAATTTCTGCACTGATCTGCTTAATTAGACGATAAAACCATTTTTGCATGTTAGATTTGGCTCATTTTTTAACTGTCCTCAAGCAGCATAAAATTTATGATGTATTTAGTGGCTTTGCATAGAATTAAAATGCATGTGCAGGCTCTAAGAAATGAGCGAGTAGGCTTGTACAAGGAAAAATCAAATACACAGTAACCAAAAATTTTTATGGAGAATCATATGGTATTTTAGAACACTTCTCGTTTTCAACTGTAGAAATCAAATGTAACTTGGGTAACACTCTGAACATTATTTTCATCAGGCTTGCATGGGAAAATGAAATTATTTGTAGTTTATATTAATTTGAAGCAGATGAATTAATTTTCATTTGGAACATTGTTTTATCTAAATAAATGTACTCTGTTTTAGAGAGAACTGGGAAGTAAATTCCAGTAGGATTCTAGAACACAAATTCAGTATTTTCAAATTTTATTCAATCCTGTTCTCAATCTCCCCTTCAATTACTGAATTAAAACTGGGAAGTATTGGAGGAACAGACAAAGTAAAGGCATACATATTCATTTTGACATACCTAGAGGAATGAGGTTGAGATGGAAGGTTATCTTCATTTTGTTGTTGTTTGGTTGGTTTTTTTTCACAGCATGGTACTGACAGTTGTTAAAAGGTGAAAAAAATTAAAAAATTTACTGTTTTTATTACTTGAATCTGGTAGTTACCAAGGTTTGTGTCTTAGTCAATTCAGTGATAAAATGTCAATCTATGTGCAGAGGCACCTACTAATCATATGGAGGTTCCAACTGGAGTTTCAATATTCCCTTAAATATTACAGCAAATTTATTTTCTAAACAGATTTTACTTTATAATTTATTGTATAGTACATATATTTATATTTCTGAAAAATCACCAAGCTCTTAAATGTTCACTGAATTATATATGAGTACAATGTATAATGCCAGCAAAATTTGTAGAAAGAGGCTTTTAAAGAAAGCTTTGCTTTTGACACTGATTACAAGAGACTTCTTTTTTTGAGGCTGCATGTCTTCTGTTTTTTATGATTTAGGCAGCTATTGGTTCTCTGGAACTTCAACAAGAAACAAAGGAAGAATCTGACGAAGAGGAGGATGATGATGAAGAGTCTGGACGATTACGTTTCAAAACTGAACGGAAAGAAGGAACAATCATCAGGCTCTCAGATGTGACAAGAGAAAGGAGAAACATTCCAGAAACTTTGGGTGAGGTTTTGTGGCAGTGGAGTGTTTTGCAGAGCTATAATCAATTATAGTGAAGTGCAAAGGGTGTTTTAGCAGAGGTGTATTCCACATGTGTTTGCAACCATGAGACTGTATTTCTACAAACCAGATTGTATCTTCTTTATGCAAAAGGTGCTAGTGGCTTTACAAAATGGAATATTCTAAAAATAAGACTGCACTGAAATAACTAAATTTCTGCACATAATGGCAAGGTAAATGACAATTGCATTTGTTTTTATGTATCTGTGGATTTATTCTTAAGTTTAATATAAAAACAAGACCAGCCAATGAGGAGAAAACCTGTAGTGGAGCTTGACTGTTAAAGGAACAGTGATTTGAATTAGACTTTTAAATGTAATTCTAAGTGATCTGGGATGTAGCTCTGAGATATAAGGAAAAGATGAGTGCAAATGTGGATGATTCTATAAAAGGGTTTTTTGAACACTGATGTTTAGCAAAAACACAGTCTTGCTGTTGTGAAATGATTTCTACTCATGCTAGTTTTTCTTGATAATTTGTTGATAGAGACCAGATAACTGACCATGTGGTAGAAGGTTAAAGCACAAAAAATTCTGTTTGCATATAAATATCTGCTTCCTTTTGAGATTATAGAGCAAATTTTTACAGCTGCTGTGGTTTAAAAATGAAATTTCATTGCAGACCTACATCTCCTTACTCTAAAATATGAACATAGTTCAGAAAACACTTAAAGAGGAATTAACATTTCAGTTGAAGTTACAAACGTAATTTCCATCCTGTCACATTTTGGTGACCTTTTGTGACAGCTTGTCTCTATTGGAGGAGTGCATTCTTACTTACTGATTAAAGATGTCATTTGAAACCATTTTATTACCAGAGATAGTGAAATTAATCTTGACACTTAGAGACACTAGAAAAATAATTGCTGATTCACAGCATTAACTGTGTGTGTGAGAACTACAGCCAAGATGAGACCAAGTGTGTGCTGGTAAAAAAGATGTAAAAATATGGTGTTCTCAGTAATGTAGCTGAGATCTTTCCTAAACATTTCTTTATCCAAGATAATGTAAAGAATGGTTTTTCAAAGTTCAGAAGAGAGGTATTGTAGGACATCTATGCAGTTGATTTCTAGTGATACCAAGTTTGTCACCTCTAATAAGAAATACATAACTTCTTTCAGTGGATGTAGTTGAAGTCTTCTCAGAGTGGGAATTGTCATTATTCTGTGGATGTAGTTATCTGTTAAGGAATGTGAAGAGGAAAAATGTCTTTGGTATTACCAAGCTGAAGTATTCCCTCTGTATCTAATCAAAAAACTGCATCCCAAACCCTTAGACTTATGCAGAACCATTTGCAAAGTGCTAACAAAGGTCAATTGGATGTGGCAGTACTTCTTGTAATGCCCTGCTTGGTTGGCTTGTGTTCACTCTGATGACTGGTGGCTGAGATTGCAGGCAGGGCTGGGAAATTAAAGTGAGAGTTTTAAATTTGTCCAGTTGTTCTGTGCCCAGAAGCACAGAGTGTAATCAGTTTGCAGATCTGGGTGATGAGGAGAAAAGAAATGACAACTTATTGCATATATATATATAAATGAATATGTATTTATAGTTGTGCACGAGTTCTTAGCCAGCAAGAAGCAGTATTCATGTGAGTACCTGGCTGTCCTTTGGAAGAGCCCAGGGAGGGAAGGGGAATCTCTTCTTCCTCTGCTCATCACCTCTTTTCTACTGAGCAGTCTGAGCTTGCTTTCAGGGAAGCAGGGACTATTTTTGTTGCTTCCCTCCTTGCAAAACCGTCTTGCATGCCATTTCCTCTGCTTGATCTCTATACGTGGGACACAATGTTCTCAAGATCCAATATGCAGCCCCTCTAATAATGGAGCTGACTATGTTTTGCTGTGTGGTGATGTATAGCTACATACAGCACTTGAAGTTTTCATGGGATCAGTTTTAACGTTTGCAGGCTGTCCGTGGTTCTGAACCTGAGCTTTTGTGTCTAAGCAAAATTCTTCACGGTTGCCCTCAGTGGAGTGTTGTGGGGAAAGTATGCTTGATGTTGATGTAATTTTTTTTTTTTTTTAAATCAAATGGTTATGTTGTACTTCTGTGGTCATAAATGTAGTATGAATGTAAATTTATGGGGAGTTTTGTTTGGGACATTTTTTCCAAAATTGGTGTTACATGTGTTCACTTTCCTGACTAAAAAACTGAGCATGTGGACTGTGCCTTTAAGGACGTGGCCTTAAAAGTTGGAGAAATTTTGTGTAAAGTGAGGAGAAAAACAATATTCATTTTGAAGAGAGTGATTCTGCACATCCAAGATTGACAGACTTGACTTTGCATGGATGCTGTCATCCCTTCCCCAAACTTAATCAACATAGTGCTCTGAAGTAATTTTCTTAGGAGCAGCCCATTCTTTTTTCCAAAGTTGTTTCTGTTCAGTGTCCTTCAATCTGTGCTGCTGAGAGACTTGGCCATAATCTTGCTTTTTAGGAAGCCTAGCTCTCTTCCCAGGTTCATTAAAAATTGCTTTCCTCACATGTGATTTCTAAGCTATTTCATAGGAGCTTGCTTCTTACGTTGCATGGCTATCAGTGGTAGTTGTTGCAATGGCTGAGCTTTATTTTCCAGACTACAGCCTTGCTGAGTTCAGGGTTGTAGTCTGGAAGATGGCAGAGAAATTGCCCTGCGTGTCCTATTCCTGGGAAAACAAAACAGCTCTCCAACCAGCAGCATTCCCTGGATGCCCTGCAGGATTTGGATCCTTTCTGGATAAGGGAGGACAGTTACTCCTTTGCCACATAGTGGCACTGGTTTTCCCCATGTGTATATGGGAAGTAGGGGTCTTTTTCAGGCAGGTCAAGTCAAAGCCCACATTTGCCCTTTCATCCTTTTGGGTTTCTGAAGAAACAACTTGCTGCAGGTGTGGAGAGGAGGGAGACTTGAAATCAGAACTCTTTTTTTCCCACCTAACCAGCTTTTTTGATCCCTGGCAGCCAAAGATAGCTATGGCAGTTGTTTTAGTTGCATCTAATGCTTTTGATTGCTTTGGGTGAGAGTACATTTGTCTTAATTTTTGTCAGAAATGCACATCTGACAGGACTGTGGTTCCTTCTTGAGGGGCTGTGGTTCATTCCCTCGTTATAAGCATTCTGTAAGATTTTCCTGATAAAGGCTGATTGTCTTGGGCTCTGCTGTGCAAGATGCCTTGAGGGCAAAGGTAGCATTTCATAAGAGTATCTGTTAAGGCTTTGTTATTTAATTGTGGTGTCAGAGTGGAGAGAAAAGGAGGCAGAGAAACTTGTCTCATCACCAACATGTGAGAATGAAATAGGGAACTCTGGCAGATTCTGGACTGTTGGAAGGCTGTCATGTTTGCTGTGTTCTTACAGGCCATCAGCAAGTTCAGAACTTTTAAAAATTGAAATGCTCCTGCTTTGTGGAGGTGCTGAATACTTCTGAAAACTGGGACATGCAAATTTACAGTCTTTGCAGCTCAGTCATGCAGGTAGTTTTTGTAGCCGAGTAAGAACAACTGCCGCAGAGGGAATGCTCAGCGTTCACCCTTTTCTGCCCTTCTTTCAATCCTCGACTTCAAAGACTGACAGAGATTACTTATGAAGATGTTTAAGATGGTGGTTTTAAGTGGCTTTGGCCTTTAGACTCACAAGAAATTGTAAGTTTTCTAATTGATTTAGTTATATATTCTTGGTGGAGGATATTTAGTGGTGTGGAGAAATAGTTGTAGTGTCTCACGCCACATGAAAATTATTTTTATTCTTATATTCAGGTATTGTGGCCGCTGTGTGTAGTATTGCCAAGTATATATACTATAGTAATTCTAAATGGTTTTATTTAGTGGTTTAATTTTGCCTTGTTAGAGGTAGAAATCAATATTAGGAGTAACAAAGGATCTGACTGGCACATGGCAAAAGACCCAGCTGCATATTTTGAGTTAAAGTTTGTTATCCTTAAGTGATTGAAACCTGGTGAGTGGTACTGCTTATACTTTTATGGTTGTTTCCTGAAGTCTGTTGTAGACTTTTTCGGTATTTTATAGTAATTCATTACCTGGGTCTATTACTGCATCATTTCTTGCTTAATGTTGTCAGCATTGTCCAAGGTTTCAAACAAATTTGTCATCTTTGTTGATAACCACGTGTTCTCTGGTGTTTACCTGTCATGTGAGTGGGTGTTATCAGCAGCCATGTGTTTGACTTGAGCTGAGCATAGACTTTAATGAGTGCTCTCTCTTCAGTGGAATTATGACTTGTGAAGTACAACAGGTTCTTAAACCACATACAGTAAAACAGAAATTGAGTAGTTACGTACTAGAAACTCACTGAAGCGAGCAGAATATCCTTCAGAACAGGCCAATGTGCAGAAGTCTGGTGGATAAAATCTGTTCATATGGAAGATTCAAGAGATCCTTTACTGTAAAGTTTACTGGAGATTCATTGTCTTGCCTGACATCTGCAGATAAGTGAGATGTAAAAGGTAAAAGAACTTTGAGAGGAGCCACAGCCTCCTTTTAAAGAAAAAGGCAGAATTCAATATACCATCTTCAAAAAGAAAACAACCAAACCTTTTTGTTCATGTTTGTTTCATTTATCTGCTGCTTTTTGCAAAAGACACAAGTATCTGTGCCCTTTTCTTTTAAAGATGTCTTTAATGAAATGTTAACATGCCACCTAAAGGAGATCAAAGTGTCTGCAAATTTTACATTAGTCGCAGGGATTCTTCTATAGTTCTGGCACTGTTTTATTTGTCATTGTGCTTCCCACCTTTTCAGCACAAAGCTAAAATATTTTTCCTCATTTCTCTCTCCACAGAGCTGTCTGCAGAAGCCCAAGCAGCATTACGTGAATTTGAAGAAAGGGAGAGGCAGCTTAAGCAGGGGCGATACGGCTCCAGGAGAGGAGGGAGAAGAGGAGGCTCGGTTATGTGCCATGGAATGGGAGAACAAAGGAGAGACAATAATGACAGGGGGAGAATGAAGGATCACAGGCCTGCCCTGCTGCCAAACCAGCCATCAACAATGGTACCTTTTCATCCTTAGTATTCTTCGAGCATCCTTTCAGGAAGTTGTGGAGAAACGCATTTTAAATCATGAATCTTTGGAAAGGTGGAATATATATTCCACCTTCTGCTCTTTCAGGGCGCTGTTAGGCAATGTGGGCTTTGTGTGATGTGATGATTGTGAAGTATGTGCTTAGTCCTGTTACTGGCTTGAGCAATCTCAAGGCCTCCAAATGAACAGTACATTTTGACTGGTAGATCACAGTCAGACTTACCCATGAGAATGGAGGAAAAACTGAACTCCTCTGAGAAGTCTTCTACATGCAACATGGAAGCATGTTCAGTCCCACATTATTCATAATAATGTAGTTTAAAAAACGTGATTCTGTAAAATACTTCTTGGGTTCTATCAAGGTAATATTTTTGCTGATACTTCTTGAAAAAATCTATTTGCATGTAAGCTATGCTACTGTGGAGGTAAATAGAACCCTAGGACAGTAATCCTACTTCACCACTAGATAAGTTATTTTGGGATTTCGAATGAAATTTAGCTTTGTTGCTACTTTCTTTTTCTCCTCTGTGCTTTGTATCGCAATCTATAAGACTCTACTTTTTCCATCAAAAAAACCCTACAAAAACCAAAACCAACTTCAGCAAGTGATCAAGAGGTCAACATTTATTTTTGTTCACTGTCATAAAATATACTGGAAGCTGAGATGGTAGAACGAAGTCTGTATATGTCTTTGCAGGACAAGGTCATCTGTGTTAAAGGTGATTTTTTCCAACAGCAGTAAGTAGGTGCTGGTCACTGGCAGGAGTTGGTGGATATCTCAGTGCTTGAGAACCCTGCAGTAGAGTATTTCGTGCTTTTTAAGCAGTGAAGGTTGAATAATTTTTTTTCTGTTTTGCTGCAGTCCTTGCAAGCTATTTTGATTTTAAATATAAATATTTTTTGTGCTCATCAGTGTCTTCTTGTGCACACTATGTAGCTGCTTTGCTTTATGTATATGGCTGTTGAAAGAAACAACCTGTCACATCTTTGTTGCTAAAACGTTGCCTCTTTGGGTCTTTTCTTGTACTGCCATTTGGAAATTACTGGAGTAGGACTGATACCTAATATCAGTGACTTCAGAGGCAGAAGAATGTCTCTGGAAAGAAACACGGTATTTTTTTTATTAGCACTGATTTTGGCCATTTGTTTTTTGGGAGTTGAGCAGCAAGAGACTTTCTTCTGTCAAAGATAGCTTTGAAAGGTATCTTTAAATGAATTTTTTCTTCAAGCAATATGAATAGGTGTGAATCTGTATTTTTACTTAAGGTGCTAATGCTAGGTCTGTTATCTCAGAGAGGTTCTTCTATCAGACAAAAGGTAGTGGATTTGTTTTGATACTAGGACTCAGATTTCTAGTGATCTTCACACACACCTCATTGCAGTTGATAAGTTTCCAGTGACACATGCAGAACCCTGCTGTATGAAACTAGACAGTGTCACTGTTAAAAATGAGTGAATGTGTCTGCATTCCCTGTGTGCATCCTTGCTCTTTGCTGTCCTCTCCTTCATATGAATGTTTTCGATTGCTCCTTTGCTTTTCTGTGCTGATGTTTTTTTAGTAGTTCCAGTTGATTACAGGAAAAAGAAATTTCTCTGTTCATAATTGACCTTAATTGTTCTCCAGAGATGTCTTGGTTTTGTACTCATTTATGTCAGGATATTGTAACTTTAAATCCTAGTGACTCTGTTCTTTTGTCTGACTTTAGACTCACTCACAGAGGTTAATTCCAACACACCAGCAACCTGTTATGAGTCTGTTCCAGCAGCAACAGCAGCAGCAGCAACAACAACAACAACAACATCAACAGCAGCAGCAACAACAGCAGCAGCAGCAGCAACAGTTACAATCTCTGCTTCCTTTACAGCATCAGCATCATTCTTCTCCTCCTCCAGGGCTACATATGCCCCCTCAGATAGAAACACCTCGAATAATGATGACTCCCCCTCCAGTGACACCTCAGCAGCCGAAGAACATACACATAAATCCACATTTCAAGGGGACGGTAGTGACGCCTGTACAAGGTGAGCTTTCTGAACACCTTCCCAGTCATGCAAGCGTGACTCATCTCACTCTTTGCCAGAGATGGAACAATTTGTTTGTTTATCACTTCACAGAAATGTGCTTCAGGCTGCTATTTTTTTCACGAAGCTTGAAACAAATGTTTTGCCTGAAGTAAGACATAATGTTGTTGGGCTGTGGCCAATTGAACAAGCAAAGCCTTTTCAGCTTTTACCATGTTTGCTATTCTAATGTAAAGCCTGTGAAGAGCAGTAAAAATGGAAACTGAAAAAGAGAATGTGCTTTTCAAAAAACAATAAACGTCAGTTTTCAGAACTAGGAAAGA
This sequence comes from Daphoenositta chrysoptera, assembly GCA_013397915.1. NCBI lineage: Eukaryota > Metazoa > Chordata > Aves > Passeriformes > Daphoenositta > Daphoenositta chrysoptera. Next base: position 2,296,321 of record VZRO01007802.1, on the reverse strand, counting down.
GCAACAGTTTGTAAATTCCCCAGGACATTCCAACCACTCACAGAATGACCATACCTGTTCTGGTGAGAGGGTACTGAGGCATTCCTTGCAATGTAATTGCTCTGTGAAAGATACCACTTGCTGTCCTTACTTGACAAGATTCGTGCCCTCAATTCTCCTTTCAGGGCCACATCTGTAATCGTTTTGATTTGCATATATACGAATGTGTTTTTTCTCTAAGTTAACACAAACGTTCTTTGGGATATGCTTCTTAGGGTAGCTCTCAGCAAAGCTGTTCCTGTTACTGCTTATTTAGGGAGTGTTTAATCCCAGAGAAGGTTAAAAAAAGGGACACCTGCATAGCTCTGATTTCTGATTATGTTGGGACAAGACAGACTGAAGAAATACATAAATAGTTATACATATTTACCATTAGGTTTTCTGTATTTTTCCCCCTTCACATTAGCAGAGCTCCAAGCCAGTGCTATCTTTGCTTCATTTATTTGACCAATGAAAAGCAGGAATTTGGCAGGGTAGAATATTGCGAGTATATGGAGGTCTGTCTGCTTCTCACAGATGGCTTTGTAGTAGCTGTGTCAGAGAGCTTATTTTGCTTTTCCCTGTGGTGCTTCCCACAAAATTATGCATCAGGACAGATTACCTGGAAACACTCCAAAAGACCCTTTACTCTTGGATTTGTGCCTTCTGTGCATTTTTCTAGCACTACCAAAGTAAGTTACTGTTTAGTGAGAAGTGTGCTTAGTGCTTTTAGAGTATTCTAGATGCTTTTTCTCTGTCCCTGTGAAACAGTACCAGATCTGTTTTATCTATGTTATCAAATGTGATTGTAATGCTGGGAATGGCTACTGAGGATTTGTGCTTTTGCCTAATGTCAAAAGTATACCAGTATATTTTCTTTCTTTTGTCTGAGGAGTTTTTATTCACATTACTGGGCAGCTTCAAGCTCTTCTCAGCTTTACCACTATGTCTGTGGCACTGTGGCTGTTGCAGGTCTCTTGCTTGATCTTGTTCATAGTCTGTTTTTCAGTCTTCCTGCACATCCTCATTTTCACAGAGTTGTGTACCTCCTACAGGTTAGGAGAGCTTCAGTATTGGATTTGTAAAGGGGGGTGGAGGGGTCTTGGGGATTTTTAGATCTTACACCTGCTGACTTTATGTGCACATTCATTTCTGGGCTTGTACAAGTCCAGGTGTTCTCTTTGCCTGAGCAGCCCTGGAGAAGGAGTGATCAATTGTTGAATGGTGTTAAAACCTGCATTCAGCAAGGACATTCTTTGCTCTGTGTATTGATGGCAGCTGCTTCATATGAAGTCCCTTTGTGCAATTCATTTTACTGAAAGAGTCCTTGGCAAGACTGCTGAATTTTTCTGCTAATATGTGTGCAGCATACTATTAAATACAATCTTTAAGTCACTGTAGAAATTTAATCTTCTCGATTAGAGAGCAGGTATTGGAAGCTGAGTCTTCTGCAGTGACTTAGAGTAGTGCACATCTCAATCTTAATTTGTGGCAGTACAGTTATGTTACATGAAAGTAAACACTTGCACACCTAAGGAAAACGTGAAAATGTGTTGGAAATCAGGAGCTTTCTGTAGATAAATGAGCATAATTCTAAAATCTTCAATGGTATTTGCATATTAAGATGAATTTTAAAGCAGTCACTGCAGGCAAATGGTAGATACTAATTCCAGTGTAGAGAGTGCTGTTCCAGACTTCCTCTTAAAAAGTCCTCCCTTAATCCATCTGCTTGAAGCTCAGTAGGCAGAGGCTGGTGGTTGACAACATCAGGATGTGTTTCACTTGCAGCATCATTTCTTTCAGGGTAAGGGGAAGGATGAAAGATCAGATTGACTTCGTGTTCTTGATGATGTCCTGCCCCTCTTGGCTGAACATATTTCCAGATACATGAGGGCTTTTACACACTGGAGAATACAGTCAGATAGGTGCAAAGTTTATTGGGATTCTGTTGTTGAAAATGTGATTCCTGGAAGCTAAAAATGCCATGTCTGGAAGTGCATGATATGCACACTTAGGTTCTGGTAATTTTAATGGTGTGCTGTCATGTTTTAGTGTAGACTGGCATTTTTTCCTCTCTAATTTTATGGCAGGATTAAGCTCACACACTTCTAATTGTCAGCACCAGGGACACTTTTCCTTACTGCAGATCATAGAAATACACTTTTTAAACATTTTTTTGGTTTGAGTTAGACTTGAAATGCATCGAATATATCAGTATTTTCTAAAACAGACTCAAACCTTCCAAAAATTGTTACGAAATTTTCATGTGAATAAAATATCATGTTTAAGAGCTCTAGTAGACAGCTACTTCAGCCTGGAAGGGAGTAGAAACACTGATGTAGAATCCTATCATTGGCTTATTCCTTTGATGTTTCAAAGGCAAATCTCTTACAGTAGCCACCATCTCCCTGCCCAGCCATGAATCCTGATTCAAAAAAATAGTTACTTTCAAGTCAGTTTTGTTTCAGATGGATTGGTACTATTTTTAGTCTTTGAAGCTTCATAAATTATTAAGGACTTGGTCTGTCAAACCCCTAAAAGATGATCCTCTGTGGATACCTGCTGCAGGTGTGTGCAGTTGGTGTTCACCTGTGCCTCCTGTGGCATTTGAATCCCATGTCTGTTGCTTGTCATAGAGTTTTCTCTTTTCTTTGTATCCTATTCTGTAAATTAGTTTGGAGTTGTGAGTAGCAATTTTTGCTGAATGCATGTCCAAATTTGAGTATGATCAATTTATTAGTGCTGGAGGACTGTACATAGATGCACTATAAAATACTGATTTAACCTGTGATAATAGGTGTTGCATTTTTTCCCCTAAATGTTTATACCACGAGTAACTATTTCAAGGATACTGTGGTGCTGCCAAAATTGACATGAACTAATGAGCAGTTTATGGCAGCTCAGTATGCCATTTACCTTTTGAAAACTGTTTGGTGTCTTGGGAAAAATCACATTGTAATTCTCCTGAATAATCAGTGTGGGAATTGCTTCTTCATCTTTTCAAGTAGAGCGTTGGAATTTATAGCAAGAAGCAATTTAATCTTCTTAAAATAGTGTCTTACAACATGCTGTGTATTATTTTTGAAGCATACTTTTCACACCTATGGAATATTTGACATCAAGAAAATGAGGGCTTGAGACCTCTCTGCTGCTCAAGCAAGTGTCCAAGGATTGAAAGGGCACAGAGTTTGAACTACTATCTTTCATGAGTATTAAATTAATTTGTTTGAAATATATAAATATATAAATTTATGTGCTACTGCTGGAGGCATATAAAAAATAGACTCGAAATAGAACTCAAGTGCTCTGTTCAGTTGACATTTCTCTGTTTCCCACCTTGTGCTATTTTTCTTGGTGCCCCTCTGACCTGTAATACCTGAGCTATTTTAGGACTAGGATTGTCAGGAGCATCCTATCAATTTTTTTCCATGTGGCCATGGCTGTTTGATACCAACAGATGTTCATTAGAAGCCAGGATGGAACTATTCAAGTCATTTTCTGGTGTAATGTGATACAAAGCTTGCACACAGTCCTCCTGTGCTGAAAGACTGCTGCAATTAGTTTACCCCATCAGTCTCTGAACCAGCAAACCACAAGTACTTAACAAAAGTGGACAGAAGCCAGGCATGGACATGAACTGAAAAAAACCCACTAATGCATTAGTTCTTGTGCCTTGGTTACCAAGGGAAAAGGGATTTTTGAGGCATCTTGAGCAAATTTCTGTGTTGGGAAATGCATCCAGCTTCTCTCTCAAACTAGCAGCATTTCTTACATCTTTCCTGCTCTGAAGTGTGACACAGTAGCTGTCTGCAAAGTCAGGACTTAACCCTGCCTGGAAAATGTTTTCCTGTTGCTTTCAGAAGTGCTAAAAACAAATGATGGAAGAACCTTACTAAAAGCTTTTTGTAAATGAGCAAATACATTCTCTGTGGTTTAAAATGCTTTATTTAACTTCTCTAGGCCTTTCGTTTAATGTGGAAATGTTTGTATTTTTAACCACTTAGACAATTTTGAGAGGAAATAAAAAGCGCACTGGAAAATGGGAAAGCTGTCATTACATCTCGTGTTGGGGATTCGAATATGGGTTCAGTTCCCAAGGTGATCCAGCTGTAGCACTTTGTGCATTTTGCCATAACATCCAGTGAATGTTTTGGGAAATAGCTTTTTGTGACTAGCATTTCAAAGTGCAGTTGTAAGGGCAAATCGTCCGTGTTAATCCCCCTGAAATACTAGTTTTCGAGGTTGTTTTTTCAGAAAAAGGTCTGCTAATTCTTGTTGGTGTCTCTGTGCAATCCCAGTCTTTCATCTGAGATCAGCTTTCTGTGATCACAGTTGCACACACTACTGTGGTGGCAAGGCCAGACTAAGTAGTTTTTGTGTGTTGTTAATTGCAGCTGCCTCATTTTACCCTCATGAGCAGAGATTTTTACCAGTTCATGTCCATGCTTCTTGTGGTAGCTTGGTGGTGAGACTGGGAGGTGCCTAGGAAATGTTGAGTGGCGTGAAGTTGAGAATGCAAATTAATCATGTATCCTTCTGCTTGAAACATGAAATTACTGTTAGTGTCTCTGTCAGCTTTGTCTAAGAGATGTCTTTGGCTGAATAACTATTCTAGTTTGCTTTCCTGCAACAAGGAGCAATTTAATCCTGGAAAATGCAGAACTAAATTATGTAAATTAACTAGGAGAATCCTAATTGCCCTGTTGCATGTTGCAGGGGAGGGAACGGTTGCTCAAAGTTAATTGTAGGAACTGTGACATGTGAGGGTAAAAGTAGCAGATTTTAATCATGGCTTTTTATTGCATCTGCTTTTGGAAATAACTACAGCAACTGTTAGGTAAAACAAATGGTGTTAAAAGGTGCTTCTTGTTTCAGTGCCCTTGCTGCCAGTTCCTGCCCAGCCAAGACCTGCTGTAGGACCCCAGAGATTTCCTGTGAGTAGCAGCTGTTTCTTCTTCTCTGATATGGATAAGCATACATTTGCAAGGAAATATTAATATAGCAAATAAAAGCTGTTCTAGTGAAATATAATTTTAAGGATTTGTAAATATTGACAATACACTCTGCAGTTGAAAATGTTTGTTAAAAGCTTAAGGTCAATGGATTTTTGAGAGTAGAATTAATTCTGTTTAACTGTAAAGTTGTTGAACCAGTCTCTCCAGTGGGAAAGGCATGAATGCATCTTGTCTTAAGGAATATGGGCTTCATTTTATTACTTGACTCTTTCTGTATAAATAGAATCCTTATTTTATTTGATATAATAAAAGGCTATTTGAAATAATCCCTGAGCTTAAAAAGCAGTAATATATATTTATTGTAAAATGCAGCAATCATTTTCATCATTACTAAAGGTATTTCAATGCCCTCATGTTTTTTTATATAAAAAATGGAACTGGCATTGCATGACCTTGCTTTCTTTTATGTTACTAATTTTGAAAACAAACAAGACACTTAGCTGCTTCACTAGGCTAATTGCTCTTCATAATTATTTTTTAGCTCTGTGAATGGAAAGACTGCATGCTTCTAGAACTTTTCTTATAATTTCATAAGTTTGGTTATTCTAAATTTCCAGTTGAAATGGTCCACAGAGTATTAAAATAAGGAAAAGAAAACCTTGATTGTAATATTGCCTGAAGTATTTTCAAGTAAAAACCTGTATGTTATGCTTTCCAAATATATAAAACACACAAAAAATATTCTGTGTTGATGTGTCAGGGGTTGAAGGAGGAAAATAGATAGTCTGAACATCTGTGTAGTATTGCACAGTAACTGGCACAGGGATCAGATGTGTTGGAAAGAAGCAGATTTCAGAAACCTGCTGTGACTTTTGATTGCCCGGTGCAGACCTGGTTGTTTTTAATGCAGAATATTTTTCATACAGGACATGTAGCTGAGGAATTGTGATGTCTGTATTTTGCAGAGAAAACAGTCTTTACATTGCTGCGTTTCTTCTGTGAAGTCTTGAAAGGTTAAGCAGTAAACCCACAGTTTCATTAAGTAAATTCATGTTATATTTTATCTTAAATATTTTTGAGGGTTTTTTCATTAAAAGTATTGTGGTTTTCAGAGGAAATATTTTTTTTCAACAGCCTTTAGTATTATGGGAAGACCTTATTTACATTTTGAAAGTAATTTTAATTGTTATTTTTTATGAAAACAAGTGTCTTGCATTTGTTTTTCTTTGACACTAAGTTAATTTGCCAGTAAACACAAATTGGGATGGAAAAGAAATTGGAAGATAAGGAGTATCTGTAAAGACATTGTAATTGGCATCTTTGAAGTGTGTTTACATCAGTGTAGAAAAATTGGAAATCAATTTTTTTTCAAAGTTGACTGTGAAATTAGGTTTTAATTCTGTTCACTTTTGGGGTTGCAAGTTGAGAAGTATTTCAAACCTAACTAATCTATATGCAACAGTTTTTAAAAAGGAATAAAGTAAATAGAACATTTTTTGGTAGGACTCTTGGTCCTTTAGCCTGCAGGAAAAACTTGACTGCTTGCTGCCTTTGTATTTATATAAGCAGTGCACCAGAACAGAGTCAGTGTAATTAAATTTTCATAAGGAGGAGGAGGGCTGACTTAACTAAGAGGATCTGGCACTGTCATTTGGTTGCCCTGAGTGGTTTTTTTCTACTTCAGCAGTAACATGCTGCATGACCCTGAGAAGGTTCATCTTCCCATGGCTCACTGAGTTACCAAGTGGACTTCCCTTATGAAGTACTTTATAAATTTTGCATAGGTTATCAGTCATATTAGGATTAGGAATTAAGTGTCACTGTGTACATATCTCATGTTTGTTTTATTAAATGTAGTATGTTAGCTCTTGAGCTGAAGACAAATTTGCTTTCTGACTAACGTTTTATCTTGCAGAACTACCTTTTTTTCGGTTACATGTCAGATGCCTTTGTGCCATTATAATTCACTTGTTTATGTATAAATGTTGACTTAAAGCAATGCATGGTTAGACAATTTTGACAAGCCATTTGAAAAAGATCAAAGACTTATTCCAGACTACAGTTCATTCAGCCTTTTCTTCATTGTATAAAGAATCTCTGGATATGTAATAACTTGAATTTGCTCTTGTTTTTAGGATTGCATAATCAAAGTATAATAGTTAACTGATTTTTCTGATTGCTTTGCTTCTAAAAGATGGTGGGGTTAGAATTAAATGTTTGCAGTCTGCTTTCCCCTTGAACTTTGAACAGGGTGGTTTCTTTATATTGAATGTGGCAGAGGTAGAAACATGAAAAGTAATGAAATTCTTGCAAGAAGAGACCAGAAATGGCCAATGCCATAACTGAAGCAAAAACTTGTCTCTGAGTTTCTATCTTATCTAGGAGAGAAACCTCTCAGTGCAGAGAGCCCGTGTGCTCCAAATATGGGAAGAACTTCAATCAGAGCTGATCAATTGCCAGTCATAAATCTGTTGGAAACCAGGTGTTGCTAATTTAGGGCTGATGAAATGACTTGTAACCATGTAATGGTTAATTCTTACAACCTTTTACAGAAGGATGTAATTGAAGGGTTGAACAAAGTTGTAATGAGCCTGCTCACATATGGTGTGAGACCTAAATGATAGGAAATAATGTAGTGCTATGTCAGGCTAGTGTTGATCAGGACTGAACCTGCTTAGAGTGGGGACTGATTAAATTCCCTTAACCTTGAATCTCAGTTTTAGTATTTCAGGGTAGAGCTCATTGTACAATTATTTCTTTCTTAAAACTTAACTCCTGGAATGTTCAGAGAGGGAGTACTGGAAAAGATGCAAGGGAATGCATCTGTGTTGCAGACATAGAGTTATTTTAACAGAGTAATCTTGAATCAAGCAATCAAATTGTCTTCTCTCTTAAGCTTTTGAGGTGACTTGGTGTGAATGATGTTTGAGAGCTATGTGCAGGTGATAAGGACTGAGTAAGTGGTGGATCTGAGGTGTGTCACAGCTGAGAAACATGGGGAACTTGTGGGATCTGGGAGTTAGGATGTGAATTCTGCTTGTCTGAATTGCACAGTACTCGTGGCTGTAGTTCATAGTAATCCAGTCTTCAAGCATGGTTTGAATTAACCTGGAACTGTGCAAGTGCCAAGTGCATGTTTTCTTTAAACAGTTTAAAGAGTAGATTAAATAACCTCTTTGGCAGAGTCCTTCTGAGGGTCTGGCTTTATCATCTGCCTTTGCTTTAAAGTGGTTAAGAGGCCTTTTCCCGAGTTCCTGTCCCAGTGTCACAGTTGGTATTTCACATTCTGCTTTGGGGACTGGTCCATTTAAAGGAAATTCAAAGACTTTATTCACAGGACTGGTCATATGGGTCTTCTGAACTTCTCACGTTTTCTGACCAATTTACTAATTCTTGTGGATGCCCCAGTGCAGGGACAGAGCTGAAGGGTTTTATGTTACACAAGAGGGACCACTGTGATTCCTGTCTTTCATCCAGTGTTTGTTATCTGGGCTAATTTCTCTTTCAGTTCCTGTGTTCTGTGAAGAAAGATGGGGTAAAACAAGGGAAGAGGAGATTAAATGGAAGAGGTATCTCTAAAAGGAAATTCAGAAGGCTGCTGCTGACTCCTACAGAGGCCAGGCCATTAGTGAGTGTGAAGCTGGGAGTTAAGCTGGTGGTCCACGTTTTTTCATTCCTTATGTGGGTCCACCAGTACATTCCATGTCTGAATACGTCAGTGTTTGCCTGAAGAAAAATTTAGAGAGGCTTTTGGTTTCAAACATCATTTATTTAACATAATGAACACCGAAGCAATATTACTGTGTGACACACATGTGCAATATTTCATGGACATACAAAAGTGAAAGAAGTGGTGTCGTGCCTGCTTTGGGATGGAACGTGGCAGAGGGAAGGTGGTGTCAGTGTTCTTCAGCCAGAAATTGTGAGGTATCCCTAGAATCCAGGTTTGTGGAGAAAAAGAGGCTGGGGAGACCCTGCTGAAGGCAGAGGGGGATTCCTCAGGTCTGAGGCCGTTTCCCCTCTCTCTGTGACCTGGATCCTCCTCTGAAGCTGCTGCAGAGAGAGCAGAGTGTATTAGTGGAGTGGGATGCCTTTTGCCAGGAAAACTCTCAGGAAGTTGGGATGAATTCTCATTTAGCTGCTGCCCTTAACCTCTTACCCTGGGTGTGGTGTGATCAGGGCAGCTGTCCAGCCCACAGGCACGTTTGGTCAGCTTGAATTTCAGAGCAGAGGGAATGGTGTGAAGTGGCACCAAGCACAAGATAAAGTGGCACCAGTGTCTACCTGACTCATTTGTGCCAGGAAGGCTTTGCTATTTTTTAATGCACAAAGCTCTTCTCTTTTGATAGGACACCTTAGTGCCCTGGGTGGGTGTCTTTCAGATAACTGTTGGATTCACGTCTGAAAAAGTTGAATTGTAAAATATAAATTATGTTTTATTCAGTATTTTTAAGACTTTATTAGGGTGACTTATCCTCAGGCCCTTGTGAATAGCATATGTTGTATGTCTTTGATTCCCAGGAGGTTTTGACATGATTTGTTTTTGGAACTTAGAACTTCTTTTTAGAATAATCTTTATCTCAAAGCATACTTTTTTTCCCTTAAACCTTAAAAGCCTTAGTAAACTTTATGTTCTCATTCAGCATGCTGCCACTTGATCTCCAGCACCAGTAGGTGGTATCTCAAATGCTGTGAAAGGCAGTTGATTAGTTTTGATTCATTTTTTCCACCATTTCTGGAAACAGTAGTTTGAATTCTGAGCTTTCAAGTATTGTTTGTGTTCCAGACACTGTTTTTAAACACTTCTTTATGATTTAATCTGTGAGAGATTTTTAAACAAGTGACTGGTCATTGCTCAGAACAGAAGTTGGTGTCCTTCATGGTCACGTACTTGAAACATTTCTTTGAAGAAAGCAATATATTAGTGCTATAAAAATTAATTATAAAAGGTACATTAGAATACAGCTTACATATTTTTTCCTGGGTGGTCCTGGAACTGATGTGTATCACCCCACCACCATTTTGCCAAACACTTGTTGGCTTAATGGTATCACAGTGGGCCTGGGTCTGTGGCTGCACCACCTCGTACAGGTGTAGAGGCAGAAATTTGCAGTGCTTTAAAAACAAGACTCCTTGCAGTCGTGTTTGCTGTGTGTTGTGGGAAATGCAAATAGGGAGTCAATTTTTTCCCCATTGTTTAAAATTCAATCATGAGTTGCTACATGCGAGTAAGGGTTTTTTAGCAATTGTTATTGAAGTGGGCTCGTATTCTGCAGTACTCACAGTATAGACTAATTATATCAACAGCCCTGCATCTGACCGCAGTCAGTCATTTTAAACTGATATTTAGTAACTTGTACGTGTTTGCAACGGTACATATGTAGGAGACAGACTGTTAATGGAAATAAAAAGCCACTTGTGAAAATGATTCTCTTACTTCCTCACAATTATTTTGCTTTAGCTATGGCTTCACTATAATGAGTAACAGTAAATGAAATTTTCACTCTATCGCTGTGTAGTAGTGGCAGATCACAGGTAGTGTAGAAAGCGTTTTGTTTTCATTTAACAGGATACATGGTATCAGGTGGTGTTGATTGACATTTCTTGGATACTGCTTTACACAGCATTTCATGCAAATCATGTTTGAATGAGACTGCTGCATCAAATTACATTTCTTTCAGATTATAGCCCTTGCAGATGTGAGACAGAGCTTGTTCAGCAGCTAGCAAAAGGCTTTGGTTTTTAACAGGTACTGTTTTCACAACTTTACTGCAAAGCTCTGTAATTACAGCACTTAAGATAGTGAAGGAATGATGGGCACTTTCTCTTATCAGATCTATAAGTAGTAGCAAGCAAATGCAGCATGAGATCCCTCCAGCTGTCAAGTATTGTCAGGCTGCCATAGAGGGAATGCAGTTTAAAATGCAGGTGACATAATACCCAACATCCTCCATTTGCTAGTGGGCTTCTGATTAATCACGATTACCATACATTATCATACCATCAAATTTAATCATATCAATGAATTCCCATCTGCAGGAGGAGCAGCAGCAGCTAAACATGATGGTAACAGCTATTAAATAAGAGAGAAATTGCTGCTTTCTAAATGTAGTAACCCTTTAACTTGTCATGCTGGCTCCAGTGTGCACATGCCCTGTAGACATTAAAATGAAGTAGAAAACTTGTGCATTTATATTTTATAGTTACTGTCATTTATCTTTCTGTTAGGTGATTGCTATTTGGCACAGCCAAGGGAAAACAGAGTTACAGGGTTTTTTTTTCCCGTGTTAATAATGCTAGATTTTCTTCAATCTCAGCTTTACTCCCTGCTAAACACAGAATCACAGAACGGCTGAGGTTGACAGGGACCTCTGGAGGTCACCTGGTCCATCCCCCTGCTCCAGCAGGGCCACCTGAAGCCAGTTTTCCAGGACCACGTGTGGATAGCTTTTGAATATCTCCAAGGATGGTGCAAGTGCTCAGGCATCCTCAGAGTAAAAAAGTTTTTGTTTATCTAGATATGTAGGTTCTACTTCGTTTTTTGTATATTTCTATGAATGAAATGTGAAGCTTTTAAAGCATTGTAAGCAAAGTACAAATTTTTATCAAGTCAAAGAGGGAAAAGTATTATGCATCTGCTATTTTGCCATTAATTAAGCACTGTTAAAGAGATACTTTGCAGAAATCAAGACTTGTAAAGAAATCCAATTAAAATATACAGTCTGCTGAGTAAAGTGCAGTAAGAATAATCTAGAGCTTAAACACTGAATAGAGAACTAAAATGTATCATAATACTAGAGAGTATTAGATGCTAGTACAGTTATCTTAAGCTATTTCATTGAGATGAGAAAATGTCCTTTTAAAAGCGAACTCAGTACATTTGTGTCATCACAATACAAAAAAAACCTAAATCTATAAACTGGTATTTGTTCATCTGCTGCGCCTTCAATTCTTGCTAATTCTTTAGAATGTGAAAGGGAAAAAGCTTCATTTTAGTATAAAACAGTAAGTCACTACTATTTACAATAAAATGAGGCAATTCATAGAGATATTATGGGTTAACTGTAGGATACCCAAAAATGAATAAAAAAAAGTGTTCAGGCCTTCTTACCCAACACATGAATAGTACCTGCAGGCATATTGGGAACTCTGAGTATATAAAGTTCTCACATCAATGTGTTTGTTAGGTCAAAGAGATGTGTAGAACATACAGAGATGTGTAGAACACCTCAAAAATGAGAGTTCCTTACAGAATTAAAAGTTGACAGTCATGTAAATTGGTTACTAAATAATCAGGTCGTTTTCAAAGTCCAGGTTAGCAGCAGTTTTGATTTTTGTCTTCTATAAATCTGGCTGCTCCTTGGCTTTTTTTGTAGCAACCTGAGCATTTTTTGTTAAAGGGAGGAGCATCATCCTCAGGTTACATTGAAGTTCTCTGACTTGCAGGCCATCAAGATACACATAAACACTGTGATAATATTTCCATGGAGTAGTCTCTGGGAAGTTCAAGGGAAAGGCATAAATTTTGTTAGATCTTATCCCATTTGTTCTGAGAACAGGAGGGGTCCAGTGGTTTTAGGTCCCTAATTTTTTATGCATCCATAAAACTGTTAGCTTTCAGCACAAAAAATATGCAGAAGGATTTTACTGTCTTTTAATAAATGATTATCAAATCCTCATCTCTTAAGGGAGAGTTCATTATTTTAAATTACACTAACGTCCCTTACACTCTTTCTCCAATTTCTATTTGTATTGTATTTAATCTTAAAAAGATAGAGGGGACCAAACAAAAATTATCATGCACTCTTCTACATCCCAGTCGTGCAGAGGATTGCAAACTTAAGTGAAACTGAATCTTCCAAGTGAATTAATTTTAAAATTTAGTGTTTAAAAAATTCCTTGAGTTTGTGGTTTGAGAGGTTTGGGTTTACTCTTCCTTCAGTCCGTGTAGGCTGCAGCAGCTTGTCTGTCACACTGTTTCTCATTATGGCCTGTCTCTGCTGGAAACACTCTTCCTTCATCCATAAAAATACATGGATGGGAATGTGGTTGTTTTGCACATCAGCACTTTAAATTAGGAATTTAAATCTGGAGTTGGGTTTTAGTTACCAGTACATTTTCTGTGTCTGTATTTCATTAAGAAAACTTCTCTGAAGTAGAAGTTCTCCTGTGGAGAAGTGGTTGCTTGTGGGCCCTTCTGCTTTGTTACTTCTCTTAGAAACACACTGAAGTTGAGAGTATTTTTGTCTCCCTTTGCAACATGAATCTGTTCTGCTGGATGTATTGTGGGTGCTCAGGCAAACTGGATGAAACTTGATGAAACCTTTTAGTATACAGTAGTTCTAATTTTTAGCTTTAGTCTCCTGAACCATTAGGGATTGTCAGTGTGCTAGGAATACCCATCTCTGTCTGTATTGCCTCTGTTACTTATTTTAGCTATTTGATCATAAGTTGCCTTAAATAACAGGGGATTCCACGCCTTTCTCTCCTGCTTGTACTGGTTATCCATGTTGGCTGAATTCTATTTTGAGACCCTAAACAGTGAAATAAGGCATAGGTGGTTTCTCTTAGAGATGACCTGGACTTCTGCCTAAGCCTCCCAACACTTTCTTATCTCTTGGAGTTGTGTAATGTCAAAGAGGAGCTTGTCCAAGTTGTGTGGTACATTATTATATTAAAAATGACTTCCAGCTCAGTTGAAATACCAACCCATTCTCTCTGACTCAGCCAGGATCTGTGCAGTCCACGTATTTGAACCAGCACTTGGCTGTCTCTATACGTTTTCTCCTCAGAAAGTATATTCCAGAAACTTAGAAAAGACTCACATATGGGTAACATAAAACTGTTCTCTGGACTTTTATGGGCACTCTGAACTTTTTTGTCTATGATTGGCATGAATTCAAGGTGTGTCTTTTATATTAGGTGATCTTATCCTAAATCTTTTGGGAAAACCATGGTGCTTGCTAGGTTTTAGTTCACCTTGATGGACTTACGTGATAGACATCAGAGGAACAATACTGAATTATTGGAACTGTATTTAAAAAAATCAAAATTAATTTTATAATAGAAGATCTCCATGAGTCATTCCTTTCTGTATGCTGTGCAAACTAAAAGAAAATACTCTGAAACTTGGAGACCCATGTTTTGTGGAATATATAGATACGTATTTCTGCTTGAAAATTTTTGAATGGTATCCAAGATATATGTACAGCATTTCCTACACAAGAGGATGAAAAGTCAGTTCCTTGCACAGAAGGTAGGCAGTTTAGGAAAGCTTTTTGAAAAGTGTGGGGGCTGCTGAAATAAGAGGATTAACATCTTGTGACAGATGGCTATAGTTTTAATTGTCATAGGTTATAGTGGTCATTATTCTTTGCATTTAAACCATATAAGAAGAATTAACTGAGTGGCCCTGCTTAACTGTCAATGGGGTTCTCCTAGCTCTTTGCATTTTAAGTGAGATTAATAAATGAAAACATGTTGTACAGGCAGGGTGTATTTTACTGAAAGATTCATGAAGTTTCAATGACATTGTTAAGGTATTTAATTAGTCTCATGAAAAAAAGTGGAGTGACCCTTTTAGAGAAGCTGATAAATCATATAATAGCTGTTAGATCCTCTTTATTCCTTGCTTTATAAGATTAACTTTGTGCTAAGCAATTTATGCTAAGTTTTCCCTTTTATTGGTAACCAAAGTTATCTGTGCTTCATGAATAGATTATTGGAGATAACATCATGTAATTAACAAGAGATGCAGAAAAGTAAAAGTACAATTTGTGTAAGAATTGTATGAGAGAAAATGTTAATTTCTTAACTAGGAAGGATATTTAAAGGGATAAAAGGAAGGCAAAATAGTGCAGTTCTTTGAAAGGATTAAAGTAACCTTATCTCGTGTTCTTTCAGAAGGTGGGATTGCCTGAGTGTGTGAAAGTCATGTTCAATGAGCTATTCACAACTCTAATGAATTGTAGACACAAGTTTGCATTGCCTTTTTTTTTCCAAAAGTGATTGATAAGGTGTAAGTTATGCCTTTAGCTATATTGAATAATTGAAATTAGTAAGAGGCGAAATTGTACAACCTGCAGTTATTCAGAATTGTATAAAAATGTCACTCTCAAGTGCAGTAAGTTACAGTGTGTGTGGGAGGAAGAGTGGGTACATTTTTTTGGTAAGAGTAAACATGACAAAACTAAGGATTTAAGCCAAAATACCTGTTAGTAGCACTTCATTGTGCTGTTACCTTCTCCTTTGAAGTATTTCTAAAATGTCTGTGATTTTGTTCTCTTTAGAAATCTACACAGAATCCTATTTCCAATGTCATTCCCTTCTAGACCTCAGTTCTTGTATTCTTACACACCACCTTTTTTTTTCTTTTTGAATTTTCAAAATAAAATTGCATGAGGATAAATTAAATTATGGAGTCCAGAGCATTCCTTAAAACCAGGAAAAAGTACAGACCTCTGCTGGGTTGTTCTTATGGACATTTGGTAGCTGTCATGGTAACCATTTCTGTATGAATGTGAACCAACCTTGTGAGATCTCGCTGGGAAGGCACATAAATATTTTGTCCTTTCCCCCAGTGTCAGAGGTGGCCCCAATGTTGGGCTGAGATGCAGAACCTTGGAGCCATGGCTGATCATATGAATTTGCAATTTTCTTTTCTTGGGTTGAAACCTGTTAGCTTGAAAATGGTTGTTTTGAACCCTGAGTAGGGAGGTTTCCTGAAAGATTGAATAATGGTGAAGTAATAGTTAAAATGTTTTTTTGCAGGGAGTCTTAGCTGATGTGTGCACTGAAAAGCTGGGTGTAATTTGAAACTGTCCGGATAGCAAAACCATGAAAAATGGGAGTAACTACTGTGCACATAAAGATTTATTATGCATCTATGTTACAGTATGCTTATTTTATCAAAAATAGACCATTATGAAACCTGGCTTTTGCACCTGCTCTTCATTAATTTTTGAAGTTAAATAGCTCTGAGTGGTCTTTTCTACCAAATACCAGAGGACACTTGGGGGTTATTAGCAACAAATACTAGTTGCATGTAGAATTTAACATTAATGGTGTAAAATAATCCACTTCTAAAATTATAGTTTAACTACTGTTAAGCACAAAAAAAACCCCACCAAAAAACCAAGCCCACCCTCAAAAGCTTTAAGCAATGGAGAACTGTTACATTACTTTGTACTGGTTTTAGGACAATTAGAATTTGGCATAAGTAAAAGTTGAAGTGGTAGTATTATTGTATTTTTATTGAATTGAAAAAGAAGTAATGTCATCTGAGAATAATAGACAAACTCCTCATAACTTAGAAAAATACCCATCATAGTTTACATATTTTCTTTCTTTAAAAAAGTTCATGAGTGACTGGAAGTAGTAGCTCTAGTTGAACATTAGAGTTTTAGTTTCACATGTAGTGTGTGATATGAATCAATCACGCCATGGAATTCCTATTGGAATTATCCTGGAAACTTTGTCAGAAGAAAAATCTCAGCAATGTAAGATATGAAAATACAAGCTTCCCCCTCCCTGTTTACTGTTACTTAGGGCAGCATTTTTTATCTTTAGGGATAGAGAAGCAAAGCTGTTTTAGGAAAGAAGTGGAGGTCAGTCTGTCATGACTGTAAGAAGGAAAGGAATCAAACTAATTTTTTTTTTTAAGAAGCAAACATTGGTAATTCGTTTTTCAGCAAATAACAAATGTCTTTGCAATTAATTTTGCATGATTGGCCTTTGATTATCAGCCAAGAAGTGTGATCAGTCATAATTTAGTAGTTTTTCAAAATGTCATGTACATAAAGTTAAAATCTGCTCAGCAATGAAATAAGTAGGTATTTATTAGCAAATCTGGAATCTTACTTAAAAATTGGAAAAAACCCCAGAATTCTTAACTGCTAGGGATGGAAAAAAGAGAGGCCAATGGGAAGAGTTCCAAACTTCAGGTATTTCCTTCTTGCTCTTTCTTGAACTGTTCTAAGAGTTATTTTGACCCAAACTTGTGTATGTACTTATATGAAATAAACTACTAATAAAACTTGAGAAAAAAAATCTTAATGTATCTTAGTGAGCATTTGTTGGGATTTTTTGACACCAGCTTTTGTATAACAGTTGGATACCTGTTACTATGTGTTAAATCTGCAGGTATTTAGAGGGCAGTAAATGTTTTGCTTCTTAAGATGGATGGACATCTTTGGTACTGAAGGTCACAGGGAGCTTGAAATCAGTATTGCCACTATTTTTAGCAGTAAAATGTCTTGCTGGTTGTTGGTTTGTGTAATTTTTTGTAAAGAAACTATAATATCATTTTTTTAAAAGTGTGACCTCTCTTAGACCTAAAATGACCTTGTATTGCTCAGTTCTAAAACTTACTTAAATCTTATTTCCTAAGAGTTTGTTTCCTTATGATGGGAAATGCAGAGCTGTTCTCGGTGTGTGTTACACTAACAGACTTCAGTGGCCTAAACCAAGATGATGTGCTGGTTGCTGGCCTCATTTTAAATCCTTTTGGTTGAAAACTTCCCAATACTTTCATTCCAAGACTGAAATGGTAGAAAAATACTGTTGTGTCCAAATGAGTTATTTAGAAATGTTTTATTATTGCTCAGTTTCCAAGGAAGAAAACTGAGTTTGGCTGCATTGAGGATGTTTCAGTACGTAAGAGCTGTGTGAAATTCAACAGGACTTTCCATGCATTTGCAATTCGGGGCTGCCTTAGGAGGAGATGGATCTGGGCATAATAATGAGGGTACAGGTTGGCAGGAGAGGGAAGGCTGGTAGGAAGAATTGTTTATTTAAAATACAGATATCAAATCTTTCTCAACTATGCCTCCTGCTTCTCTGGCAGGAAAAAGAGGGGAAAATGGCCTGGTGTAAGGGTACAGGGAAGGAATCAGGGGAAAATGGCCTGGTGTAAGGGTACAGGCAAGGAATCAGGGGCTGAGTGGGGCAAAGAGGAGCTCTTGACCAGCTGCCACAGCAGAGCTCACCAGCTTACAGTCTGGAATCTTGGAATCTGGATCCATGCTGGGATTAGGAGCCAGTGGGGCACAGTGAAAGACATGATGGGGATGAGAGAATCTATCTGAAGAGTGAGCAGGACCAGAACAGTAAGGCAGATTGGTCAAGGAATTAATACTGAGGAAGATGCTTGAGACAAGGTTACAAATGTGGTTGTAGAAGCAGAGTTGGGTGTTTATTTTGTAGCCTAAGCCTGTCACCTTCCAGCCTAGCACTAAAACTGAAGTTTGGAAGTGAGGGGAGAGACTGGTAAGGATCTGTTACGTCGACCAGGGCAGAATAGATGGAGTTTGGAAGAAGCAGGTAGAGGAGATTGTGATCACTGCAGTGCCATTTGGTGCTTGGAGCCAAGCCCAGACAGATCATTGCTGCTGCCAGTTCTTCAGCTCGGGTGGCAGATATGTGACACTTAAGATTTATTAGCCCAGGTTTCAGTAAGTTTCCACGTAATTTTTTTTTCCTCTGGCTATTTTACAGATGACTAAGACATGTGTAGGCATTTGTCTAGGGAAAAATATGAGGAACTTGAGAGCTTCCAAGCCAAGGTCTCTGAAAAGGGGGGAAAAAAGGTTGTCTGTCAAGACCACATTCTGTCCCAAGATGCAAGATGGGCGTGTGACTACGTGCTGTAAATCAGATGCAAGATTAAAACCATCTTGTGTGCAACTGCCCTGTTGAACGGGGTTCTTCCATGCTCCTGTTGCAATGACCTTATGCATTATCCAGTGATAAACTAATAACTAAATAGCTAAAAATGAGTTGGGTTTCTGGGACTCTCCCTCAAGGATGTGCAGCATGTAGAAGGGCTGTGGATTCCCTGGGATTGCTGTAAGAGCAATACTTGGAGAAATAGGCTTTTATCACCAAGGCTTCTGAGATGAGGGAATGCATTTAACCTCAGTTTGGAAGTATCTCTGGCAGCTCCTATGTGTAGTGATGCTAGGGGTGTGTTTTGGGAGTGAAGGGTCAGGATCTTCAAGGCTTGTGTTCAGTTGCTCTTTTGGCAGGCAGCCAGTGCTGTCCTGCTCAGCACAAGGGAAGGGCAAATGCAGTGAACATCCTTGTGCAGCTAAATCTGAAAAGGTTTTCATGGAACAAATAAATGTCACTTTTCCCATCCCAAACAGCCCTCTCTTGCTCTAACTCTGTTGTCTGCAGACAGCGTGTGAAATTCAAAGGCAGTAGTCCCTTCCAAGGTGGCAGGAATATTGTGTGTTGTGACTGTTCACTTGCAGAAGTGTAGCAGCTCCTCCTACAAACTGTGTGTATGTTATGAGGACTGTCATGCTTGAGTGTAATATAATGTCTTTTCACTAAATGAAATACCCACAGGAGACTGGAGACTGGAAGCACTGGCAGGGGGTATAGACCCTTTAATCTCTAGGAATGATAATGTATTTACAGTTGATGGCTGTATAATCACATAAAATAAGTAGTCACAGTCTTGCTCCCAAATAAGAGCTCTTAGTATCTCACATATCCCTATTCAGGTGTTTTCAGGAAGGCCACTAAAAATGGATCTGGTCCTTGGTGCCTCTTCTCTACATATTTGGGTCTTGCCAATCCCAGTTGTCTTGTGCTGGTAGAAGGCTGTAAAGCAGCTATCTTGTGCTGCTTTGATAGTGAGTACAGTCCAGTTTCCAGGGCCATTTTCACTGTGTGAGAAATTCTTATCCTAAAATTCCAGTCTTTGTGCAGTACCGACATGATAGAGCGAGACTGTGCATACCCTTGGTGAGGGCAGCTCAACAGATAAAAGATAAGCTATTGCAACTTAGTTGTTTGGCCCTTTCCTGATGACCATGCTTTAGTCTAGCAGGGAGTTTTTGGCCTGGAATCTGTTTTGAAAAGCTTGTCTTTAACAATGCAAATTTTAAGCTTCAATGTGAGCATCACATGTGGACAGAACAGATCTCACCACTGATTTCAGAATCCTTGCAAAGAGGAAAGCAGGGATGTTCACGGATTATTTTCTTTACTTACTTGATTTACTCACATAATAAGGAAATGTTTGAGAATATGATTTATGTGAAGCAAAGCTTATTCTGTGTATCAGAGGTTGCCAAAGTGTTTTGTCAACTTCTGATATTAAAAAAAAAGAATTGTAGTCTGAATTACTCAATTAAATGTGTCTTCTGCAGAGTTCTGCTATTGTATTAACATACTGCTTCCTGAAACATGCAAATGCATTAAAAAAAGAAAAAAATCCAATGCCTTACTGGAGGAAAGAAAATTTTGTACTCTTTCTTATCATGCCTTAGATGCTAAACTGTGAATAAACAGAAATGTTACTCTCCTCTTAATTCTTTTAGAAAGACGATTTCTTTAATTTTCTGCATGCCATAAATTGTCCTCCTCCCCCTTTTTTTTTTAAGTAAAGCTGATCACTTCTGTAGCTTACATTGTGCTAAATTGATGATGAAGAATAGTACGGTTTAAGAAGATAAATGTCAGAAATGTCTTCTAAAGTAGACATTCAGATTTTTTTGGATTAATGGGAAAGAAGGTCAATAATTGCATGGATTTCAATAAGCTTGAGAAGAAATGGCATTCCTGTGGTGCTAGTGATTATTAAAACATTGTGAATTCATTTCAAGATCCTGTACTCGGGTTTAATATATCTTCCATTGTGAAGGAATGACTCAGTAAGGGCTGTCAGTTTGTACAGGTGATAGGAGATAATTCGTACAGCAATTGTATTTTTAAGAGAAAAAAGTTATAGCAGACAATACATAAATTTCTGTATGGTAACCTTAATTGTAATTTTGCCTTATTAAATAGGGCCCTCCAGACTTCCAGCAGCATACACCTGGACCAGTTCCTACCAACTTCTCCCAAGCCCCACGGCTGCCAATCCAGGACCAGTGGAGAGGGCCACCCCCACCACCTCCACCACTCCCTCCTCCACCTCCTCAGGACAGAGATCCTTTCTTCATAGCAGGTAAGCATTTTCAATCCTGTTAACAAATAACACCCATCTTTTGTAAAGTGACTCTGCACTCTGACTGCATAGCCCACAACATGAAGTGTTCAGAAGTACCTGAAGGCTGGGAGATCCCATTTGATGTAGCCAGGCTGGTACATGCCAAAAATTCTGGTTGTCTTGTATGTTTTTACTTTTTTTGGTGAGGATTTTTACGGTTTTTTTGTATGTCTTCAGCTGTAACTGCCATGAATTGGATATTTCTATAGACAGAAAAATGATTAATATCTAAGTGATTGTTGCAATGAAGTTGTTGCACTTTGTTATATTTTGGACAACAAGTACTCTGTACACTTGGGTTTCCATTAGAAACTCTTAAAACCACCTGGACTGTGTGTGTAATGTAGGAAATCTGTTAAGCTTAGCTACAGTGATAAAGCCTGGCAAACCAAAGAGAGTAAGTGCACGTTTATGTTTATACCATATATATGTAATGTCTATGTATACAGTATGTTACAGACACTTTACACACATACAATATGTAAAAACGTGCTATGTACCTAGTCAGCAGATGGCATCAATGTTTTATGTGTTCTTCTGTAGTTTAAACTATAATCGCTGGAATCCTTCATTGATTTTAAAGTAGAATTTCCAAAAGGCATTGCTGATTCCAGCAAAGTACCAGTTGTGCTGGTCTTTCATGGATCAATTCCTTTTATACACAAGTGGCAGGAACAAGAAAAACATAACCTTGAGGGTAACTCTTACAATTAAAACATCCCATACAATTTCGCATTCTGCAAATTTCAGGTTGCTTTCCAAAGCAGAGCTTCATGTTTGCTAAACGCGTTTGTGTCCCAGGGAGGTTGTCATTTAATCAATTCTCTCGTTCCCACAGATCCGAGGTTCCCAGGTCACCCCCTGTTTGAGCAGCGGAGCCCCCCACCGCCACCGCCTCCCCCGCTCCTCAACAGCGCCCACCCGGTTCCCACGCAGAGCCCGATGCCGTTCAGCCCGCCCGGGCCCGCCTTCAGCCAGCCGGGACAGCAGCCCGTGTACCCGCGGGAGCGGCCGGTGCGGCCCGGCATGCAGCCCCAGGGCCCGGTGGGCATCCTGCACTTCAGCCAGCCGGGCTCCGCCGCCCCGCGGCCCTTCATGCCCCCGCGGCAGCAGTTCCTGCAGGCGCCGGGACAGCCCTTCCTGTCCCCGCACGCGCAGCCCGGCATGCAGGTACGGGCCAGAGCCCCTGGGGATGGCAGGGGCGAGGGGATGGCCCTGAAACGCCATTGCTGCTGTGCCTGGCGGGTGATGGAGCTTCTCCACACTGCGGGGTTCCGGTGCCGGGCCCGTGTCCCGGTTGGTGCCGGGCCCTGTCCCGGTGTCTTTCCGGCCCTGTCCCGGTGTCTCTCCGGCCCTGTCCCTGTCTCTCCGGCCCTGTCCCGC